>CM075862.1:22026837-22514337 GCA_037975125.1 Latrodectus hesperus
AGACATCAGAAGCACGTCTTTCGGAGATTTCAGCCAAAAGCCTCGAGAAGACTCAACCCCTTCAGAAGGCTACAGCAAACACTGGTCACTCTTTCTTTGAAAATAGTGGCGCGAGATGGGATCATCGGTCAGAACGAAATGGTAATGTTTCGAATTGTTGATAATATTCATTGTGCCAGTTACATTTTGGAATTCCTAAACAGGGGTGGTATAACTCATACATTTGTTAAGAGGAGTTACTACACTACATATACATTATAAAAAAGTGCTATAAGAACAGGATACAAAAAACGTATATATATATATATATATATATGTGTATATATATATAGTTAATAATTATATATATATATATGTATATATAACAATATTTGTAATTACTTCAAATGACGCAAATTACGTAAATAACGCTGTACTTATCTCTCTGTGAAGTATCTCTCTATATACTTACTTACATCAAGATGTAATCATTTTAATGATATAACACCGTCCCGAAACTTACCTAGCTTTAAATATAGAATCATACAGTTCTTTCCCAGCTTTTAAATTGTCATTTATGCGTTACGAGATTAAGGACTAAGAAAAAAAAGTATATGCGACATCGGACCCCTTCTTTCTAGTTTGAAATTTTTTTTAAAAAAATAATTTTAAGTAGCATTTTTAAATTTTTGAAAAAGTTTCAGTTTTTTCTTGTGCCACGTATTATTTAAGCTTTCCTCAATAAGTCGTTAACAAGAATCCTGGAATATTTAATAACTTCCTTACTAAAGGAGATATTTTCAGATATCCCATACTTCATTCCATTTGTTTTCTGCTGAACATGAAATCTCATTTCATAATGCCAAATCATGTTTTGAGAGAAAATTACTTAGTAAAACATTAGTTAGTCTTATTATTCGAAAGTTAGACACTTTATTCAAAAGTTAGACACTTTATTCAAAAGTTAGACACTTTATTCAAAAGTTAGACACTTTATTCGAAAGTTAGGCATTTTATTCGAAAGTTAGGCACATTAATTGGTTCAACTCAATCACGTATATTTGTAATGAAAAAGCGGAATTTTAGTGTATTGACATTTTATCCCTTCCAAGGCAGATAGCTAATAAAAATTTATCCCTTTTACCACAAACTGATTGAGGAAAACAACACTTTTTGATTTAAAGTGAGATATTTATTTTAATGCACAGTTAATTTGTAGAAATAATTTTATTTAGTAACTAATATAATAATTTCAGCTATTCTGTTGAGATTATACTGAATACTGTATAAGAAAAACTGATTTGATTTTAAAATTACACAAGCAAATTCCTTTGAATACTTCTTTTGTTTCATTACCTTAAATAGCATAAATCATTTATTCCATAAAACAATTAAAATATCAAATAAGAACAGAAGAATATCTCATTGTTTTTAATTATATACACAAATACAGTGTGAAATAATTAAAAAAATCATATATAAATTAAGAAAGAAAGAAATCCAGTAATATACACTTTGTTGAGTAATGTCGCGGCAAAAAATAATAAATTTTCTAAAGATGAAAATTATAATTGATTACTATTTAAAATAATAAACATAATTTCATCCATTAGTAGTCTTCTAAAAAAATGTTATTTTTTTATTGTCTTCGGATGTGTGTATATCATCTCTTTAAGAAAAGAAAATATAGGATAAAAAATTATGAAAATTTCGATCGCTATATTCTTAATTATATATCCGTAATGACTGAGTAAAACATTTTAGAGAAACTAAATAAAAAAAACATGGCAGAAAATAATTAATTTGCTACCTATTAAAATAATATTTTTTCCTTATATCATTGAGGAAAATATTAAGGAATAATTTTGTTTCCTTTTTCTTTCAATAATGAATAATGCTTCAAAATTAAAAAATAAAAAATTATTTCAACAATTAATTTTCCAAAATAAATTATTCGATACTCTTGTTTTTAAATGTTATGTCGATAATAAGGCGGCAGCTTCAATTTTTCAGTGTTATATTTCTCATCGTCGTAGTTTTTTTTCGCTTTAGTTAAAAAAAATTTTTGTTTTTGATGGCGTCCGAAACAGTACCTTTAAGAGAGTTTTAAAAAAACTGCACTAATGAGACTAATTATGCTTCTCGTTATAAGCCCATTCTTACGCAGGAGTAATTAAATTTTTTCTCTGAATTTTGTTAGTTCTTAAAACAATAAATTAATATTTATGCTAATTAAGAAACAAGATACATATATATTTATTATGTAACTCTAAATTATTATAAATATTTTTACATACGAATTACTATATTTTCTTCCTAACTATAAAGTAAGAACTATTAATAATGTTCAATTTTATTATATATATATATATATATATATATATATATGTAAGATAAAACATGAAAAATATTGAAGCCAGAAACATAAAATTGAAAAAATACTAAAACATACGATGCAAATGACAAGAAGAAGACACAGGGACCATGTCTTCATCAGGAGGGAGATGGCCAGCTGCACAAAATGAACACTCTTTTCTGACATGCACGAAGGCCAAATGTCTAAATATCTTCGAGCAATTCTCCCGAAAAGTGTTCGTATTAAAAGAAATTATTTTTTGCCTTATATATATAATATATGTGTGTGTGTGTGAGTGTGTGTGAGTATGTAAGTGTGTGTTCAATAGACAGTTTAAAAATTTAAAAAAAAACATAAAAGAAAAGTGGAACGAAGTACCTACTTTCAACCACCAACAAGTACCAAATAAAAGGAAGTTGGTACTTCTTTCCACTTTCCTTTTATTCTATGTTTTTTTTAAATTTTTAAACTATCTATTGAACACATCTTCCATTTGTTTATTATATCTCGTACTTTAAATTTATTATTCTCCATTTAGTATTTGATTATTATTCTCCATTTGGTATTTGATTAATTAATTTTATAAAAAAATTATTATTATAATTACATTTTAGTAATTCTATTTAAGTTGCTTTAGCACTGTATGATGTATTGCTAATGTAAGATTTTTATATTTATATTCTTGTGTTTTTCAATTTTTGCTTATGATATCTATAATTATGCTTTATATATATATATATATATATATATATATATATATATATATATATATATATATATATATATATATATATATATATATATATATAAGGAGATTTTTAAGTGCATAATCATTAGATTACTAACAGTAAAAATAAAATATTCGATAAAATTTTATGATAGTTGTAAGAAAAAATATTTAGGATTTGTTGAGAACAATAAAAACTGCAGTCATGTTTTAAAAAAAACATGTGTGAAAGTATAAATATAAGTTTAAGTGTTGATGTACACACACACACACACACACATATATATATATACGAGGTTTGTCCGGAAAATACGTATAAAATTGAATAATAACTTTATTTTACAATTATTCAGATATTACAATATTGTCTCCTTCAAAGTACTCACCCTGAGACGAGATACACTTCTGCCAACGCCGTTTCCACTGTTGATAACATTGCTGAAAGTCTTCAGTTGTGGTGCTGTTCAGTTGCCGTGTCGTTTCTGCCTTGATGCCTTCCACATCTCCCAAGTGCCACTCCCGAAGCACCATTTTGCATTTCGGGAACAAGAAGAAGTCACAAGGGGCTAAATCGGGTGAAAAAGGCGGGTGGTCTTTAACGGTGACTGAGCTTCGGGCCAAAAAGTCACGCACAACGAACGACGTGTGAGCGGGCACATTGTCGTTATGAAGCATCCACCTGACCCCTTTTGACAAATCCAGTCGAACTTTTGGGCCACACGAGCTCTGAGACGTGTCAAAACTTCAACGTAAAAATTTCCGTTCACTCTCTGGCTCTATTCCTCAATCAGAGAGAGCTCCATGCGGAAAAAGGGCAACTTTCAACAAGCAGCCGCACAGTCCTACTTACACACAGAGCGATCTGACTCGAACTGAGCGTTGATGGGATTGGTTACAGCAGTAGTGCTACCTGGCGGTGACTGCAAACAGTAAAATAAAGTTATTATTCAACTTTTATACGCATTTTCCGGACAAACCTCGTATGTATATATATGATAGATAGATAGATAGATACAGATATACATTGCTATATAATAATGAATCGCACAGCAAATGAGATGGTATAAAGGAAATAATATATAACATTTTCCATAGAGAAATGGATTCTCAGTCCTAGCAGTCACAATTGCAACATGTCTGGGCGCATTTTCAACAAGGTTTTGAGACATAACTATTGATATTTTCCCCCATTTCAGCTGCAAGAATACGGCCAGTCCAATTGTAAATTTAGGACTGGATTCCGTGATCCTCAATCATCGCTGTTCCATTAGTGTTGTATGGGTCATGTCTCTAGGATGGCCAGAGAAATCGATACACATTAAAATAGTGATACTGCTTGAGAAAGAAACTACAATATGACTTTTTGCCTGTCTAGGAAGTAACACTCATTGATTTCGTAATTTAGATTTTCAATGAAAAATGTCATCATGATGGATATTATTTTTAATAAATGACTTTAATTTTGATGTTATAATTCCAATTGACTAAGTGTAATGTAATCGTTGACTATTAGAAAAAATGATAGTATACTCATTAAAAATAATTTATAGATCGTTAAAAGCTCAGGAAGCCATGATCTAATGAATATTAAGAGATTTTAGTAAAACATATATAAACATAACATTGATTAACACCGGAGTAAAAATATTCAAAATACATACTTGTTTCAATTAATAAGAAATTAACAAAGCTTTAGTATAGGTCGCCATTCAATGCGTTCATAATCTAAGGTGGCTAAGAGTATATAGAGAGAAAGAAAGTAAAACAACAAATTTCGCCAAGGTGTTAAAATAGATTAATTAAATAAAATTAACAATAAATTTAAAAGTAATCCGCACACTGAGAAATTTTAAAATTATGCATGAAAATATAATATAATTAGTTAATAACTAGTTAAAAAGCTACCTATTTACAATTGAGTAAACTGTACAAAGGAAAATGTGCTTAGTAAATATTAAATCTGATCAATATCAATTAACTGATGATAAAATAAAAATTTTAAAGAAATTTGTATTAAAAGTTCCTCGAAAATTCTTACTGTTATAATACAAATTTTTCCATGAAAGATTTAGGCATAATATTTTGTGTTGAACAAAGTATCCACTTATATAGTAGCAAATTGCCCTTTTTTAATAAAGTCAAATCACACAGAGATGTAATTTTATGCTGAACACGTCCTTTGGTTCTTTGCTGCAAATAATTGAGAGGTCCTCCTATTAAATTGAACCAGGAGTCAATGCTTCGAAACCATTGGTATCAGAAGATAAAAGGGTAAAGAGGGTCTGTTACAGAAAACCCCTTTAATGTGATGAGCTGACAGCTGCTTAATAAGCGCCCTAGTCTTCAGTTCGAGCGTTCGATTCCCACTTCAAGTATGGATGTTCTTAGGGGTTCGAAATGCATGCTAAACTGGAACAAAGTACCCATTCATATGGTTGCAAATTGTCCTTTTTTAATAAAGTAAATCACAAGGATGTGTATTTTTCCTGTCTAATTAGTGTTCAAAGAGTGACCGTCGAGTATTAAAATTTACCTGTTATGTTCTTTGGAAACAAATTTTCTTGATCAAAAACTAAAAAAATATCATTGCTATAAATAAGTATTAAATTTAATAAGATAAAAATGTGAATATCAATTAACTAAATTATGTAATATAAAATTTTTTAACTAACTAAACTAAATTATATGATAATAACTTATTTTTAGCATTTTAGTGAACCTCACTGAGCCATATTGAATGTTAATTTGCATGTAACCAAATTAATGTAACTGTAACGTTTAATTTGAACACATAAGCCCCACTATTTGAGCACATAAATCTTGATATCTTTCTCTTAAATCAAATATTCCGATTCATCAATTAGAAAGTTATTTTAATTTTTTAGTTCAATGATAATAACTTTTTTTACTAACTTTCTTATTAAAATTGTATTAACCTCGTTATTATTATTATTTTTTGTGATCAAATTAAATTTTATCTATCTAATTTCTCATTAAAAATGGAGCTTAAAGTAGTGTAATCAAAACATTTAGAGTGTTTACAAAAAGCTGAAAAAAATGATAAGCTAGGATTTAGAATAAAAGTTTTATTTTCTGCAAAAATCTTCAAAAAAGGGATTTATCAATTGTTAAATTCACATAAAAAAATTATTAATTTAAAAGGCTATAAAACTGGAAGACATATCCTACTACAAAAACCGTGATAGTTTGTAATTAAAAACTTAAAATCATCGTCAAAATATCTTGCATTGAAGGTGTAAATAAATTGTTTATTTTATTAATAATTAAACGAAATATAGCAACTTTTGATTCTCTTTTTTTGAGTTTTCTCTTCAACTTCATAACATGTAGTACTTCTTTTTCTTAAAGTCTTATTTATTTGTTTTCATACAAGTATATTAAAAGCAAGGTATTCACGTCCATTGCATTAAAATTTTATAACATTTTAATTCATCATTAACTGACAAACATTTCTATTCATTAGCTTGTACAATATCGTCATTATTCCTAGCGAAGAATAAATAAACAACATAATAATAAAAAATAATGCATATAAATAAATCATTTGCAAAAAGACAATGATTATTAAGATGAATAAAATAAATTTTTTAAGTTTATTACATTATTAGGAATATATGATTTGTAAAATTTTTAATTACAAAATAACAATTATAAAAATATTAATTCATAAAAGCATAAATACTTTCACAATTATTTATGATAAATATGTGCAATTTTTTTGATTACATCAGAAATCTTACTTGTATGTTACACAAACATTTGTCAAACAGTGGTATTTTTCTCTAACTTGGGATTTTTCTGTGTCTTCTGCCTTCAAGACTTAAATACGATATATTATCTATGAAAAGTTCTTTCGAAAGTTAACGCGAGGTGTGATTGGATCGTTTAAATAGTTTACAATTTCCCAAACTTTTGACATATGTGTCAATAAATAATTCTATATTTTCGTCACGCTGGGTATCCATTGTCAAAAAAAATAGTGTATTTTAATAATAATCAAAAAATATTTTTTATTTTTTTTTCATGACATGCACAAAATAATAAGAAAAAAGAAATAAAATTATTCATAAAAAATATAAAGAAAAAGTTATTTTGTAAGTAACATTTATTTGAAACAATGAGAAGGATGAGATTGTGCTGAAATGACAAATCGTCATAATTTGGTTGGGGGTTGACATTCTTCATTCTGCAGAAGTTATAGAGAATGCAAAAAATTAATATTTGATGAAAGAACTGTTAATTGATATTAATTGTAATATGAAAAGTAAGAATGGGATTTGATAGTTAAATAACATAAGATTTCCATCAATATTATATCCCCATAGAAAATGTATTTATAATATAGAGCGAATTTTTTTTCATAGATTTTTTCAATTCAAGAAAAAAATTCTCTTTATATATTTTAATCATATTCATATTTATATTTTAATCAAATTTAGCTTATTCAAATGCCATTATTTAATCAAATTTATGATAATGTAATTTTATTCTTTCAGTGTAGTTTATGCTACTGATTTCAATGATATATACATAATGTGCTCTCTTGTTAATACAAATGTTTCCTGTGTTAAAACTTTTAGAACATATGTTAAGTACTATGGGTTTAATTATTAAAAGATTTTTAAATATTTATTAGATATTAAAATATTTTAAATATTTTTATATGTAATAATTATAATGTAAAAAGCCGCCCAACTTGTCTAGTGGTCAGCATGCCTGACTGCGGATAAGGAGATCCTGAGTTCGAATCCCGGTTCCGGGCATGGATGTACTTTCTCTCTCTATCTATCCTGTCTTTGTCCTTTCCTTGTATGCATGAGATGTGAATGGTTGCCTACCCTATAAACGGGTACCTATGGCATGTGTGTAGAACAAAGTCGTACTTTCACCTTCATGGTTGCTCTGATTAAAACGAAAGACGCTCCCAATCGACTTAAATTCGCATAACCAAGGCATAGCGAGCTTGGCTTGTGCAAGTGTCGTTAGTAACAACAACAACAACAATAATGTTATACAATTTATTTAAAGTTGATGACATATAATGTTATCTAAGTAAAGAATAATAAAGTAGAATATAAGAAATAAAAACATTGTTTTAGAAAAACTATTCCAACTAATAAAACGATTTTCCAAAAACAAAAATGATAAAATTAGGATTATTAATGCAATTTAATTATTCGTAATATAATTAATAAGCAAATAATATTGTGATAATCAAAATTTTTCTTATGGTATATACTTGTTTTTACGTAATCATTCATATTATACACAATTTGTTTTTTAAAACACTCAAGTATTTCATTGAATTAATTTTACAAAAAGAAGTTGGAAAAGTTTTGCCTAAGTTGATTTCTTATAAAAGTTCTCTGATAATATAAATTTTCACGTTAAATTAATAATTTAATAGAGGCAACCAAAAAAGTTACAAAATAAAAAAGCTAATACATATTACCCTTACTTAATTCACATTAAAGGTTAAGAAAAAGAAATAACTTAAAATTACGTTATCTCCAAATATAACAATTACTTAAAATTGATGCATCTACAATGGTGACAACATAAAAAAAAAAATTACCACTTCTCGATTGAATAAATTGTTAGCTATTTCTTTAATGAAGTAGCAGCACAATGAAAAAATTGTGACTAATAAATCACACTCAAAATTATTCTAAAGGTACTTAAGCTAGAACAATAGATGCGAAATGAAAGATTATTTGAAGAGTCATCGAAAATTTGATAAGGACCTTTCTTGAAAAGTCAACAAAAGCACGAAAAATTATTCTTCAAATTATTAAAGTTTAATAGGGAAACAGTTCACTTCCAATTATATGTATATACACTTTATTTTCTAATGGATAATATGAGAATCATACAGACTCAGTATATTATTTGAATTATATGAAGAGTTAAAAATAAAAGTGAAAGTAGTACATCTTCAACTAAAAAAATTTCTTTTCCAACGGTGGACACTTGAAGGTTGAACCTTATGCCACATCAAGGCCAGAAACTGCTACTCATTTCTCGTTACCCAGCAGGCACCTGTGAACCAAGTCACGGAGGCGAGTAGCGTTACCCGCGTCATACCACCACAAACTCGTTTATAGGGTGGGCCACATTCATACATCATCACGGAAGAAAGGATAGAGAAACACAGAGAGAACAGAGAAAGAAAGTAACATTCATGCCCGAACCGAGATTCGAACCCAGGACCCACAGGACTACAGGAGTCAGGAGCGCTAACCACTCAGTCATCGGTCGGCTCAACTAAAGTGAAAGTAGTAACATCTTCAAACTATATATACATAAATATAAATATATACAAAGATCTTTTCAATATATAAAGTAAGACTCAAAAAAATTTACTGTCAAATATTGTACAAAGTTGATTTTTTAAAAAAAAAATATGAACAAACCGGAAAAATAGTTGCGAACAGACGATAATTGAACTCTTCTCAAATGGTGATAAAGAGTGCCTTCGTAAATATTTACTTCTGTAACAAGTTTAAATCGTTTTCTACGTAGACTGAAAATACAAAATTGAAACAATGTCTAAAATTGCTGATGTTTAGTTTGCGTCGAACTGTAGCTGCCTGAATTTCGATTTTTAAAACTCATTCCAGCTGTAATCGAAACAGTAAACTACATTATGCTCGGAAAATTACTTCATCAAAGTTATTTAGACATCGTAGATATTCTACGAGGCTACGGCTGGCGGTTAATCATCGAATGTTTACGGCACTTTAGCAATCCAGTTTTGTAGTTTGATATTTTATTTTCTAATTCATTTTAATTTATTTAAAAATTATATTTATCATACGAAAGCCAAGGTTAAGGTCAACGGCAAAATGAGTGATACCTTTGCATTTAACAAAGGTGTGAGACAAGGTTATGGACTTCCGGCTACACTATTCAATCTAACTCTACATACTGCTATTGAGCCAATTGCACAAAGAGGTACAATCTACCATAAATCCAGCCAAATTTGTGCATATGCTGATGACATTGTGATCATCTCAAGATATGAAAGGACTTTAAAGGAATGTTATAGAGAGCTGGAAAGTAGAGCCAACAATGTTGCTTTACAAATCAACGAAAGCAAGACCAAAATATTTGATAATATCGCCCAACGAATCTAGAAGGGAACCAAGAAGTATTGAAACCGAGGGTAAAAATTTTGAATGAGTGTCACAATTCAAGTATCTTGGAACTTTTATTTGCAACGACAACAGCCTACTAAATGAAATAGGCGAGAGAGTGCAAGCTGGTAATAGAGCTTTCTACGCAAATAAAAAGTTATTCAATAATAGATTGCATATCACGAAAATCAAAACTGCAAATCTATAAAACCCTCATTAGACTAATCGTTACATATGCTGGAGAAACATGGACATTGAATGTAAGGGACTCTGAATATATTAGAGTTTTTAAACGTAAAATTTTCAGGAAAATTTATGGACCAAGGTTTGAAAATGGTATATGGATCAGAAGAAATAATAAAGAATTAATGCACCTAGTGAGAAACAAAGACATAGTGAGATTCATTAAAGCACAAAGAATACGGTGGCTTGGCCACGTACACCGCAGAGATGGAAAAAATATCATAAAAAGGACAACAAAGGGTAAATTATTCAATGGCAAGAAGAAGGGGAGACCCAGAGAAACATGGATTGACAATGTGGAAAAGGACCTGGAGACCATGAAGATAAAGAATTGGAAAAATTTGGCTCTGAAGCGGGAAAAGTGAAAGGAGGTTGTATTGGAGGCTAAGGCCTGCATAGGGCTGTAACGCCAGTTAAGAAGAAGAAGAATATTTATCATAAGCAATTTTATTATTTCTACAAATCGCGCTAAGGTCCACGATTGACTGCTTGGTAGAGCATTCCTTCTCGTTATGAGCTGGAATCTTGACACCATCCGTCGTGTTCACTAATGGCGGACTGGAGCACGTTAAATGAGTCGTGATCGCAGTGTCTTCTAAATGAAACGATAGCTATGAGAGTGGCAAGGCATGTCTTGGGGTATTCTGCTTGTTTTTTGCCTTTAAATTACGACGACATATTTTCGGGTTATGGTGGTACACCCATTGGGTGCCGCATATGTAGGTATATATAAGGTGATATCACTCCCCTTGTTGTGGTGAAAGGTGGAAACCCTTTATAGCTGGGCAATATACAACAAAAACAACACAAATCGTACTAAATAATAAAATTTACATAGTTAGAAAAGGGCCGCCGTGGTTAGGGCATCATTCTCGTTATCGCAAGGTAGTGAGTTCGAATCTCGGCTTGACCGAAGATCCGTCGGGTTCGCTAAAGTGACTGGGACATGTTAAAACTGGGTACGGTCGCAATGTCCTCCAAGTGAAATGATACCTCTGGCAACGGGAAACGTTGCAAAATAAAAAAGCTGATACAGGTCAAGTATTGGGGGTCTTCTGCTTGGTCCTTGCTTCTTGTAAAAAATTTTCTTGAAAAAATGTTTTTATTGTTAATATTTGAATTATTTCATTTCAGCTGACTGAAATTGAGAAGATTATATAACCCCGCATTCATTTGCTATGTCAATTAAAAACTTGTAATGAAGTTATTTTTTTCAATTAAAATGTTGAGTTTTTGTAGTATATTACTATTACAATGCATTGTTTATATTACTATGTATTATATTTTGTAATATATCAGTTATATTACTCCATTATATATGAAACCAAAATTATTTAAAACTTGAACCTGAAAAAGAAATAAATAAAAAGTAAATATTTTTCTTTAAAAAAACTGTGTGTGATTCTACTTAATTATTTTAATATTGTATGCGCGCTTTCTAACTTGTTAACATAATATTCTAAAAGTTTTTATATGTAAAATTTATAATAATTATTAAGTAACTAATATTGTTTAAATCTTCCGATAAATATTTTTGAACTTAATTCCAAAGCTAAATTAAAGAGATGTTAAAAAAGTGCACTTCCTTTGCACTAATTTAATTAAAAATTATTTTCTCTTTTTTTAAATAAAGGGTAACACAACTTAGGGGACTAAAATTGGAAGAAATCCAATCAGTTAAGGAAAATATTTCTCACGTTGTATAATTTAATCAATAAATATTTATTTACTGTCTGTTTTTCGCTAATAATTATTATCGGTCTGCTAATAGCTAACTGTTTGTACCTATTAAGAACTCATTCACAAAGCAAACAAGATTAATACAGGACAAAATATGGAGAATGTATTGATGTTCATTAGTATAAAAGAAAATGAAACTCAGTACATTTAAATGATTAAATCCAATTTATTTCCAAAAACAACAAATCTTTATTTAAATATGAATAAAAACTAGAAACTAAAAATTATTATTTAAAAAATAAACTAAAGACTAAAGAAAATTTCAATATTATTAAAAAATGCATACAAATTATCAAATTGATTTCTTTACTTCATAAAACTTAAAAGAGCGACTGACGTTTTAAAATATTTGTGATTTAAGGTAAAAATATTTTTTCTTATAAAATTTTTTATGAACCATATGATCTTTAAATCATAAACAAGTATAAGTATAAATTCCAGTATCCTTTTGAAGCAGTACTATTTGACTATATTTCATACTATGGTTAATAAAAAGCAATACGTTGAATTACATAATAAGCAATATGTGTGTTAAATTACATGAAACACCATGACACATCGAAGATCGTTACGCTTAAACAAAGACACTTGCATTTATAATAATATATTGCATTCCTAACAAACTAGTACCGACTTATTAATACATTTAATTTCATCCATAATTAAGCTACAATTTGACGAGTTGTAAAATAAAATATTTTTAATCTCTCTGGGAGAAAAATGGTAATATTAACTTTGATCAATAGCTTCCTGGGAAAAAAAAGTATTTGTTGAATTTGAAAAAATGACCATGATTGTTAAAAAAGAAAAAGCCGTGATCAAAAAGATTATCATATGAATATTTTGGTGGCCCTTCATTTAAAAGAATCATGCTGTATTTTTATCTCATAAACAAAGTTGTAGATTGTGTGACTCACAATATAACTGTTGAACTATCTTCATAACCGTCAAATATATTTACTGGAAAAAATCTTTCTGTGACATGAATGTCCTTAACTTTTAAATTTATCGTCTGCAAGAAATGAGAAAAAAGCGCCATTTATCTTTAAAGCGCCATTTTCTTATGTCCAAAGAAAGCCAATTTTTCTTACCAATTAGAGAATGAGAAAATTGCCAGTGAGATAAAGAATCATTTATCTCTAAGAACTGCCTTTATTGTGTCCAAAGAATGCCAATTTTTCTTTCCAATAAAAAAAGAAAACGAAAACTTGAGAATGTTTATAGACTTTGTGAAATCTGCTAAGTTATTCTTACAGATATATTTCGGAAAAAACTGTATATATTTTTTATAAAAAATATTATTACATTAAAAAATAATTTAAGGAGGTTTAATAGAATATTAAATTTACATTTTAGTCGTTAATCTAAGGATTTAGTTTTATTTATTTGAATAACTACAGATTGGCAATTAAATATTCTTACATAAATTTATTTCCTTTCTGAACTAATTATGGTGATTCTGAACTAATTTCTGAACTAATTATGGTTCATTTCTGAACTAACTAAGTGATGCAAAAGTCTGGTTTGAGAGAGACAAAAAATTTATCTGATATTTATTATAATTATAATTACAGAATGGCAACAAAATAAAATTTTCTTCATGTACAAATAGAAAGAGCTGCAGTAGAGGGCGCTCCGTGGCTGAGTAGTCAAAAGCATCACTCCGCTAATCGCTTGAGAGCGTAGGAGTGTGGGTTCGATTCCCACCGTGGCCCTGGGTGTTTTCTTCGTTATTCTTCTGTGGTTGTACATCTGTCATTGTGCTATTTGTCCTATTATAGACATACAAGTGGATCTCAAGAATCAAGCATACAAGTCTGAATATATGTAATGTAATAAATAAAGCTGCAGTAGACTGGCGAGAAAAGGCATAGTTCTAGTGTCAGAAAGATAAGAAAATTAATGCTTGATTCATCAGAAAATTCTTGCATAGATAGATCGTACTTGCTTAAAACTGTTCCTTGGTTTCATATCCATCTGGTGGTATTGTAAAGAGAGAAGAATGCAGCCCGATTATTAATCTCATAGGCCGATGTGGCCTGGTTGGTTAGAGCGTCGTTCTCATCAGTGGAAGAAACTGAGTTCAAATTCCAAGTTAACCAACAAATCATAGTGTTCACTAAGAGCGGCTGAGGCCCTTTAAATAGCTCGCTGTCGAAATGTCCTCCAATTGAAATGATGGCTCTGAAGGTCAAGTATTAGGAGGTCATACACTTGATTCCTGCTTCCACTCAATGGTAGAGCCTAATTTTGGGTCACGTAAAGAGAAGTATTCTAAAGCAACAACAATCAACCTAATCATTTGAGCTCCGTTCGATATTAACAGGTAGTTGGTGGTGCTAAGTATTTTCAGTAGACAGAAACAGACAGAATGAAATGAACCAATAGCGAAAGTGTATGATGAAATTAGGAACACAGTTTAATTGCACCGTATAGTTAGCAAGGCAACTACAATTTTTAAATTGTCCCACCATTTTCCCTAATTACAAAAAGTATAATTTTAAGCGACATTTTCCAATGTTGATGAACATCATTCTAAATAGCATTTTGTTCCACGCGCGCAAGATCAAGCTTCTCATCGGGTATTCACTTTCAAGAGAGTGTTAAAATTTTGTGAAACGATTATAAATATGTTCAGGAAGTGAAGCTGAATCGTTCGTGCCCTAAAGTGTATATTCTATTCATGCTTGTGAAACGAAACTTGTGGGTTTTATTTCCACCTTTTACGTGGATGTTTGTGATGGTTCTAAATCCAGTAAAAACTAGAGATTCCTGTCGCATTAGCTCTCATGTGCAAAACATGACCATGTTATACGAGGGTCACTCTGAAATTAAAGTTATACTTACAAAATTTTAGGTGTGTTCAAAGTAGTCTCCTCCAGCATAAATGCACTTTTGTAGACGAATTTTCCACAGATTAAATGCCTCAAGCCATTCATTTCTTCGAATAGATGAAAAAATACATTTATAGCCACATCAATCTCTTCTTCTGAATGAAAACGACGTCCACGTAAGTTCTTTTTTAGATTAAAGAATAACCAAAAGTCGCACATAGCTAGATCAGGTGAATACGGCGGATGTTCGATCACTTTAATTTGTTTTTGTTTAAGAAACTCAAATGTTAATCCGGCTGTATGTGAAGATACATTGTCATGGTGAAGCATTAGTCCCCTAACATTCAGTTCTTGTAGAATTTCTGGAAGCCATTTAGTGGTATACCAGTTTGCTGTTACTGTCTTCTGTCCTTCCAACTTGATGGCTTTGACCAATCCCGTACTTCTGAAGAAAACGGCATCAATCACTTTTTTCAGTGCGCATTGTTTTTTCACCATTGTCGGCGTGGAATCATCTTCAACGACCCATACTTTGCTTTCTTGACGTGTGGGAACGTCAAAAAACGATATGTACGTTTCATCACCTGTTACAATTTTAGAAATAATGCGGTGGCCACCATCATTCAGCATATTTAGAGTTTCTTTACTGATTTTGACACGCTCCTCTTTTTGATGCTCAGTTAGATTATAGGTAACCCAACGGCAAACTACTTTTTTCATATATAATTCTTCATGAATGATTTTGAGTATGGCTGCGGATCCAATGTTAAGTTCCTTCTGTATCATTTGATAGGTACAGCGATTATCATCCATTAACATTTTTCGTATGGCAGACACATTATCCGGGATAACTTCCGACGGCGGCCTTCCTGTGTGTTCTTCATCCTGAGGAAAATTGTGACCTCTTCTAAATTCTCTAAACCATCTGAATACAGTAGCACGAGCTGGAGATTCATCACCAAATGCTAATTGCAACCGTTGAACGCATTCTTCTTGATTTAATCCTGCTTTGAAATCGTAGAAAATCATAGCACGAAAATGTTCTCGCGTCAACTCCGTTTTCTCTTCTGCTTAAAATTTATTCCACGCTAAACAAGTTGAAGTAAGTCAGTAAAAAATTGTCTTCTGTGTTAAAATACTTTGTACTTTAAAATGAAACCATTATTTTTATTTTGTAAATTCTCGTTTCCGCGTATCTCAAAAATTTTAGAGTAACCCTCGTATAATAATAGAAAAAAACCAAGTCTTGTTATTTTTTGGCATTTTAGCTAAATGAACACAAGCACATTCCTTTGAGATACTTACTGTGTGAGTGAATACGCAAATTTTATAGTGATTGCATTGTATATTTTAATATTATGATAATAGGTTCATTTTCATCTGCAGGGAACGTGACGATTGAAACCATCCAGCGTTCATGTACGAAAGTGAATCGGCGGTGATGGTGTGACATCCGGTGCTGGCGGTGATGGTATGACCTCCATTGTGCTGGTATCTTCACTGATGAGCGCATCAACCTATATATGATTCGAAATAGGGGCTCTGCTGACAGGTGGTTGATATAGGGAGGAGATCCTCAAACTTGTTGTAGTCTTTTACGCTGCAGTAATTGAAAATGATTTCATGTTAATGGACGACGATTGCAGGCCACATCGTGATAACTTGAAATATAATTTCCTTTTGGAAGAAGGATTCATACGAATCGAATGCCTAGTGCGTTATTCGGATATGAACTCAATACAGAATGTTCAGCACATTCTAGGCAGACAGTTGCTGCACGCTTACCATCCCTACAAACTATCCAAGAACT
Organism: Latrodectus hesperus; assembly: GCA_037975125.1. Taxonomy (NCBI): domain Eukaryota; kingdom Metazoa; phylum Arthropoda; class Arachnida; order Araneae; family Theridiidae; genus Latrodectus; species Latrodectus hesperus. The sequence continues at coordinate 22,043,684 of CM075862.1, forward strand.
GGAATGAGCTCTTTTGTGGGAGTGGGACGGAATTCCCGATATTCAAAGATTAATAAAGGAAATTATAGACAATGCTCTTTATTGTTGGCCGTCCGAGGAAATTATACCTCCAAAGAAAAGAATTTTCTTTTAATAAAACACCTTTTTTATTTATTTTTCTCATACGCACAATTTTTTTTTCATTTTTGTATCCAAATACTCAAGAAAACGCATTTTTCTGGAAAATAAATTACATTTTTTATTTTATATAGCCTATTATGACTGTCAATAGTGTATTCATATATAAACCAATATATATATATAGTTTCCTTCAACGTTTGAAATAAACATATACTAATGCTATATTATATATATATATATATATATATATATATATATATATATATATATCTATATATATTTATAGAATTTCTTTTCCTAAATTCTTTGAAATTACAGGACTTAAGCAAACTCTTCGACTTCAGCATTAAAGCAGTTTCTATCTCCTGTTTATAAGAACGCGAAGCTCTTTCTGAAATTTTCTTCAAGTTATTTCATTGCAAGGACTTAACTTTTACATTCAACCCTGAAAGGTTACCTTCTCCAAAATAATTTTACACGCGTTACATCAAAACAATCGTCTACTTTTTGTCTATTTCACGGTTGGTTCACTTTGCAAGCTGCTTATAATCTATTATTAGCTACCAGGAATGTAGCTAATACTCTTAAACATAAATTCATAAAACTCACGTTCTGTCATTAAAATAAGTCTTTTAAAGTTAGGATGAACAATTTTAACCTTCGGTTATCAACCCATACCAACATAAATCATGTTAATGACTGCACAAGTAAACAACGGATTATAGTATCTCGTAATGTTTTCTTTGAGAAAGAGTGGCGGAAAAATTCATCCCCAACTTTCCAAAATGTCATCATTAACTTTCTTCTTCTTCTTTCTTATCCCCTGGTCTGAATCAGACTAGGTACATGACATCCTTCGCTTTCAAAGAATCGAGGACAGCTCCAGGGCTGTATAAGAGTTCACGTTTTGAAAACCCAATGCAGTTCAGTAGGTGTTCGGGACTGGCTTCGTTAGTATTGCACGAAGTGAGCATTGCACGAAGGTGGGAAAGACTTCTTTGCCCTGGGAGAACCGTAGAGTCCGAAGATGACCGGATCTGAGTCTTCATTAACTTTAAATCAAGCTTAAAGGATTTAGAAAAATTTTCATATTTATTCTGAAAACTCAATATATAAAATTTAAAAATTTCGGGTGGTTCAAATTCGAATTTTATCAGTTTGAATATTGTCCAGATTATATATATCAAGTACTTTTATTTAAAAGTTACGTTTTCTGGGATTTGTTTTCTAAAAATTCCAGGTTTCTCTTTCCAGTTTAGATTATTCTAAGAATATTCCACAAAAATAATCCTCTACTCGCATGGGTAATCAAGATTTCCTTCTATGGAAAATGATAAAAAAATTCCTTCTCAATATCTGCAACAAAAACTATATATATTTCCATCTTTCTAAACATTAGAGTCGTCCAACAGATACTTCAATGAATATTCGATCATTGAAGTATCTTTTGATACTTCAAAACCATTTTCAAAGATAAGTTATTTTATTTTCCAACAGATTCATCGTACATTGTTCTTACTTTAGAATACCGAGTTGCTAGTTGAAAGGTCAATGGCTCTGGCCTTCATTTCAACAGCTCATTGGCTCGATTCTCACCTCTGAAATGGAAGTTAGCAGTAGTCCGGAATCCATTTTAAACTGTAGATCTCGGTACATTATACAAAAAATGAGTGTAGAACCATAAATCAAACCAAATGTAAAATACATGAACATGATGAAGCATATAATACATTTTACTAACCAAAATTTCAGTTTTGAAATCTATAAGCTTTTATTTGATAATCAGTTTTATTTTAAAAAGTTCATCAAAATATATATGATTTATTTTTAAAGGAGCATCGCAAATTTTTATAAAAGAGTGTGATAGCTATGACGCTTGTTTAAAATGGAAATTCGCTTATACCATATTCGTAATTATCCACAATATCTCTATTATGCTCCATGTATAAGTTTCAATTATTCTTGAAATTTCTATGCCCCAATTTTTTTTTAAATTTGAGATTCGGGAGACTTCATTTTTTATTTCTGAAAAATTCTTTTCTCTACAGTTATAATTACTTTGAACTTTCAACTGAAATAAGTTTAAACAAAATAAAACCAAAGCCATATTTGAAATGCGTTATTTTTCCAATGACATATTTACAATAAGTGTCAGTCTGTAATATGTATATAATTATTAGATGCATTATGAATTCCATGTCAACAAAAAAATAACATCTATATATTAATTTTTGACAAATATTATCATTATGTGCGAATGCTAAGTCAAAGAACTAATTCTGTGTGTAGCGTAACAATTTGAGTTCCATTTACTATCTATAAATTTTCTATTTTCACTTTTATTTTGTGCTAAATATTTTTCAAGATTATTTAACAGGAAGACGTGAGAATTATTGATTTGAAAGGGCAAAAGAAATAAACTTTTTTTCCAACAAAAGCAGAGAAAAACAACAAGAAAAAACTAATTATTTCTTTTCTAATTAAAAGTAAGTTTAATGATTTCAATAAACATTTCTCCACAAATTTCAAACGAGATTTGGAACAAAGAAAACAGATTTTTCTGTTCTAGTTTCTTTTGCCCATAAATATTATCAAATCCATTTGCAAATAAACTTTTTTTTTTTTTCGTAAAGAACATTGCTCTCTTTTACGTTTAAAACTTTTTATTCCAAAGTAGCACCAGTTGAAATCGCATTCAAATCCCCATAAGCTTCTAGTATCATACATAAACTTTTTCAAATAGATAGATTTATTATGGTTTCTTTTCTAATTAAAATAAATATTGTTTAAAGAACAATAGTGAAAGACATGCCTCCGATCTAAAAAAATAAAATCTTTTCTGCCAATTATAATTTCCTTCTTTTTTCAACGGCTCAGAGCTTTACGTATACTCAGCTAACGTATGTGAAACATTGTAACAAAATAGTTTTACTTTATGCAGCTGCAGACAGAATTATCGGTTTATATGGCCTTGAACTTGGTATTATTTTGATGAAAGGAAATTCTTTTTCGTAAATTCGTTTTTGTTTATTCCTTTTTCTCTAATTTCGTATTTGGGCCAAAACTGTGATTTTCTTCAATATTCTTTGCGCATGTCAGGTTTCTTTTAGTGTGATAGCAAATTTCATTTATTTATTTCAGTGAAGGGTGTAGATGTGTTCGGCATATTAAGTACATCGGATGCAATACCTAGAGCTTCGAATTGTAAATTTCATATTTTGAATTTGATTTGAAAAAAGATCTATCAATAAACAGGCTACGATTTCTCATCGTAGTAATTACAAATACATTTCTTCATCTTTAATAATGATTATTAAGAATAAATAACATTTTCCTATTAATTCCCCCAAAATTTATCCATTTTCTAATGTTACTATATATATAATATATCCATTAATCATCAAATTCAGCTCTTGAATCAGAGGACGACTTACAACTAACAGAGGAAATGTTCGAGTCAATTTTTGATGAAGTCACTTTTTATTTCTTCTAATTATTTTTCACTTTAAGAGGAAAGATCTAAATAATTCTTGGTATTTTTTAGATCTTTCCTCTTTTATTCGAATTCTTTTGCCATCGATGTGTTTTGTTTTAGAAACATCGGTTTTGTTCTCATTCAGTGAGTGCCTCATTCTATTTCAAGCAAACGTTCCGACCTTCCTCCTCGAATAGTTTTGAATCTGATTTAAATGTCCATAACTTATTTTTGTTCATAGCTAAATTATTGTTTATATTTCAACCACAGTTATAAGTAGTTTCAAAAATAAAGTTTATATTCAAATTAAGATTTCATTTAGCCACCAACATGTGTTTAATTTCAAGCTATAATTCAATTCATATGAATCGGCTTACCAATGCATTTACGGTATTTCCCAGCATGTGCAAGTAAATTCAAAATTTTAAAAAAATTCAATAATATTTTAAATTTCAATTTAAATCATAGATTTTATTCAAAAAATAATCGTTATATATATATATTTATTTTGAATATTTAATTACGAGAAACCCTAGAATATCTGGAGAATATTAAATTTGGTACCTTTCTATTATTGAGATTAGAAGAGGCATTAAATGCTTTGCGAAAATTCTCATATTATCACCTGAATTCATTTTTTCCCTGAAGAAATATTTTGCAAAGTTAGATTTACTGGAATTTCTATCATAGTTATGAAAATTATAAATATTTTGTCTACTATGATTTTATAAAAATATTTTTACCAAATACTGACAATTTGGAAATACCCAAGTTTGGTCATGATAGTAAAAAAAAAAAAAAATATCTCTTGATGTAATTGTTTATTTTTTACAATTTTATTTCTAGATACGAACTATCGTTCATGCCTTCACTCACTTTACAGCATCTAATGAATGAATAAAGCATGAACATTTAACATAACTATTGCCAATTGTGGTCTCTATTTAAGTTAAATATATATGTCACAGCTGTCATATATAATCCTTAAATCGCGATTTTGTGAATTTGGGGAATCTTTTCATTTCCCTGAAAACTTTGATTTTCATTACTTTAGAATGATCAAGAATATTGATATTCTACAATTATATATTATGAAAATTTATATTATATAATAAAAATATTAAGAATTGAATATTGTGCTGCTGGTGGCAGTTTTCCTTTTGTTTCAAAATGGATGTTATTGGCATTTTCATGCATATTTGTATTCGAGAGTGCACAAAAGATATAGAGAAGCTGAAGAATTTATATCTTATATTTCCAACTCAGATATTTGAAGCTTCATATTTTTGGTCAAAACTTTTGAAAAAATCAGTTGCTGTGTTAAGAAATTCTTGCAAAAAAGATATTCGATTTTAAACCTATAAAATTTTCTGTATAAAAGTGAAACCATTGCGATGCATTTGCTTATTTCTGGTAACTGAAGCCACTGAGCACATTCAATTTCCTCAAAATTTTGAGCCATTGTCGAACAATTATTGACTCCAACAACTGAACTGTGTGTTTTTTTCTTCTCTTCATGCGATGTAACACCAGCGAAAATACACTGAAACATAGTTACATGAGCGTTCATTAACCCTAGGGGTGTTCTAAATATTTAACGAATTTTGTGAAAAAACTCAATCTTACTCAATGCGAGCTATAAGCCTATGAACATAAAGCTCCAAAAAACTGTTTCTGTCATATGACACTGAAACATACAAAATAATCATCTTCCATAGGTCATATCAATACGACGAATACCATCAAGCTGAGAACAGATATTGAACCAGCTACCTTCCGAACAGGGCAAGATACCTTTACCCATTAGGTTACCTACTAGTTTCTGTATAAATTATAGAAATAAATGAGTTTGTGAAGCAACCATTACTAGAATGGCAATCAAGATTAAAAACTTGCGGAACCGATTTTGTCGAGACTAACCACTGGAACTGGCCAACAACAGCATACCATTTTAGCTCACCATAAAAATCTACATTAAATTTACATGTAATAATGTGAACGCATGTGCAATACTTCAGTCACTGACGCCATTTTGAATTTCAAATGATAATTTTATATAAACCGTAGGCAAAATAGTAAATATAAATGTTTTGGGCGTGCAGTAAAATTTTTGTAATAAGTAAAAAACTAATTTTTCCTGCCACAAATAGTTCTGTAAAGAGAATTTTTGGCGTACATTGCAAATTCTTTAGAAATTGCTTTGTTTTAAAAATGCTGTACACAAATAACAAAAATTAATTTTAAACTCTATGATGTATACTGTGAGGAGGCACACATAAAATAATTGCACGGCACAGGTGCCGTATGGGTGGTGGACCTGATGATTCCTTTTTCGATGAATCATCTGAACTTATTTTAATAAAATAGTAAAAACTCTTCAGTGAGTACAAGATTATATAATTAAAATAACTAAATGCGACAAAAAAATTTTTATTTCACAACACACATTCAGTTAAAAATAATAAATATGATAAAAACAATCATAAACTGTGCACTTTAAGCTAACATTGAGCTGTTCATGAAAAAACAACATAAGTGCATTTTTATTATAGCTACTGTCAGTGAAAGAGTTTCAATATATAAAATTATGTTAATCCTAGATAAAGTTTTAAATTTAATTTTAACACTTATAACTTAAACAGTGAAAAAATGTTCCAACTCACAATTATTTAAGTATACATAAGTAATTTTTATAAATTAATATTTTACAAATTTTCTAATAAATGATTACTTTTAATTCAAAATATTTCTAATTGCTTATTATTTATATAGCTTTTTCTATAAAGCAGGTAACTTTGATTTCTGTTCATATAATTTCTCATTGAAAAGCAGTATTATTTATTATGTCACACAGATATTTAAACCTATTTTTCCATTTAAGAAACATGCAAATTTATGGCATTTCTTTTACACATAATACATATCCAGACACATTTCTCCTGTTAAATAAAGCAATACTGCATTTGTTTATATTTCTTCCAGAGAGTTAAAATTTAAAAAATTATAAATATAAAATAATTAATTATAATTATAAATATTGAAAATTTTACAACTTTTTAAATTTAATTCATTAGCCACAACTTTACTTTTAATTGGAGCAAACTTTTTCCCTAATATGAAGACACCTATTTATGACATATAAGACAATGTTTTAAAGTTAAGTAATATTAGATAACAATTACTAATAAATAAAATTCCTGTGTGTAATTGATACTATATTATAAAATTAGTGCACATATTACTAATAACTTTGTTGAGTAAATCTAAATAAAGAATTGATTTATTACAAGATGAAATAAATATAAAAATCCAAATATTTTTAGAAGTTTTCATAAAATTCATTAGGTAACAACTTAAATATAAACTTCAGAAAGTAGCTTGCATAGTTAAAAATAAATTCACAAAAAAGTGTAACAATGAACTTTTGTAGCAAAAGTGCAATATAAATTTCAAATGCAAACATTTAGTTGCCATTATATCAAGTGTGATAATTGAATGAAATGTTAAAATTTTATTCAATGAAATAGCCTCTAATCTAAAACAACCGTGATTCATCAAAAATAAAAAACGGAAAACTAAAAATATAAATAAAATACATATGAAAATTTTAAAAAAATTAATGTTTCAAGTGTATTTATAAAATTACAAACAATTCTAATCTTTGTAAAAGAAAGCTCTTAGAAAATAAAATCCTTAAGATCCTATTAATCAGTCCAAAGTCTAACATGAGATCTAATCGTTTGCTGTGTTGAATTCATTTCAATTCACCCATTGAATTCATAATAATTAAGAAACAGACGATTGACTGGCGAATTATAATCAACATATTGTGACACAGGACGATACACATATCTTCGGGGAAATATCACAGTTTCCTTGGGCTTTAGTAAGTTCTGAAAAATAAAAAAATGCCATAAGTGAAAATTTTAAATCTATATTCTTAACAAATTTCTTCATGTAAATATTTTGCTTAATCGATAGAAAGTATTGCATCGATGATTATCAACAAATTATCTGCTATGAAACATGCAAGTAAAAGCTTTAAATTTTAAAAAATTAAAAAAAAACATGCATCCTTTTTAAATTTTAGAAAAAAAGAAGATAAGAAAGACCCGCCAAAGAATATAAAAGGGTGTTTCAATCCACCAGAAGTTTGCAAGAAAAGTAACCTACAACACAAGTACCAAAATTAAAAAGCACTTAATAGTAAATGATAAAAATAATTATCATTAACTATTAAAAAATACTTATTTCTACATATTTAAAAGTAATTTGTTTCGTTTAAGCAGAACAATCATTTAAAAATATTATGTTAATCGCTTCTTATATTTAGATGTAATGAATTAATTATTTTATGTAATTAAAAGTATATGAAGAGTATTTCTATTTATTCATAGATTAATTAAACTTAAACTATAATAACGTACACCAAACATGTAATTTTATAACTTATTTTTCAATTTTATAAATATATGTATGTCTACATTTTTTTTAAGCTTTAAAATGAAACCATTGACAAAATGGAAAGAAATTCTAGATGTTCACAATTTGTAATAGACAAAATTCAATACAAATTAAATTTTGAGTAGTAATGCAGACTTCAACATAATTGATATTTTAAATAATTTTAATTTGAATAAAATTGTCATTTATGCAGTCTTTTAAAATAAGTTAAAAAAATAAGTATGTGAAAATATTTAATTTCTAAATAGAACATAAAATTTGCCATCCAAAAATACTAAAAAGGCATCTTGCAGTCCTTTAAAATAAAGGTTAAATTTAAGTTAACTTTATGGTCATGAAATTTTTTTATATTTTTAATAATGTGATTAGAATAAAAAAAATTAGGAAATAATTAAAACAAGTTTAAATTTTCCATCTTGCATGAATTCTTAAATCTCGTACTATTTTCTATAAAATGCATTTTAAGTACATATTAAGTAAAATCTAAAGCTTAAATAATCCTGATATCAATAATGGAAACTGAGCTACAATTCTGAAAAACAACAAGCGTAAAAGTTTCATATCATTTCAGTGTTTAGAAATATAAACTTCATAATAACTTTTCCAAATATTAAGAAGTTAACAGTTCTGAAAAATTAATGGATTAAGTTATAGAGTAAATATTACAGACAGTTATTTCAAGTACTAAAAAGTATTAATGCATGCTAGTTTTGTAAATAAATATAACTAATTTTGCACAAATAAATTCTCATATAGATTTAACAGAACTGTTTGACTATATGTATGATGAAAATAGGCATACTTTACTGCCAAAGAAAAGGAAATGAAAGCACCAAAGCATAGCGATCAATAAAAGTGCAATGTGTAAATGAAAAATTTGAATGTAAAAAATAAAATATAACGAGATTTTCGCGAAGCGGGTGAAACAGTCGTACAAAAGAAAAATTTAATTTTTTGGCACATTATCACTATTTTCTTTTCACAGCTGCTTGTAGTGTTTGACAATTAATTGTATCTATTTTTAGTCCAAACTTACATTTGTCAGAATTACTATAAAGGGAAATATACATTGAAGAAACCATATATGTGATATAAATTTTAATTTTGGTAAACTGGAGATTGCAGTCTTTAGCTTGAAATATGAATGTACTTCTTTGTTATATAGCCCAGGTGGTGCAGCATTTGGTTTATTTAAAACGCAAGCAAAACGGGATGAATTTTTTTTTATATCTCAATATTTTTTTAATATTTTTAACTTCATAATATTTGGCGACAAATTGCAAAAGAGTCTGAAGTTGCACCTTAGCCATTATAACAGAGAAGTTGCATTGTGAATATTAAAAATGACAGTCTCAATTTATGTATTTTTTTCATGCATGCGTTCTTTATTCTTTCTGGTATCTGGGGAGTTGAAACACTCAAAAAGCAATAATGCAGGCAGAAGCTAAAGGTGCCAAAATGATACTTCCATGGGAGCATTGAAACAAAAAGAAAAAGCCCACCTGATAATAAATTACAAAGATGATGAAGGGAAGCAAAACATTTAAAACTTCATATTTCCAAATTGCCATTCATTCACACTGAGAAGCCTGTTGATTATGACTAATACCAAAATCTGGAAACCACCCATCACCTGTTAGGATACACAGAAAACAATACAACATTATAATGTCAGGCACACATGATGAAACCCGAAATAACAAGAATTACATAAATAACATGCAGTAAGTGGCTACTACAAATAGGGTTCGTTAGTAGCAAGCTATGAAATGATTATACAATAAAAATTTTATGTTTCTATATTGTTACCAATATTAATAAACATAATTGTTCAATTTGTTAATATTGCACATTTAAATTATTTAAATTTATAAATTTATTGAAAAATATTAACAAGTAGATTTATTTTTCATTGTCAAGATTATATATATAATCTTGAATTCCATTCATATTTTTCCCATTAGTATAATCAGATTTTATTGTGAATTTCCTAAACATATCCACTTAAATTTAATATTGTTCACATTTAAGAAGAGATTTCTTGAGTTTTTAAAAATTCCCTTTATATATATACTTTTTGCTTAAAATACCTAAATTCTAATCTGAAGGTTTCTTATAGATAAATTTCATTATATTTAAACAAATTACAAGAAAAATTATTTTCTTTACTTCTTACAAATATTTATTCAAAGCTTTGATTGTCATTGTAAGCATATACATACCGGGATGATTTTTGAATAGATAGAAATGTGTAAATGTGTTATATTTAATATGACTGAAAGTTTGATCACTATATTACATTAATTGAACTTTTAAAAATGTGATTATCATAAAATAAAAATGAAAAACAAAACGCTTATTCCCTTAAAATTTTCTTTTGGAACTCCAATTTCTAAATCTGTAAATTTTGAATTACATATTAGAAATATTTCATCATTCTTCATTAAATCAATTTAACAAATTCATTTTATTTACAAATGGATAAAAAAATTTAAAGTTTTCTTTAATTATCAAATTTTAATTTTTAAGTAAATTTTGAAAATCCAAATATTTTCAGTTTAAATTGTTTTATTCATAAACGATGGTGCTTGGTGCAAGATGAATATGTTTTTGTGTGAAAAAATAAATGGAAAATTGTACACATCCTTTCGAAAATATTTCTCAACATTGAAATTAACAATTGCATTCAATAACCTTTTCCTAAAATATATTTTCAAAATGCATGTGATATGAATCCAAAACTCTATGTTGATTATATATATATATATATATATATATATATATATATATATATATATATATATATATTGCAGTGTAATATCCATAGAAGTTGTAGAATTCATTTTGAAGCATAATACTGTCACCATCAATAGTTTGCTCCAAAATTAAATAAAGAGTTACATAAAAAATACTTCTTGGAATAAAAAAACTATGAGATCTCTAACTTGAATATAATAAAAAATGCACATTTTCAATAAAATATGTAAATGTTTCATTTAATTTAAGTTCAAAATACATAACACGTTTACGAAAATGTAGTTTTTAAGTTAAAGGCACATATTCTAATATTAAAAATACATTTTATCAGTATTAAATACTAAAAAAAAAATTTAACTTTCCAAAGCAACTACATTTATTTAAATGTAAAATGTTCTCTAATGGTGCCATTATGTATTCTTAAAATGAGAAATTATAATATTTTTTAGTAAAAATTCTTTAATTTTGAATTAATACAAATAGATAAAAATTAAGTTAAAAATCAACAATATATTTGACATTCGACATTTATCCTTTGTCTAGAAAGTGGTGTTCTTTTGTCCAATTCAAACCCTTGTGTTGATTGTTAATTAGCAGAAAATTCAAGTGCAGTTGGATGAATATTTGGCACTTGCACCAAGCAAGAATATTTGTCAGGTCAGGAATTAGTTTGTTTTTCACATTTGATTTACTCAATATGGGAATACAGATTACTATGATTATAGGAATTTCACTAGTAATCCAATATCGAGTGAATACAATCAAAGTAACTTGCATAAACTCTGAATTATTGTAACTTCATTTTGGGGAGGTGATGTATATTTAAAGACATTTTTATAGAATTTTCTTTACTGTTAACATAACTGAAATTAATGTTAAGATAAACAGACACAAATGCTGTGACTCTTTGTATTTCAATAAAAATATTTAATTAAAATTATATTTGCTGATTTCATTTTTTTTTGTTCTATAAATTGTTTTCTACAATGTTGGTCCAAGCTCATAGCTTAATTCATATAGAATTGTTGTATATTATAAAGGAACTTTTAACTGCATAAGAGAGAGATGCTGTTAAAGAATAATGTTCATTTCTTATTAATGTGTGTGTACATATATATTTACAAATTCTTTACATTTTCATCAAAATATTGCTACAATATTTGTACACTGCAATAATTTTATGTTCACACCTTTGAAGTAGAATATTTTTTTATTATGGTCACAGTATCAATTTAGTGCAAACATAACCAATAAATTTTAATTAATTTAATGTAAGATTTTTCTTATAAGGCAAAATTGCTGAATATTAACAGTAGTCAAACCTGCTTTTTGAATGTTTTCAAAAATTTGTAAGTTTAAAAATAGCTATAGCATTAAAAATGTTTGATTTTTTTAACAGTATTTTTATTTCAATAAACACATTAAAATACATAATTCTATAACAACCACAAGAGAAACAAACATTAAATATTCTTGTCTTGCATTTCAATCATAAATTTTGCCACATTTTACTCGATTCACTGATTTTTAAAAACATATTTCGTAATTAGGAAATATTTTTTTAATAATTGTGCGATTTATACAAGATTTAAAATCTAGAATACATACTTATTTTTAAACAGTTAATTTTTTTTTCATACAATAACTAATAAGTCTATTTAATAATTCTAAAATTAAATAAAAATGCAAGACCAAATTTTAAAACAAATCTTTAAACGGATTTGAATATACCTATTTATTGCATGCTCTATCTTATAAAGTTTTAAACTGAAAGCTACAGAGTTGCAGTTCTCCAGAAATAATGATTCAACCAGTTTACATATTTCTGCAAATTTGGAAAAATTTACAATATTTAATGCAAAGCATCAATTACAGTTTTTCATAAGAAAGATACTTATTTTTCATTTAGAAAATAGTATAGAATTAGAATAGGACTTCTTGAAAGTTTATAGGAAAAAGATTAATGTATTAACATTACCTATATTTTTCCAATAGAAAAATAATTTATTTTACCTTTCATTAATATGTGTATTGTTTTTTAGTATACTATAATTTATAAAAGGGAAAAACATTTATATTACAAAGAAATATTGCTGCTTTTAAATATTTATCAATAAAAATATTTTGGTAATTGTTATTCAAAATCTATTCACTTATTTAACCTACATAAAAATTTTAATAATTTTTTATATTAAATAATTAATTGGATATAGGAATCATACAATAATTTATGTCAAAGTTATAGTTATTAATGACTTTGATAACATACTATATTTTTACATTCACCAAGCTTATTACGTTGATGTATTTATAATTTTACTTTAACATTTAAGCTTTATAGCAAAAGTAATATTTTCAATGTAAATATAGCTTTAATGGAACATAGATTGTAAACTGTAAAATTATATGTATGCTTACCTTGATAACATTAAGTACACTACAATGTGAATGACTCTAACTAATTATAAAGGAAATTCATAAGTAAGATTTGTTTTGGCAGAGAAATATAATAATCAGATATTAAGTTTGCTTATATTGATTTAAAAAATATGGAAGACCTACTTTTATTAAAATTTCCCATTCAAGAACATACTGCATAAAAACCAAACACAAATTGCCAATTTCAAACAGGCAATTTGTTACATACAGTAAGTAATTAATCATAATTCTTGAGAGATTTATAAACAGTTGTTCATTACACAAATCGCTGAATTTTCTTCAACAGTGAAAGTTTCCATACATTTATTTAAGTTAAAATAAAAATTTCAAGCTTTGTAAATATAAGTCATTTTCTCAGAATAATGAAATAATCAATTTTGCTAATACAAAAAATGCTTTTTCATCCTTTTAAAGAATTTCCATACCTTTTAATGAATATTAAATTTTATAAATATTTTGATTTAAGCAACTTGCTTTTAAGTTAAGTAAAAAGAAGGAGCTTTTTTTTTTTTTTTTAAATATGCAATATATTTGTATTTCTTAGTGAAATATTCAATGAAAATTTAAAGGTATTAGTATGCATTAGACTTCCACCAAAGCAACAAAGAATTAAAATCATGCAAAGAATAATAGAAAATAAATTTATTGTTAGCTTTATATACAAATTATTGGAAAAGGAAAGAATACAGTAATTAAACATGCAGACAAACAAAACACAAAGGAATATTGACAAGAAATTCATTATTAATTTTTTTATATACATAATAACAATATTTATAATTTTAAAATATACAAACATGCAAAATTGAATCATTAATAAGATATAAATGAAATAATCATGCTTTTGAAAGTGAAAAGTTACCTTAAAAAATGTAAAACAACTTAACTTTTTTGGTAAAAAATTAATATCCTATTGCCAAATTCATCACCAAAATTAATTTAATTTTGTATGAAAAAGTAATATACCATGTATATCATTCATGAATTTATGGAAAATAAAATTTTGCATGCTTTTTAACTGAAATAGAGCATTATTCTTAAAAATATCAAATCAGGCTTATTTATCACATTGTTTACATAACATATTTACATAAAACTTATTTGCACAACCATATAAACATGTAAAATTAATTTTAACAAAATATTAGTTACTATTTAGGTTACAATTTTTATTGTTTCAACTCATGGTGAATCAAATTCAATCGACTCCGATTGTATGAGAGTTTCAGCTGGAAAAATTAATATTTATTTGAGCATCCTTTTAATCAATTTTATTTCATGTTATCAATTATAATATTGAATGTATAATTACAATCAATTTTCTTACCACAACAAATATATATGTACATTTGCATGAAGTTCTGGTTATATGGTTTGATATCATACATTAATTCATTATTTCATATTTGTCACAAAACTAATTAGAACAGAATTGTAAGGTATATTTAGTACATTCTTCAAATTTAATATTTCAAATATTTAATACTATAACTAGAAAATAAAAATGTACCTAGTGATTTTTTATAAAAAATATATTTTGCTTGTAAAAGTCATAAGCTTGAAGAAATCTCATCTTTACTTCCTAAAAATATTAAATAAACTGCAATACATATTTTTTCAAATGCCCATATATTTGACTACAGTGACATTACACCCACTGGTACAAGAGGTGTAATTAATGGCATTTTATATAGTGGGACACCCACTGAGTGTGCATCATAACATTGAAAGTGAGAATTCATAATTTAGAAGCTGGAACTGAGCAAAGTATTCCAAGACTTGACTTGACACTTTCAGAGGTATCATTTCAATTAGAAGACCTATTGTGACTTCGATTAATTTTATGTGCATTAGACACAATTTTAAATTATAACATAAAAGGCTATTAAAAATAACAAATTTAAGAATCCAAATTACTTAATTTAGCCAGTAAAATTGTTAAAACTCATTTTATAATTCTTAACTTGAACTCAATGCATTGAAAATAATGTATGGTTAGTGTTTCTGGAAAAAATTTCTTTTTGGTTGCTAATTAGTGTTTATTAGCAAGAAAAATACTCAAAAATAAGAATTCATGACTGATAATTGGCAAAAATTCAATTCAATTTTTTAAAATAATTAAAAAATTGTACAAATATAAAGAGTAAGGGTAATGTAAAAAATACTGTAATAAAATAATTTCTGAGAATTCTATCTATCAAATTATAAGATCAAATTTAAAATAAAAGTATATTATTAATTAGATCTCTTAGAATTTAAGATTTTTTCCTCCTCTAATAAAATGACTTATGGCCTTATTTACAGCTATTTCTAACACTGTTCATAAATTCTATTAAATTTTCATAATATACTCTTTATAAACAGGAAATGATAATCGCAAGTTAAAAATAACATCATTGGATTATAATCTTGATTAAAATGTTTTTCATTGTCTCAATCTATTTTAAAAAAAGCAAAAATGAAAGTAAAATTAAATATGGAAAGTGAGAAATTAAATTGTTTGGGGATGAATTCACATCCCCAGATACTTCTCTGACTAAAGGGCCTAAGAAAGTATCATTATTATCTGCTATTAAATCAGTACTGACAACATCTGTTGATGTATTGAGTAATGTGTAAGTTGTTTCTTCTCCCGCATTGTTTGTATCAGTAATGTTATACTTAGAAGATTCAGTAAAACTTTGAGTTTCTAGTTTTGAATTTACCGTAAATGTGGGCCAAGTTCCTTTAATACTAGATCCAGAATTAAAAACAGGACTGCTGCTGGGATGCAAAGCACTTCCTAAATTTAATTCGGTCCTTGCTTCATTTGTAGTAGCATGTGGGTACAACGTAATATTTTGCACAACAACTCCTTTAGACACTTGAATGGGAACTTCAACAGATTCATATCCCCTGGCTGCTACCTAAAATTTTAGAAGTCTTAAATAAATTCAGATAGGAAAATTTACAGCAACATATAAATTAAAAATCAAACTAGAAATTTATCAAAAAAAATTAACAAATGAAAATGTTTTTAATTGAAAAACTTAATTTATTTCATTCTTACAAAATGTATGGAATTTAAAATGTTTAAAAAGCTTTTAGAAAATTGTATTAAGTTCAAAATTGTTGGCATGTACATCACTACAAAACAGTAACTACACAAAATGCACAGTGTCGAAAATACCATCACAAATTATAAATAGCTAAAATTAAATATTGAATAATTGAAACATAAATCATTGAAAATTATCAATGATTATTTAATAAAGTAAGCCCGGTGGCTTAGTGGCAGCGTTTCACGCTCCCATGACACAGGTCCAAGGTTCGATCCTCAGACTGGGCATGGTTGACTCAGCCTTTCATCCCTTCAGTGGGTTGATTAACTGAGTAACAAGCATGCTTGGGAACTAAACACTGGGGGTCTTACATTAGGCTGACCACCTAACTGGAACATATGCTTCGCACTCCAGGGCCCTCGGCTATGAAAACAGTTATGTTTTCATGACCGAGGGCACTTTAGTGGGCACTGTAGGCCTTGGCCCACATGGGCTGTCGAGCCATGGAGTTTAGTTATTTAATAAAGTAGAAACAAAGTGAAACTGTACACATATAAAGAATACACATATTTACATTTTTAAAGCAAATAAAACGTTGGCTGTTTGTTGTTTCTAATCCTAGAATGATGTAGCCATCTCATAGCTACACCATCTCCATAAAAGTAAAAAGTAAAGGGAAGGGAGCAGCTGGCTGTTTGAATGTGATATGTATAAAATATAAGCTTTATAATATTTTAAACCACTAAAAATATTCATATCACTATCATTAATTAAATGTTCATGGAAACTAAAGAACTAATTAAATTTTTTCAAAAATATTAAGAGAAGTTACATAATTTTTAAACTTAAAGGTTGCTGAATTCAACAGAACATATTTACTTCATTGAAATGTTAAACAATATATATTTTGATTATTTCAATTTTACCTATTTACAAAATTTAATAAAAAAAATTTAGAGTACAAACATTCCAAAGTCACTTTTTAAAATTGATCAAATAAGAAGACCAACCATAATAAAACAAAGTTTCTTATGCAATTGAGTGTCAGCAGATTTATAGTAACATATTCAAAATAAGAAATTGAAATTGGGTTACACCAAGGCACATTAAATATTTATATTTTTATCCTTTCTTTAGAATATTTTCAAGGTTGTTTGTAATCAATTATCTCCATGCGCATTTTTATGAAAATTTTCCTAAAATTTGTCAAAACAATTGTATGAAAAAAGAAGAGTTCATTCAAATAGATATATTCATTTTTGTGTTCCTAAATCTATACATTTTAATGATGCTGCTTTTGGAGTTAAGTTCTGATAGAAATAAAATTCTTGATTTTATTAATATTTAAACTTGAGTGATATGGTAGTTGTGAAAAATTATGTAGATTATTTGAAAAAAGTCTTAAAAATAATAAATAAAATGCTAATTGTGTTAAAATAATTACCATTGAAAAATTAATATAAATGCATGAAAATCTAGAATACTTGAATATTTGGTTAACATAAATTAGAGATTTGATAAACATTAAAATAAACCAACTGGGAACTCAATTATTTAAAAGCATTACTTTCTTCTAAAATATTTTCATTGAACATGCAATGTAAACTTGCCTTAATATGTATATTCCTTTTTAAAGAAAAAAAAACTTTTTAATAGCAACTGAATTCCTTGTATGTTAAATTATTTAAAATTAATTATTATTAATAATATAAACTTTTTATCACCATGAAAAAAAAAAAACTAAAACATGTGAAACAAAAATATGAATCTATAATCAATTTTATATGCATCAATGATTTATGAATGCAAGGAAATGTTTTATAAACTTGGTCATTTATTTTTTTAAAAGTAATTCCTCAAATAAAATTTGAGAAATGTGTAAAAAATAATACTAAAATATTCTTACTTGAAGTACATAATTTCCTGGTCGTAAAATCCTCCAAAATTCACCTCTAGCAGTAGTTCTCGAACCGAAATCTCTACCCTTAACTCTAACAGTAGCATTTGAAACTGGTACCTTTGATGAGTCTGTAACTAGTCCCCATACACCTTAAAAATTATGAAAACATAAAATAAAGCATTTTTTAAGGTACTTTACTTATTTATTAATGAAATTTTTTAAAAAAATATTAAACTTCCAACAATATTTCTATGTTTTATAAATATTTTAGAATATAATATCTATGCAAGTCTTATGACATATGAGTTAAATAAATAAATTTAGAAATATATTATCTATAATTATTATTCTCAAATCTATTTATAAAATGAATTTAAGCTACAAATATGGATTAATAACGAGTCTAAGAAATATGACTTGGTTACTTTAAACAAATATTTCTCAAAAATAGTTTTATTAAAGTCTTCTTTAAATAAAAATAAAAATACATTTTTATAATTAAGTTTTAAGTAGTTAAATTGACTTCAAAAGTCAGTGAATTTGTTTAAAACACATTGAATGCATAAGAATATTTTAAACATAAGATTGAATTTAAAAATTAGTTTATTAAATACTTTTATAAATAAAATGTCTGATAAAAACATAAAAATGTTTTTTTACGTGGTCACTACATTCATGATTAATCAATTACATTTTAGAAATAATTGGAAAATTTCTCTGTACCTTGATGTGCTTCACTAAGGTATTGAAGAATGGCATTTTTATTATCACTCCAGAATTGTGGAAGCCTGTGACTTTTTGGATACTTGCAACAAGAAATTTCTAATGTGATTTCCATACATCCTCCCCAAACATAATTATAATCTTGCATACCTCCTGCAAAAGGAAATAAAATGTAAATGATTCTCATCATATTTTATAACCATAAAAAGTATGTTTTATAACCATAATACGACTCATCATTGTGAAATATTTATCAATTATATCTTATAAGATATGATTGATAAATACTGAAAACCCTATATTTCTCTTTTAGATTTAAATAACATTTAAGCTTATTTCATGAGATCCATAAAAATAACTATAAAAAATATAATATTAATTTCTTTTATGAGATTTGATATGAAAACAAATTCCTGCAATCCAAATTAATGGGATATTGTCATAAAAATTTTTAACTATACTTGTTTTTTTTCCGCACAATGATCATTTTATGCACACAAGGGCTAATTAGACAAAGACCTACAATTTAAAACAGATGCTAACATCTATATCCTTGGTGGGATTTGAACCCACAAACTGCTGAACCAAAAGCCAAAGCAGTAACTGTTTGGCTGCCAGTTCAGCTTGAACTATGCTTGATTTTAATCTCAAAATGCAATAAAAATATTTAAAATAAGGTTATTTGCAAACATAATTCAAATAAAGTTATATGTAATAATTGAGATTTACATCAACCATCAGTTTTGAAAAAGAGTTATTTGTGGTAGACTGATACTTATTAAATCTAACTTAAATAAAAATACAGTTTAAATTAAATAATTACTTATTGTTCCAAAGAATGAAGCAAAATATTTATTTTTAATGTCTTGTCAAGTTATAGTAATTAGAATACATAAAATATTCTCCCAACTGAGGGTTATTACAAGACTTATTTCACAAGATCACAATTTTGTTAACATAAATTTTATTTTTACAGCTGAAAACTTATCAAATGAGATAAAATCTAGAATATAAAAATTGACAACATTTGATTATTCTCAAATCATCAAATTTATTCTAATAGACAATTGATGATTTAATTTATAAATTCTTTAAAATAGTATAACATAGGATAGAAATATTTTGCTTCTAATACTTTATGTAGCTACATAGACCTTAAAGGTCACAGAATTGAAAAGCAATTTAAATAATATATCACCCTTCACATTTTGTATTTCATGCATTATATATCCGAATCTTTATATTTTAATGCTTAAAACAAATATAACTGTTAAGAAAGAAAGAAACTATACAACTCACATTTATAAAAATCAACCTGAAAGTATTTAATTTAAAAATTAAAAAAAGGTACTTTTAAAATACAACCACTGAAAATATAACCATTAATAAACTAAAAAATATATAACCAATAACGTCAAAAAAATATGTTCATACCTTTCCTTATTTGGAAATGTTACTTTCAAGGTTTGGTTTATAACTATATAGCCATTTTTTGATAGAAAGGGCTAATTTAGCAGGACCCACAAGTCATAATTTCCAAACCACTTCAAACCTCTACAATATGAAGTGGGAATGGATCTCATAAGTTAAATACTCAGAACATTGTTGTTTACAAGTTTTAAGAACATTGATATAATAAAGTATAAAAACCCCACTGAATTTACAATGGCAAATTATTCCTACATATGCTTGTATATTTTTCTAATATAAATGTCTTATTTAAATAAATATAAAACATATTGTATGATTAAGAAAGCATATTTTCTACGAATGTATTTTTCTTAAATATATGCTAAGCATATTTTCCTACCTTGTAATGCATACCAAGCAGCACCATTTGTAGTACCATTAGGAAACGGAGGATTGCCATCTCGGCAAGCAACACCCAAATACATATTCTTGTGATTGAAAGAATATGTTTCAGCCAAATGTCTAAACACATCATCATCAGGTGTCACAGATGCTGTGTGAAATCTACGGAAGTCTACAATGAAAATATTACGATTAATGCTATGTTAAAAATGTATGATTAATGTTTTTTGCAATAGGAAAAATTGCATGATTAACATAAGGATTTAAATTACATTTTTAAAGTAATGAAAATTCAGAGTAGAGTAAAAATCAGTAATTAAATTCACATACACTATTTTTTCAGGCAATTTTATAAACAAATATTACTTGCCATATATACAGTGCTATTCTAATACAGATAATTCATCAGTTTGCTTTTAATTATTCTTGTTTTAGTTTTTCCTAGATAACTACATATCTTGAATGAAACTTATATAACAGTGAAACTTTGATTCATTAGTTCTTTCACTTTGATGTTTTGAATCTACTTAAATTACTAAATATACTTAAATTACTAATTGATATGCTTGCTGACATGTGAAGTAAGTTTTGATAAGAAATCATAAACAGTGAAAAATTGGTAGCAGAATCTATGCAAATTAAAACTAAAAACTGCATTTTATAAGAGTAATTTGTGCTGCTCTAACATTAATGAAAACTTAATTTAGAAAACTACAAATTAATTTTAAAAAATTAGAAAATTTTAGTTTGCATAAATATTTTTTAACATAAAAATCTATTTATTAAATATGAAAATATAGTTAAATTTCTTTCACATTTTTTATAGAAAACTAAGAGATTCTCCTTGTCTTAGAATAATAACAAACATATTCACTATTTGTTAAAAATCTTGGTGAATTTTTATTAATCTAAAAATTTAATGTGTTTTCTCATATTTATCTCCAATTGGAAAATTAATAAAATGCAAATAAATGTGTGGTTGAAAACGAAAAATTAATTCGTAATTCAAATATTTAAGTTAATAGCACATACTGTGCTTTTGTAGCTGTAAATTTCTCAAAATAAATAGAAAATGCTATATTTACATAGGTTTTTTTTTTTTTTGGAAGATATAAAAAACATAAAAATGTTTAAATAGAGTTTAATTATAATTATTAAATTTTTGTCTATGCAAAAACAGAAGAGCTTTTTGTTAAAACAATCAAACTTTCTTTCGATATATACTTTGCTCATTAAACAAAAAGCAGAATTATAAAGAAAAAATTCTCTATTATGTGATGCAAAACAAACATTAACAATTAATCAATAGAAATAATTTTTATACAATTTTAAATATATTTTTATGAGTAATAGAAACACATTTACAATGAAGTCTGCAAAAACTCAGATGTTTGAGTTCATTACTACAAAATTTTATTAAAATGTAGAAAGAGATACATTTGTAATCTGCTTTTAGAAGCTTGTTGGTATAATTGTAAAGTGTCCTTATAATAACTTTATGCAAAATTTTAATAATGGAAATAGATTAAACATATGAAAAAAATGAAAACTTCAAAGAATGAATGTTATCAAAAAATTATATATGTTTTATAAAAAATATATTTTTATGTAAGTAAACTTTAAGAAAAAAAACATATGTACAGTCATCAATTTTTAAAAAGGTGATTAAATGTTTTTTTTAATTAATTTTAATTTAATTATTTTCATGTAAAGATACATTTCTGCAACTTATTAGAAATTTTATTGTCATTGAAATATCATGAAAAGCTTATAAGCAGTACAGAAGAGTTTATACAAATTAACCAAGTGAATTGCACATTCATTTCAAAAGATGCATAGTTTAGAAATTATTATTTTAAGAAAATTGCAAAACATAAACATTAATTTCAACACAAGAGTGAGAAAAATTCCAGTGCAGAGTGAGATTTATGGTTAATTTGGAATGTTGTTTGAAGCAAAAAATTTCACATACACCAACACTTAATATAAATTAGATACAAATGGTCTACCTTTGTATAGATTTCTATAAATGGGATTTCAGTTATAGTTTGAAATTTGTTTTATATTTAATTTCTTTTTTAAAGATTTGTTGTCATCAAAATAATTTTTATTTTTAGTTAAATTTTGAATCTGCATTTTCATTTACATAGGTTAAGTGAATAGGGAAAACTATATGCAAACAAATTATTGATGAATGAACTAAAACAGAGATCAGATACATTTGACACAAACTGAAAAACTCAAATGGGAATGTTCAGTGATTTTTCCTACCAAAAAAGATCATTTGTGTAATGCTAGTTTAAAAAGTGTAAGCAAGCATAAAAATGTTTGTAACCTCATAATAGCATTACTTTATGTACCTACACTTTACATTTTAAGTAAATTCAAATTAAAACTAACATTTTTGGTACTTTTCTTTAGTTGGACGCAATTGACATAACTCAGAGTTTGATTTGTCACATATTGCTCATTTTTCACACCTATCTTTTAAAGTGGATTCCAAACCACTATAAAATCCAAGCCAAAGGTAGGATCTGAATCCACAAACTATTGAACCACAGACAAGAGCACTAATCATTCGTCTATCTGCTCGGCAATGACTCGCAGTTAACAAAGCACACACAAATACACATTTCTTCTTCTTAAAATTGAGTTTGTATGTCATTGGGCACCTCTGCTTTTATCAGCATTTTGTACTATTAACTCCAAACCTAATGTTTCCTAGTTCCAGTTGCTCGGGTCACCCACTTTACTAATAAAGTCCGATAACCCTTTAATGGAGTCTAGGTGTAACTCTCTAGTATGGATGAAGCCTAAAGAAGTTAATTTAGGGAGGGCAAGAGCCTCACATTCGTAAATGACATGCTCTGCCGTTTCCTCTTGCATATGACATTTCCAGCAGATAAGGTCTTGCTGACATAGTCCCATCTGGTCAGAAAGTCAGTCATGCTAGGAATAACTTCCTGACTTTCACCAGAAGAAGATGGTTTAGAGGCCATTTCTACCTCAAGTGAAGGATTCATTGCTGCCCCTTTACAAGATTGCTTCTGAGTTCCCTTGTCTTTTTCAGCAAGGTCTACTACAGAGGCTTCACCTGCAAATGCAGAAAATACATATTTAATTCTTAAAGTTAAAGTGTGGGTTTAAAAAGATACCATTGAGCTTCTATCAAAAAAAAAAGAAAGAATATCAATATTTTTCTTTTCAATTAATTCTTAAGAAATTGCAAGCTTTTTACCAACATCTAAGTTTTGACACAGATAAATGCATAAAACAAAATATGAGAATTTATCCTGAACAAATTGCCAATATTGTGAAATTAACAAACTAATTATTTAGTTGTATAAAATCTCATTAAACTTTTTATTCCTCCAAGTTAATCTGCATTAAAAAAATAGATTACATTATTCTTCAATTTAATGCTAAAAATTATTCTAACTTCAAAATGTTCTAGAGTAAAGAAACACTATAGATTCTTACTTTCTGGTGAGTTCTTAGGTATGTTATCGAAAGGATAACTGGCAACCAATGCTCCTCCATGAAAATTAGCCGACAGAACAAACTGAGTGTTTCTCATCCATTCCCTAACAGCAGCAGTTTCTGGTTCTGGAACTGTATTTGTACCAGCAAAATAATCTGGGAAATTACGATTCAAGTCTTGATAATTGGCATTTCCCCTTCATAAAGAAATTTTTAAAATATTAGTTATTCATAAAACTGGTGGCATATTTTCATAACAGTACAAAATTATACAATGAAGTGGAAAAGAATTTGAAAAAATAGATATTGAAGTACAGTTACAAATATCATACTCAACAGCTTCCTATTAAAATAAATACATATTATAAAAAAATGGTAACGGCAGTTCATAAAAACAGAAAATGAAACAACAAAAATTGTATATAAAAAACAGTGTAGTTTCAAAATAAAATTAAAAAATAAGGAATACTATGTGGTCATATTTTGAACAGAAGCTGTTTTGATTGGGACCTATAGTTTAAAGTGGATTCCAGAAAATAGTAAATATCATCTATGAACTAAGGAGGAATTGAACTTACAAATAATTTAAATGAAGACCAGAGCACTATTACAAATATTAGAATTTTGGGACAAATATTTTATATTTACTTTATATATACTTTTTCAGAAATATTTTTCAATAATAAAATTGTTGTTCACACAAAATTATTCAAATAGCGTTTTTAAAAGTTAAAAAGAAAACAGAAAATCACAATTTTCTTATGTATTTGCAACTTTGTTTTTGTTATGTCATGCATATGGAGACCTAAAAGAATTATGCAGAAAATTCTATTTTGGTAACTCTAGTATTAACGTCATCGCGCACGTCATGATACATCATCTTGGCAACATTTCTTCATCGCCAAAAAATATTCAAAATTTGGAATCATGGATTATACGGCACCTGTGCCCAAGTATGAAAAAGAGCAAAAAAGCATTTAGTAAGGAAGGGAGTAGCAAAAAACATAGTGAGAAAACCTTAGTTTCTAAACATATTATACTTCATTAAATTTAAATCTCGATATATGAAAATATAAATTCATCTCCTTTAATTCTTTGCTATTTGTGTGCGATTGAAATAAATTTATGAACAAAAATTAATTAACTGAAGTTTAATGTTTAATTTTTGTATTATATTTAACATTAGAATTAATGATTATTAATATATGTATATATATATACATGAATATATTAATATTATATTTAAAAGATTTAAAGTATGAAACAAAATTAAGCAAATTAAGGGAATTTAAAACTTAAAATAATATTCAAAGGATTTAAATTATGAAACAAAATTTTTTACTTTGCAAATTCTATAATTAAAGTATTTATAAGTACAATGAAAAAAATGATGTCCGATTCAATGTTTCATTACAAGTGACGAGATGTGGGTTGCTCACTTCATTCGGAAAATTAAGTTTCGTTTCTTTTTATGAGCCATGGAAACTTATTTTTAGGATGACCCCAATATGTGGGCCAAAACTGATTGTCATAGATGTAAGATCTAAATTATAATAATAGCTAAATTTATAAAACAGGAAGAATAAGCTTTAAGCAAAAACAAATTAAATTAATTTCACACTGAAAAAATATTATGTATCCATTACAACTTTTCTTGTACATTGACTCTAAAAATAAATGAAATGAGACCACACATATTAAGAATAACATAGATGAAAATAATAAAGACACATAGGTATTTCTATAAGTGTGCATAATATAACATTTGTTTCTCTCCTTAAGAAAAGCATTTGTTAGTAGAAAAATATGCATGAATACTATAAAGTAAAGTTTGGTTGTTTGGTATATTGCATTACAGTAATTTTTTGCATGCGAGAGTTTATGACTAGGACTTGCACAAAATGTGGAATCTGAAAGTGGAGTTTAAAAAGTGGAATCACTGAACCACAACAAACATCAACAGTGCGGAATCGAACTCAAGAATTATTGAAGCGAAGATCAAATCGCAAACTATTCATCTGAAAACTCAATTATAATGACTCAGAAAAGCAATTGTAAGAGAATTCATTATAGGGTTGTTCAGTATTCTAGTCTTCTATTGTTCTGAAGGTAAGTTTTTTGACAGAAACTTATAGTTCAATGTAGATTAAAACCACTTCAAAAGCCCATGACTGAAGTGAGAATGAAATTCATAAAATTAAAATAGAGATAAAAACATTAAAAATTGACATAAAAATGAATGTCTTAAAATAAAGATATTATTTTATAATATTATATACAAATTATTCACAATGTTTATTTCTTCATAAGTCTCAAAAAGAAAAACAAGTAAACAGTAAAGAAATACACACCTTCCCTGAGTTCCAGAACACTCTCCTTCTATGGATGCTTCAAATCCATCTGGATTCATGGATGGCATGACGTGGATCCGCGTGTTGTCCAGCAGCCATGTCACATACTCATCTTTGCCATAGTTGTCCAGGAGGTGTGACAGGAGGTGCAGCATGAGTTCTCTTCCCACTGGCTGCAATTAATAAAACTACTAAATTTGCATCCTAAAATGAATTCCATAAAAACAAATTCTGAAAGAAATTTTTCTTGTTGGTCTCAACAGAAGCTTACCGTTAATTAAAAATTGGTGATCAGTTAACGAACATAATCCGTTACAAGACTATGTTCTCTATTCGAATTGTTCGCTAACCGATCATTGATTTACCATAGATTTTTTGTGAAATCGATTAATTCGTTTTAAAGATCCTTAAAATTAAATTAAAAAAGAATGCATAATTTCTTAGTAAATTTATAAATAAAAACGATAGTCTTGCATATTAATCAGTCCTTTTCATTTTTTGTTAATGGGGCATTGAAGAACATGTCCTATGTCGATTGCTTTTCTTTTTTAAGATTTTCCGGAAATGATTGATAGCATTGTCGTTGTAAAGATCTCTAACCTGATATCAGCTTGGTTTGGGTGCCATTCTAAGACTGTTGCTCTTGACATTCTTCCATTTCTAAAACGAATGAACGAGGGGGTGCTCAAAATGAAATCAGCCTCGGTTTGGAATTAAATCAAAACCAAAACTGATGGTTTGCTATGGCTATAAATATTCTATTGGAAAAAGAATTTTTTTCCCGTATAGAACTTCGAGATTTAATAGGCAAGCAACATAATTCAAGAGAGATGAAAAACGATTTTTGGTCCGTTGGGTTTGGCAACCTAGGACACCAAATTCCGAGTTCGTTATCCGAATAAAACTTCGTTGTCGGAACATAAAAATCTTTCGTGAAAGTGTTCGTTGTTCGATTTGTTCGCAGTCCGAACTGCTCGTTAGGTGATCACCCACGGTACTTTTATTGGAATGAATGTTAGGAGTTTTTCTTC
Source organism: Latrodectus hesperus (assembly GCA_037975125.1). Taxonomy (NCBI): domain Eukaryota; kingdom Metazoa; phylum Arthropoda; class Arachnida; order Araneae; family Theridiidae; genus Latrodectus; species Latrodectus hesperus. The sequence goes on from CM075862.1 coordinate 22,071,277, forward strand.
GTTGCTACAATTGGATAACACATCATTTCTGAACTGACCGGAAATATATCAATGATTTTTTTTAAATTAAACATTTTAGAATAAAATTCAAAATAAATATAACTTCGATTTTCTGTAATAAGTTCAATATTTAAAAAGAAATCTTCGAATAAAAGAAATTCGAAAATCCTTTAAGATGTTGACAAATTATGGATTTTAAATACTAGATGAAAAAAAATAATTTTAACTCGACTTCATTTAAATTTGTCATTTGAGATTTTATCTCATACAAATTTTTGTCTAACTGAGAACTATTGTAAACAGAACTCAGAAATGAAAGGTTCGAAATTTAAAAATGCTTCTAAAGTTCATGACGTAAAATGTCAAACATTTGCATAACTGAAAAACTATTAATTTTTAAAAACATGTCTAAGTATACATTGTAGATTTATTATTTTTATAAGTTTTCTCATTTATTACTAATTCTTAAATTAATAACCATGCCGAATATATTTTATGACACGATCTTAATTGAATTAGAATTTCGTCAGCACTACTTTAACTTACTAGTACTTTAACTTTCATTACATCAATATGATTAGCTGAAATTAATTTGAAGCATTTTAAAATTAATCCTAACAGTGTCGCTTCCTTTTCTTTCAACAATTTTAATTCCAAAATAACAAAAATTCAATTACTAATACAAACATTATAATAAAATAAAAGCAAATGAAAGTCTTTAGATACCACATAAAACGAATTTAATTATACAACGAACAATAAATTTTTGATTAAAATCGAGTATCTAAAACTCTAGAAAAGATTGCAAAACTAATTTAGAAAGTTTTTGAAGTTGACATCACATAATCAGTTAATTGAAACTGGGTTCACACAGACATTTGAATTAATTTTAATCGCAGATTTAATGCAATTAATTTAAAAGTTAATGTATTTAATAAATTAATTGCTCTGAGTTTGGATAAACAAAATAATACGAATAAAAATTATACAAATTTCTGACTATGAAAGAATATTTGCTTTCTATTAAAGAAAAATGAGAAAATTTTTTTCTTTAACGCATTGATTGTGTTATCGATCAACAAGCTTCTTCGCAAAAGTTTTGGACAGCTACCGAGACATAATTTATGTATGCATATAGTAGCTTTCTTTTAGCCGTGTACTCTTGCAAAAAATTTTCTTATTCTTCTTCTTAAATTTTCTATTTACATTTCACAACGTAATGTTAATTTAAATTTTAACATACCATTTTGTTACAAATTATGAAAAAACATGATAATTTTCTGTGTTTGCATTAACGAGGAAAACATTGCATCCAACAAGTGCGTTGTTTTATTCTTGTATTAAAATCAGATTTCCCGTTCTTTGTTATGCAAATAGCATCGAATGTAATATTAAAACATTTTTGCTATGTAAACACAGCAATTCCTAACATGAGATAGAATCATTTCTGCTTAGTTATTACACATAATTATTTAAAAATTATTTAATTTTAAATTTACATATTTATTGCAACAATATCTTGTTTTATCACTCTAGGTCTTCATTTGCATTCATTGATTAATTAGATAGGGAGTTATAATTTAAAGTGAATTTTGAAACATTACAAACATCCACACAACGAGATGAGAATCGAACCTACGAACTACTTAAATAAGCACAGTCATCGATTTTCAGAAATACTGTGACTTTAGGGGAATTTTTAAATATTTGATTCAATAGATATATATTATATTTATAATAATATATATCTCAAACACGATTATATATCCAAAGGGAAATATACGCCAAAATGATGAGTTAAAGTTCAGAAAAAAATTAATTAAATAAAGTTAAGAACAATTTCTACGAAAACTATTCCTGCAAGGTTTCATTTAAGACAATTATTTTTTTTTTATTCTTCTGATTAATCAGTTAAAAGTTATTTTTGAGACTAAATACATTTTTGTCTTTTTTATAATTCCATTTTTGTATTGAAATTTTATGTATCTTTGATGCATAGGTATCAATGATCTATAACTATTAAGTTATAAGGCCGCAATGACCTGTGGTAGGTTATGGCGTTCTTTCTCGTCGTCGGGAGGTAACGGGTTCAAATCTCGACCCAATCGAAGATTCCTCGCGTTCGCTAATGGCGGCTGGGGCACATTAAATAAGTCGTGCTCGCAGTGTCCTCCAAGTGAAATGATACCTCTGGGGGGTGACGGACCAAGTCTCGACCGATAATTCTATATGATTACTGCGATGGCACACCCACTGGTTACCCCATTATATAAAGTACTATTACTTCCACCCCTTGTGCTGAAAAGTGAAAATATTGGCAGCCGGTCACTACAAAACATATATTTAGCTATAATATTTACTAAAAAGATAAAAATAGATACTACAGAAAGAATAGCTACAAGATATAAAACCATACACAGCTATTCCAAGAATTAAAAATATGTGCTCAAAACAGCTTTCAATAAAACAGTTCTGTTAAATGTAATACACAAATGTGTCATTCATAAAATATCCTCGATTTTGCAATTATTTCCTCTAAATAAGTCGGACACAATTACACAAAAGAATAAATTTAAATGCGGATTCTTTCAATTCACTTTTCATAGGAATAAATTAAATTTTTTTGTTGGTTTGTGTGTGTGTGTGTGGTTGGGTTTTATGGCGCAAGGTCGAAAATAGAACAATTACGTCATAAAGATACATGCACAAATAGTTGAAAATGAATTAAAGCAAAACGCAGAACTGTTCTCACATTTTCAACGAATTTAATGTTTCGCTCAGAGCTTTAGCGAAATCTCAGTCCATTGGTAAACATTAAATTAGGTAATAATTTAAAAATTAGCAATTTAATCGCACCAGACTCAGCGGAGAATTGGTTTGTCTTTTTACGATAATTTTTGTCCACAAGAGCTCATTCGAATGTTATCTACATTTTACTTAAAACACATTTCGAATCTCTACAAATATTTACACCCAAAGAGAGAATCGAACCCACAAACGGCTGAACAAAAAGCTAGAATGCTAATTAACCACTTTGCAGCTATGCAGGAAACTCTGTGGTTGGTTGATTTGGTTATCAGTCACTTACCGATCATTAATTACGCACTAAGACCTATAATTTAATGTGGATTCCGAGGGAATCGAACCCTCAATTTGTTGAACCGAAGGCTAAAACGCATTTAGCAGCCAGTTCAGCTATGAAACTCAGTGAGAATACTAATTTTAGCATTAGGAAAAAAAGAAAACTAATGACATGATTTTCAAGTTAGAAATAAAATTAGCATTTAGCCAAAATAATGGGACAAAAACCGGCTTAAGTTCAGAAAAGGGTTTGAAAATTAAAGATATTAGTGATAGAAAGAAAACAATCCAGGTAATGGACAGAATGAAATTTTACAGATGCTTTGCCACCCACCTTGTCTAGTGGTCAGAGTGCCTGATTGCGGATAGGGAGGTCCTGGGTACGAATCCCAGTTCGGGCATGGATGTACTTTCTCCCTCTGTCTATATATATATCCTGTCTTTGTCCTTTCTTTGTATGAATGGTTGCCTACCCTATAAACGGGTCCCTATGGCATGTGTGTACTGAGGAAGTCGGACTCCACACCAATATGTGGTTCAGTTGGAAAAATGGAGCAGCGCACGCCATAATGCCAGCCTAGCTGTGGCACACACATACGACAACAACAACAGATACTTTAAAATCATGGATAGTTTATTGTTAAATATAATCCCCAAATCAAGTAAATTCACTTACAATGCACATCAACAATTCGATCAATATGTCAGATTTATAAAAATAAAAATCCCAATTTTCCCAAGCAAAGACCGGACAATGGAAAAGAAATTCGTCTGTAAGGGTAGAAAGCGGACACACCTTGCGAAAGAACATGTACCGGAAACACAGAACCCGAAGAAGTTTTTTGGATATCATTACGATTACTTTTTGGTCACTTTTTCCGCATCATCACTGATTTGGCCGAGATGTAGAATTTTATGATAGTTACTGATCACTTCAAAACATGCCAGAAGTAGGAATCGAATCCAAGAATTGTTGGGTTGAAGCTGCAAGCTGCCATTTCGTCAAAGTTCTTGTCGAATCATTGATAATAGCTTCCAAGAGTCTAGGGTAGAGTTAAATGGCAAGTGAAGAAGAATTTATTTTAACATTTTGTCCCTAAAACTATGACTGCTATTATTTATCTCAAGAATCTTCATGTTTGTTCATTATTCAATGATAATCAGTTTTTCTAGTTTATGATTTTGTGGTACACTATTTCAGACATAATATAAATTTCATAACATAAATTTAAGAATTCTATAAAATATAATAGAATTGTACCATTAATAAACTACATTATATTGGTTATTTTACTATAAATACGAGTTAAAAGAAAACAAGGTATACCTAGTAATCCAAATTTTAAATTAATTCTAAATTTTTGTAAAAATAACTTCTTTGTACACAACGTAAAATGATGCACCAGCTACATTAAGGGAAAATGAATAACTGCGTATTCTTTTCAACATTTAAATCCGAAATATTGGATTTATATTAGACAAATCGGAAAACAAAAAGGATATATTTTTTCCAGTTAATGTCTATTTGATGATGCATCTGTTTACATAGGGGATCTAACAGCTTGTCTGTCATCAATCATTACTTTACTCTTCAAATAGAGGAAAGGACAAAATGTTTCCAACATTAGCCTATTTTTCGCTACTTCATATATTCACTAATATATGCCAATCTTCATTTGAAAAATTTTTTGGTCATTTTTTATTAGAAAATCATATATATACACTTTTCTTATAAAAAAATAACCAAATAATTATCAAGCATATACTTTATCATAATAAACGTTATTATCAGCTTCGTAAATATAATATTAACTAATCATTTTTAAAAAGTTAATTATTTCCTCACTCATAATAACCAAAATGTATGGCTCTAGCCTTTGGTTTAAAGGTTCGGAGGTTCGATACTTCACCTCGGCTGTGGATGTTTGTAATGGTTTGGAAGCTATATTTAAATAGTGTATCAAATGAATGCGCAAAAAATGAATATAAAACGACAAAGGAAGCAATCGGTAGCTCACCATGGTCTACTGGTAGGACACTGCTCTTCAGAAAAAATGCCCTGGGTTCGATTCAAACCACTGTTGAACAATGTAAGATTCATTCTACGCTTCTGTATACATGATATTTTAGGTACGTGGAATTTTTCCGAGTTTTCTCACTTGCGACGCGGAAATACAGCCCACTAGGTATTAATAGTCCGGAAAGCAGTTAGGCGGTGGTCGTTAAATGATTTACAAAACCTTTAGGCTGTTAGGCAGTCTACAACGCTGTACCTTCGGGGCTCACTATGGTCTACAAGTTAGGCATAATATTTTAGAACAAAAGGTCCCTGATTCAGCCCCAACTACTGTTTAAAAACGAGATATCAATTTTAGGTTTATGCCGTCTGTGTGCATATCTGTCGGAATGGGTGCTCGGGAATTTTACGGGTTTTCTCCCTTGCAATACATGAATGTGGGCTAATAACTATAAAATCATCTAGGGAGGCAATTTAAGCTGTTAACACTATAATGCCTAATAATTGTCCTAATTCATTAGGCTGTTCATCACGTGATGTCAAAGCAACGAATCAACCAATCGACAGTCTTTTACGATGACTTTCTGTCGTTAGGAAATCCACTATGCGATGTCAGAGCAAGCAATCATATGGTTCACGATGTTATAGTGGTAAGAAAACGCCCTTTAGTGTGAGCGGTGCCGGGTTCGATCCCAGACATTAAACAATGCGAGAGATACATATTGCGTTTCTGCCTTCACGTGAATATTGCCCACTATCAAAGAGAAGACCAAGGAAATTATATTTTTGTGGGTTCAGAGTTATTTGCAAATGGAGTCTAATTAAACCCAGATATACAATTCATTATTTTTTTAAATAAAAGATAATTTCTTGATAGAAATTAATCGTATTGCTGTTATCCTGGAATTCTGAATGCAGAATAAACAAAAAGGGGAAATTCAAGAGCAATAAGGAATATTAATGTTTATAACTATTTCAAACAAGACTTTCTAAGATCCACTATTATCCGCTCCTCCCCTTTCCAACATTTAAAACTCTGATAATGAATATTAAGAAAATTCGAATGATTTACCCCTATTTTTAAAGATTAAGTAAGTAAAGATTTTTATGCAAACAATCAGCATAAAATAATCGACTTTCGAATATTGAAACACTTACGCTATTAATGCGAAAAGATACACAAGCTAATGACAGAAGGTGCTGAGAAAAAATATAAATTGCCTTTAGCATTCTTTTTTTAAAGGAAACTTTTTTTAATTTTTTTTTCGTTCTTTTAATCAAAAATGAGTTTTAAGGAAAAACAATTTTTCCACATTAATAATTTTGTAACATTTCATTTCAATAGAAATTTTTTCAAGACATTAGAAAGTTTTTCAATACAAAATAAGTTCATTTTTTTTTCATGAATTTAAATTTTATAATCTTAATTTCTTGGAAAGAAACGTTCGAAATTTTTTTTCTTTTAATCAAAAAGAAAAACAAATCATCGTAATATTTTCCGATGGAAATTCTAATAATTCGTTGTACTTTAACATTAATTATAAGATATTTGTTTCCATTTAAAATTAACGACTTTTAAAAAAATATTGAAAATTATTTTTGTAGAACTTTTTAATAGGATTGGAAGCACATTTTTAAAATAAAGAATCCATCATTGATAATTAATGATTCTTATTCTTAAACAAGAGCCTTTTTCAGCAATAAAGAAATAAAATATGGCAACACTTAGGCCAACATTATCATGATTCGAAGTATGAAGCAAAATATTAAAAATGAAGAATCGAGTCGAAGGAGCAATTAATTTTGTAAATTTCCTCTTTTTAAATACTAAAAATAATTTTTGCTTTTCTCTTAAAAAAAAAAAAAAAAAAGTCGTTTGGGCGTCCGGCCAAATGAAAAGTTTAAAAGCGCGATTGACAGTAACAAATTAAGTATTCTTAAACGTGTAAAAAAAATGGGATTTTTCGAATTAAAATTCCTTCTCCAAATTAATTATTTTTACATAGTTATATTCTACAAAAAAAGTTACAATTTTAAAGATTTTTAATAAAACGATATACCATTTGATTTCACTGTTTTTATTTTTAAGAAAAATTAATAAAAATATTTTTGAAAATTTGAGTGGAGTTTTCTTATTTTAACGTTGAAGTCTTCGCATGTAGTGCATTTTTAGAATATAAATATAATTGCTAAGTCAGCACAATTTAAGAAAAAATGATGATCAGCAAATTAAAATTAAATAATCATAATTTTTAAATTTTAATTCGGTATTCACTTATTTCTTTTATTTTGTTTTTAAAACATTTTTTATAGAAAATGTTTCATTAAAGCTAACTTTAATTATGTAATCATTACTTAAATATATGAAATAAAACTACTTTTTATCCACAAATCAAAATCTTATTTTAAAAACAAACAAGGATTTTTTATTAATCACAGAAACATTTACACGCAATCATTGATACAATTACATTATGGCATCGAGATATTAAAAAATTATAAAATTTGCTTTTATATAGAAAAAGCAATAATTTTGTAAATAAAAAGTGCATCTTTCTCAATACAAAATACTTTATAAAAACGTTATGTCAACACAACTTTTTTTAAATACGAAAATTATTCCCAAATTTATGAATTTAATTATAAAAATGAAAAATCCAATATTCATTGGAAATATATAATTCTATAACATAGATGAAATTTCTTTAATTTTTCTATCTATTTGTTTCTCAACAGCCATTCCCACGCGCGCGCGCGAATGACTAAATAAACTGGGACATAATATTGTACCGAGCTCCACGGGTTCGTGTCGATTGAGAGTTGAATAAAGCAACCACTTAATGAACACAAGACTTTTATTCGTAAAAACTTCACTAGATAAACGAAATTCCCGCTGTAACAACCACAATTATACAGCTACAATTCGTCAGATACAATAAGAAACAACTTCTAATCACAGGTCTCAAATACCTCAGACAGAGAACAACTAGCAGTCGCAACTAATCGTCTTCACTCACTGATTGTCTTCACAAAACTAAACTCTTCCATGTCGGGCTGCAGTATTTATACCTGACTTGGCGGAGAAATCTACCAATTTCGCCAAGATTCTGGAAGCTTCTAGGCTATCTCGAAAAATATTGGTCCTAGAGCTTAGGTGATGGATGTTTCCAGAAGTATCGATTTCTCGCTAAGTCGCCAAGAATCTCGCCAACTGTCGTCAAGTCGCCAAATCATTAGGAAATCCGCTTTTAAACTATAACACGTCTAAATACTGCAATTTTTTGCCCAAAATGTTAGAATTTCCGATCTGTCTGAGATATTTTAAGACAAATATAATCATTATTTATAAATTTGTAACAATATTTAAAATGTGGATTCACTGTACGTAACCGTCCTTCGGCATCATACATTCAAACGCTTATGGTCGTAATTCTGTTAAAAATAGGTAGGGAAGAGCTTGTTCTATCGAAATTGAGGTGGGATTCGAACTCATTTACTTTGAACCGAAGGTCAGAACGCTAGCCATTCGGATGCCTTATTTTATATATCGACTACTTATCTACATATATAATTTCTACGTTTAAGCAACTGTTGTATCTGGTGACGAGCTTCAGAATTATCATGTTTCTCTTCTGCAGCTGTTGTTAGGCAAAGTGGTCAATGTTTTTCATGCAAATGATCGCGGTAGATCTTTAGAAAAACTACGAAAATTACGGTGAGCCATCCAAAACAGGTAAGAGAAATAGATTTCTGGAATGTGAATTCCTAGAATTTTCTAATTGCAAAACAAGGAATTCCTAAAATTTCCTAGCTGTAAAAACAAGGATATTTTAGCTGTAATTCCTAGTTCCATTCAACAAGAAAATTTTTGATATTTTAGACCTTGCTCCTATAGCCATTGCCAGCTAAAAATGTTTCTGGGAGATGAACATTTCGAAAGTGACGAAGAGTTGGAAAATATGATAATTTTGCTTAATGCTATGATAGCTAAAATGTACACTACCCGACATTGAAAACGCAACACCAAGGAGTGGCCAGAAAATTATGCATATTTCAGGGTAGACACACCTTACCGAGATATGCAAATGATGTGAAATACGCAGCTCTCCAACGCACGTAGGATAAGATATAAAGTGAGAAACCAGCACAGTGGGCAATATTCGCGTCGTTTTATTGCTGATTTGAAAATAACCATTGAAAGTGTGTTCTGGTCGCAAAGGACGCCTGTAATTGCAGAGATTGCCATTCCATCGACGACGGATTCAGTTTCAAGGTAGACAGACGAGATTATAAGGGGCATGGTGATCAGACTGAGAAAGACAGGTTGGTCCTTACGGCAAATCGCAGTCGAAACACACCTGGACGCGTCCACAGTGCACCGGCTGTGGCGAAGATGATTGGAGCAAGGAACTATGGAGCGTTTGCGGGGTGCTGGTGCAGCGAGAGTGACGCAAGAGCGCGTGGATCGACGCGTCCGACGGGAGGCGATTCCGCAAAGCACGTCCACTGAAATTCTGCAGCATGTGGAAGACACCCTGGACGCGTCCACAGTGCACCGGCTGTGGCGAAGATGATTGGAGCAAGGAACTGCGGACGTTTGCGGGGTGCTGGTGCAGCGAGAGTGACGTAAGAGCGCGTGGATCGACGCGTCCGACGGGAGGCGATTCCGCAAAGCACGTCTACTGAAATTCTGCAGCATGTGGAAGACACCCTGGATGCACCCATATCGAGCAGAACGATTTGTCGATGATTGGTTGGTTGCAAGTGGCCTGCGCGCATGGCATCCATTTAGAAAGCTGCCTTTGACCCCACAGCAGAGACGACAACGTCTGCAATAGTGTTGAATTAGAGTGGTGTGGACGACGAAGTGGTACAGGATCGTCTTCTCAGATGAGTCACGCTTCTGATTCTTCAGTGACAGTTACCGCGAACAAAGTGGCGTCGACGTGGAGACAGGTCCAATCCTGCAGCAATGGTGGCACGCCCCGCCGCGCGGCAACATGACATCATGGTTTGGGGTGCCATTGCGTACGGTTCCAGGTTATTTCTAGCTCGTATTCACGGCACTATGACAGCCCAATGTTATGTGAATATTATGCTGCGACCGGTGACACTCCCTTACCTCCAGGGGTTGCCCAATGCCTTTTATCAGCAGGATTATGCCCGACCGCACATTGCTCCTTTCAGCCAACATGGCCAGCAAAGTGTACAGCTGCTTCCCTGACAATCGTGCTAGCCAGATCTCTCACCAATCGAGCGCATTTAGGATATGATTGGGCACCGTTTGCAGACCCTGCCACTACCTCCTTCAAAAGACGCACTTCTGTAAATGGTTGATAGGGGATAGAGAGCCATTCATTAGTACGCTATCCATGCTTTCATTGACTCTGTGCCTAGACGTGCTGCTTTGCGTATCGCTGTTCATGGTAATCCTACAATCTACTCTGTCATTTTAATTCAGTTATTCAATTGTTTTGCATCAAATAAGCATAAATGTCAGCAATTATTTATACTCTCTATACTCACTCTGTATTATGCATATCATTTTGAAACACACATTACTTATTGTTCGTTGATATCTTTCTCTGTTTGCCAAGTTTCAACACTTTCTGGCAACTACTTCTTGGCGTTGCATTTTCAATGTCGGGCAGTGTATTTTATGGGAATTTTATAAATCTCTTGAACAGAAACGACAATTACTTAAATGTAAGAGATAATTATATGGAATTAAGAGACTATATAGTTGTCACTTTAAGTATCTTCCCTTTAATAGTGGCCTACCCCACTTGTAATAAATGTTGTGACCCCCCAGAGATCATCTTCTGGGATGCATCGGACTTTAAGGGACGTAACATCCAACCCCTTATTATTATTGATTTTTTTTGGAGGTCAACAACCTTCTGGAGCTGATCTCACAAATCTCAGATATGTGGAGGATAAGCAACAGAATTTAAAAAACAATTTCTTGTGTGTGTAATATAATTTTCCCCAAATAATACTGCGTGTTTTTACTTTTTTATAACAAAAATGGCCTTTAAAAATGAAAAAGTTTTACTAAAGCAATTCCTATTTTTTAAAAGAACTTACACTGCTTTTTTCTTCATCACTGACAATATATGTGTAAAAAATGTTAATCTAGAAGCATACATATATATTCTTTAGTCACTAGATTTTCACTTGTTATAAAAGAGAGGTAATATGATTGATTTATACGATTTAAAATGAGTTTCGAAACTTTCCAAATATCTAAACTCGGGCCGGGAATCGAAGCCATGTGTTTTTGAGCCGAAGACCAGAGAATACACTTAATCTATCACAAGCGATGCACTTTAATTAAATTATAATTATTTGAAGTGATACCAAAAGTATTCATTTCTTCAACGAATTCTATATATTTGTTGTTGTTTACTAATGACACTTGGAAAAGCCAAGCTCGCTATGCTATGCGAATTAAGTCGATTGGGAGCGTCTTTCGTTTTTAATCAGAGCACCATGAAGGTGAAAGTAAGACTTTGCTCTACAGACATGCCATAAGGACCCGTTTATAGGGTAGGCAACCATTCACACCTCATTCATACAAGGAAAGGACAAAGACAGGATAGATAGAGAGAGAAAGTACATCCATGCCCGAACCGGGATTCGAACCCAGGACCTCCTTATCCGAAGTCAGGCACTCTGACCACTAGACAAGTTGGGCGGCCTTATATATTTAAACGATACTACAGGAATTTTTATATTCGACAGCTTTATAATTTTCAAGGAAAAGACATCTAATATTCAATATTGATCAGTTTGTTACAAAATATTCTGATATTAAATTTACAGTAAAAAAAAATTGCATACTATAACGCATACATTTAAGTGTTAGAATTCTAAAGGTAGATCAAAATAGATTTCGTTTCTGAGCGTTACGAAACTTGTTTTTACACTTTTAATTTAAAACACTTAATGATTGATTCACGAGTTCATTTAAGGAAAAGAAATAGAAAATGATAGATCAGAAAGAAAGATTTCAGAAGCAAATAACAGGTAACGTTTTAGACGATCTACGATAAGTTCTGCTCCAAAAATGCTTTATTAAAGGCTGCTTTCATTTTGAGAAAGCACTTAATTTTCATTTTAATTAGTCTAACAAGCAAGCATTTACGCTTAGGTTTTCCAACAGTTAACATTTCTTCTGAAAATTTACATTAATTATATAATTTTCGTGCTACTTTTACTTTCAAAATTTAAGAATTAACAGTCAATGAAATCAAAGCTTGTTAACTTTATATTTAAACAAAGTCTTGCTTTTCAATCTCCTTAACAGAAAATTTAGATGCGTTCATATTCAATTTTAACTCTCATTTAATAATAATTTTTAATTTACCCATATTTGATAGACTTTTATATTCATATATAATATATTGAGTATTCAGGTTAACAAATTTATTAGTTTATTTAGTTACAGTAATCATTATTAATTTTTAAATGTTTTCATTCCATATTGAATACAAAAATTTAATGTTTTATACACCATTAACACGCAAGTCTACAAGTTCTGGTATTTTCTATATATTTTCATCTGACTTCAAATTTTTGCCTTCGGTTCAACAGTTCGTGGGTTCGAATCCCACATTGGGCATGGATGTTTGTAGAGGTTCGGAATCCACTTTAAGCCGTAAGTCCCGGTCTAATTAGCCCTCGTGTGCAAAAAATGACCGTTGAGCGACAAACAAACCAAACTGACTTCAAATTTAAGATTTAATAAAAAATAGTGTACACTTACTTCATTTCCATGCATATTGGCGACATATTTCACATTTGGTTTTAACAGCGGTTCAGCGTCAGGGTCACTAGTCACCAACATTACCCATAATTCCCTTCCTATAAATAAATTTAAGAGAGAAAACAATTTTACACTTTGATATACTTAAAAGTAAAAAAAGTAATGAATGCAGAAAATATGAAAAAAAAATTTTTCTAAATTATGCTGAATTGGAAAACAATAAAATATGTAATTTATTTTTATTTTGTGTAAAACATTATACGATTAATAACAAATTTTTGTATCAGAATGCTTAGAAGTATAAGAAGAACTGTTCAATAAATGTTTTTCGAATTTTTAAAGATTTGAAATGCTTAAATATCAAAATTTTAATAACATGCAACTTTTATTATTTTTTATTTTCTAAAATAATCTTCGACTTAATGGCTCTTTTATTAGTCTACTATGCCGATTGTCCCCAGTCTGGAAATAATGACAAAGTAGATGACATTTCAAAAAGTATAAAACAAATTTAAATAACGCATAGATTTTTAACCACAGAATTTCGGTCAACAATCTTTTTCGCATGCATAATGAAATATTCAATTTTGAAAAATTTGCGACTCAACTCAAGCACAAAAGGCGAAACTTTTTGATAAAGTAAGAAAAAAATATTAATAGAGAAAAATAAGTTTTTATTATTATTATTTTCTTTAGAACATGCAAATGATACGCTCCCATGCAATAAACCGGATCTAATTTGCATTTCAACAAATTTGGATAACAAAATGTAAAAGTTTTCTATTAGGAATATAAAATAGGTGCTTATATCTTGTTATTGATTAAAATAAGTTTCTAATGAGCATTTTTTTTATCACAATTCAGTCTTGTTTAATTTAATATAGCGGATTTCACACATAAATATTCAAAAATACGAATGCATATAAGAATTTTACAATTTACATTAATAATATAATCGCAATAGGTTTTTTAAGTAAGCAGTTTCACCATCTATAGAGATCACATATCTTTAGACAATTTAATTTTATTGCATTGTCTAAAACATTTATACATTAAATACTTTATATATATAATTATATAAACATGCTCTACTGATATTAAAAAACCTTAATTTTGCAAGGTTTCAATTTATACCATAATAATATAGACAAAAATACACCGATTATTCTAGAAATTTTTTGCTAAAATCTCATTTTAGAATGCAGAAAGGAAATTAAGTGTTTTCAGGAAACTGCGATTCCATTCGAATTCAAAAGAACTATAACTTGTAAGAAAGAACACAATAACTGCGGAAGAAAACAATAGTACTAAATAAATAAATATTTAAGAAAAATAATATGAAAAAAAATTTAACTTTTTCAGAAAACATGTAAATGATTCAAGTCTACGCAAAATGCTGGGTCTATTTTGAATTTCAATAACAGTTTGGATGAAAGAAACATTAAGGTTATTTTTTAATACCCTCAGAGAATGTTCTTTTTTGAATCAAATTTATTCAAATTTCGATTAAAAGTAAAACTTGTAAAACCACCCACGTCGAAACTTCTGGACAAAGTTCCATTGAACTGTTGAATAAGTAATTGGAGTTCCAACAAGATTTTATTGTTGTTTAGGTTGTTATTTTATTCGCAAAGAAGAAAACTTACTTTTAAAATAATATTATCTAACACTTAAGAGTCCGCAAAATCAGGTGATTAAATACTTGTTTTAATTAAGGATGCCACAATAATAGTGATATTAATAGAATACAGTTTATTTTAGTGTATCTTACGGGAAATGTATTTCAGACATCGAATAATCAGTAATTTCATCCTCTGTGGGTTATACAAGCATATTATATATACAAGAACTTTTTAAATAATGGATTGTTGAATTTTACATTACTCTGCAGTTGAATAATGAATTACATCATTCACTGGGGGTAAAAAATAGTGAACGTTTGATTGGTCAGAATGTTTGTCTATCTGTCGTTACACTTTTGACCTCCATGGGCAACTGATTGGAACATAAAATTTTAAGTTGGTTAAGACGGCGGTTCGAGGTATAGAAGTTGATGGCTTATGGCATATACGCTCAAATTCAGAAATCTATTGTGCCTTTAGAGAACTCGATATCAACAAACTTGTGGCTCATTAGCTCAGTTGGTTAGAGCGTCGTGCTAATAAACACATAAAAATCCAAAGAATTAAATGGACTGGTCATGCTAGTAGAATGAACAAAGAACGTACAATACAGAAAATATTCTTGGACAAGCCCCCTGGAACAAGAAGGGGCTGACCCAATCTTAGATGGGCTGTCTGCCTAGAAAGAGATCATTAAGAGAGATCGATTGGAAGATCATAATCAAAAATAGAGAGACCTGGATGAAAATTCTTGAGAAGCCTAGGACCCACCTAGGACTGACGTGCCACTGAGGAAGAATGGAAGATGGTAATTCGGTTTGGTTGACGTTTTAAGGTGATCATTGACACAAAAGGAATAATAAGATAGAGACACACAATTTAAAATTGATTCATAATCACTTCAAACAGTTAAGCCTTAAATTAACGAACCGAAGATCAGAGCGCTAATCATTCGGCTGCCAGCTCGGATGGTCAGGCGGGTGGATTATTAAATTTTGAGCAAATAAAAAGTTTACTCGATTACAGACATACATATACTAAATGGTATCAGAGTGGCCATGGTAGTATAGTGGTTAGTCCAGTGGGGTGGGGGTTCAATTCCCAATGCCGCTTGAGACCTAGCGAGTACATGCGATATACGTGCCCGTTGAGTTTGTGGAATCGAGAAAGTCCTGTGTTCGGTCGTTGAGCAATTACCATGGGTGTAATGGTCTGGAGGAAAATTTCTTCCCCCCCCCCTCCTGATTAATGTCAAAATTGAGGGAGTGTATCTTCTGATGGTGCCATCTATCGGTGGAGCAAAGTCGTATTTTCACATTCGTGGTGCTCTGGTTAAACGAAAGACGCACTCTATTCATTTAAATGCGCATAACCATCGGCAGAGTGAGCTTAGCTTGTCCAAGTGTCATAAGTAACAACAACAACAACAGAGGAAAAACTTTCAAATCAAGATTCGCTATTTTTAAAAGAACAGTATGATGATCGAATCCTGTTTTCATTGTATTGTGAAATAAGGATTATTAATATTTTGTGCAAATTCATTTGTTAGTATGCGTTTCAGAAGTTTCCGAGTTGTTACCTCTTCAATACATTAGCAGCATTCATTGGCTATGGCCAAGCTGCTAATTGGATACTTAACATTCCGGTCTTCAATTAAAAAGTTCTTGTGTAGGATTCCAGCATCGGTCATAAAAATTTAGGATCTTACGGAATCAATTTTTTAACTTTTAGTCTTCATATCGAATTAGCCACCCATACGCAAAGAACTACAGCGCAGAGGAAAACAAATCCTTAGCGTGAGAAGTGCATTAAAAAGACACACCAGGGAATTATATACAAGCCTTATTAAATATTTATTACTTATTTTCATGAAACTGATATAATTCGAAAGAACATATTATCTTCTATTAATTTAAAAATAATTGAAACAACAGAAAGGTATTATTAGCAGTTATTATAAGAAATTTACATGGGTATTCACCAAAGGAAAGAGGGAAAAAACAAGTACTTATTTATATCAATCTTCGTAAATAAAGTCTTCAATTCGAACGGTATAACATCTGTGATTAAAATTTCCAATTATTAATCATAACACTTTCATTAAGTATAAGCTATTCATTCGCGTTGATAACAATGAACAATAGAAAAATTGGAATTCACAGAACTTTGAGTAGAGAAACACGCGCACACATACAACAGATTCATTTAAATTACTTGGGCTTTTGTTATAATTCGAGGCAAACAAGGATTTGGACAATCCTTGTTTGCGAGAACGAAAGGATTTGCCTTGACACATAATTTTTCTATCAAAAAACATGCATTGTACACATCTTTAGGTCCTTAAGGGCATTGATCGCGAAGGAAAAAAAGAAAACAAAGCGAAGTTCTAAACGTCCTTTTAGAACATCATTCGAATCTATTGACCCATTTAATTTTAAAGGCGTGGTTGTTAAGAAAATGAATTGTTCTTATTTATTTTATTATTATTATCATCTCGTTTGTTTTTCAGCATTCCATCGCTTTCATTTTTCTTTCCTTTCAGAAAAAAAAATCACGGTGTTATGAATGTTGGGAAAAGGCAAGGACAAAATTATTCGAAACTAGAAAAGTCTGAATATTCAATATTTGGTTAAGGGCAAAATTAAACGAGTTTTTTGAGAGATGCAATAATCTGTTTTGAACAATCAATTATACAACAATATTTTATAACAAATTATGTAAAGTACTTTTTCTCGCTTAAAACTTTCATTTTCTAAATTATGTTATTTCAAGACGTAATTGTTAGTCTAATTCTGCCGACCGAAATGGCTTAACACAACCAACAATCTAATAATTTTAAACCATTAGTCATATGACAAAGTCCATATCCGAATTGGTGCCTATTTCTAACGACACGCTAAAATAAGGGATTGGACATTTGAGAGTATGGAACATTTAAGATGCATAGGTCTTTTAAGCTCAATGGACTTCGAACTATGTCTAGTCTCAAGCTTATAAGCTTTTGATCACGACAGCACGAGACGACATGCCTTCCCAAATAAGAAATTATGGTCCTTTATATGTATACACAAACACACAATCTTGCTTTCTTTACCACAAAACTAATAACTTGCAATTTTACAAAAAATCTCACTAAGCCAGTATATCAGCTTTATATAATACAGCTAAATTTCTTTCAGACAAAGAAATGGAAAAATTACGATTATATTATATCTACCTGTGAGATTATGAATATAAGCCTTTCCCTATTTAATTTTGTTCCATAAATAATTCATTTCCATTATTTCATTCCTTAGGGAAGAATTTGATTCGATATAATTATTGCCATCAACTTTGACATCAATGAAATTCTGAAAACAGAAATAACTACATGCGTGTGGTTAATACATTGATATAAATAAAATGTCATATGAGCAAGAATAATCGATTTCTAAGCATAAAATTCCCATGGGACTAAAGCTATTTTTCGCGGAAAAAAGAGGGAACTGTTTGCTTTTGCGAGGATAGATTTTAATTCGAAAAGAGTACTTGTAAAGTAATAATGGCAGCATTCATTACAGCAGACGATACTTTTAATCATTAAAGAAGAACAAAACTGCTACACGGACGTCTCCGAATCGAAATGTCGTGGTTTAAATCATTCTGCTGGCTTTGTAAGAAAAAGAAATAGAGAAAGTTTATGGGACCTGCAAAAGGAGGGGCAAAATTGAGACAAATTATTTAGTTTTTCCTTTTATTCAGTCTCTTCTTTACAAATTATATACTGATGATAATTAAATGACATTTCTTCCATTAGGGATAGACTTTATTAAGATTTACAGTCTTCTTTGACATGAAGCATTCTGGTTAACTCAGATTGAGAAATTAACATTTTCCACAGAAATGGCGTAAAAAGAATTCTGGAATTAGATTCTCTTCACATTTTTCTAAAATTAGATAAGCTATGATAAAAATACACGTGGCCAGAATTTCATTTTAATAATCGGATGATTTATAAGACATGTGTGTTGCATTACAATTTATCGATACACAACATTTTTAACGAGACACATTAATCGATACATAACCAGAAAGCTAATTAATTTGCTGACTGGAAAGAATCAACTTAGCTTTAAATTCAAAGAGGAATAAATAGATAAAATCTGTTTTAGCTATTTAGCCTCTTTTAGTGAAATTTACCATAAACTAATATATAGTAAATAGGAAAATCATTTCATTGATAAAAGAAAAAAAATAGGTAGAAAATTATGTGTAACATAAAAAATTAGTGATTAATGTACTCATATACAGATAAAAATCACAATGTATTTTGTGATATTCTTAAGCCGTATTCTAAAAACTTAAAGTTTTCCTTCCCCCGATTCGCAAAACTATAGCAGTTACTTAAATATGACTTGTCATGTATATAAAACTGATGTTTAGTTATAATTTATAGTTATTTATCAATATAAATGATAGATAATACTGAGAATTTTTGCAATTATCTTCAGTGTGAATTCTATACGATTGCAGCATTTATTTTACGTTGAAGTATGATAACAATTTCAACAGGGTCCAACTCTAAACTCAATTAACTTTATATTATTCTTAAAGTATTTAATTTTAATCCATTGTTTTCATTCGTTTTCCAAAGGACCAGCAGTTATACTACAAATAACTGACTTGATGACAGCCTTTATAAATTTCTTTCGTAATTTTTATTAGACCTCGTGATATAAATCTCCTATTTGTAGATAAAAAAATAACTAATTCTAAATAAAGCAACAATAGAGTAAATCGCACCAAATTCTGGAAAATTAAACCACGAAAATCTCAATCATGAACTTATGGTGACTAGATCATTCCTTAATTAGCTTTCGATGTAAAAGTATAATAACGGAGAATAAAAAAAGAAGCAACATGTTTCTTTGAAGTTAGTGGTTACTTATGACATTTGGACAAGCCAAACTCGCTATGCCGTTAAGTCAGTAAGGTGCGTCTTTCGTTTAACCAGAGACCCACGAAGGTGAAAGTACGACTTTGCTCTAAACTCCTCCGATAGATGGCACCACCAGAGGATCCTTTTTCTAAATTTTGACAATGACCTGGAGGAAAATTTTGAAGTTTGTAGTCTGCTTATATATATATATGCTTATATATATGTCTAGACTGCTTATATATGTGCTATAATATATAAATAGGAAAACTTATTCTAAAATATTATGTTTTTGAAACTCGCTTGAGTTTTTCTAGACTTGTAAAATGTTAAGAAAGGAGGGTTGATTGATTGATTGATTGTCTTTTTCTGGCGCAAAATCCAAAAAGGACATACTGCGCCGAGCGAAAGGTTAAAAAATTTTTGAAATCAGAATAAAATATCCATTATAAAATTTGCAAACAAGTTTATTGCAGTAAAAGATTATAAATTTGAATCTTATTAAAAAAATTTTTTGGAGTAAAGAGAATGCGTTATAAGCAGTGCAAAATTCTGATAGCCCTTAAGAAAGCAAAGAGATTTGGATGAGGTATTTCCCCAATCAAGTCCAGTAAATTTAAGACAGTGTTGTGGAAAAAGGTAAGACGAAGATGGTTAAAATTAGGACATTCAATTAAGATATGATATATAGTTAAAACTATTTTACAACTCGAACACAGAGGTGCAGGTTCCTTAAATAAAATGTAACTATGTGTCAAACGAGTATGACCGATTCGAAGTCTGGATAAAATAACGTCAGCACGTCTGTATGATATATTACTCCAGTTCCGAATGTGAGGTTTAACACAGAAAAGTTTATTTGTTACTTGCGTATTCCAAGAATTCTGCCAAATAGAATGCGTATATACAGAGATTGAATGCTTGATATCTGTATAAGGGATTGCTTGGTCTATAGGGTCTTTACCTTCTTTAGCAGCTAAGTCTGCTAATTCATTGCCAGTAATACCGACATGACTAGGTATCCAGCAAAACAATATTTCGAAACCATTACGAGACATTTCATTTAACAAAACTAAGATTTTATTAATCAGGGGATGAAAATGTTGAGGAAAATTAAGCTGTTTCATAATGCTCATACTGTCAGTATAAATGCAGAATTTGCGGCTGCGAGAGCACTTGATTATGTTAAGAGCTTTCAAAATGGCAACAATTTCAGCAGTGTAAATAGAACAGACTGACGAAAGACAATAGCTATAGATATTAGTGCCATAAACTATGCCACAGCCGACGTGTCTTTCTGTTTTTGATCCATCAGTAAAGATTGGGAAGTAATCATGAAATTGATTCCGATGAATACCATAAATTTGTTTGAAAATTATGGGATCAGTATGTTCTTTGCTAAACAGAGAAAAGTTGTTTAGACAGCATATTTGTGGAAAATCCCATG
This sequence comes from Latrodectus hesperus, assembly GCA_037975125.1. Taxonomy (NCBI): domain Eukaryota; kingdom Metazoa; phylum Arthropoda; class Arachnida; order Araneae; family Theridiidae; genus Latrodectus; species Latrodectus hesperus. The sequence continues at coordinate 22,092,127 of CM075862.1, forward strand.
GGGGAATACTATTGTAGTCAGCAATCTCGACTGGAGTTAAATGAAGATCAGCTTCCTCTATAAGAGGTTGAATCCTAGCATAAAAGGGAAGAGTGCAAGAAGGGCGAGCGTTAAAAAGTCTCTTTAACGTAGAGTCAACTCTTGCAGACCTCAGTGGATGGTTTAGAGTAGAAAAACTCTTGAAATAATAATTAAGGGAAAGCTTAATGCGTCGTAGTTTTAAAGGAGGTATGTTGCAGTTAACATAGAGACTGTCGACAGGTGAGGTACGAAACGCTCCACTACAGATACGAAGTGCAGCGTGATGAATTGGGTCTAACCATTTTAGGGCAGACTTTGAAGCTGAACCATAAGCCACACTGCCATAATCGATACGGGACAATATGATAGATTGGTATATTCTGCACAATGAGGTTCGATCAGCACCCCAAGAAGTATTGGAAAGAACTTTTAGTATATTAAGAGATCTTTCGCACTTTTTGCGCAAATGTAATATATGGGGCAAGAAGGTAAGTCTGTTATCAAAAATTACCCCAAGGTATCGTATCTCATTAACAACAGGAATGGATACCTCCTGAAGTTGGATATTGGGATCAGGGTGAAGGCCACGTTTCCTACAAAAATGAATACAACTGCTCTTACTTGGTGAAATGGTATAGCCATTTTTGTCACACCAGTCAGTAATTTGATTTACAGCCATCTGTAGTTGTCGTTCAATTAAATGTATATCTGAACCTTGACAGGAAATCTGTAAGTCATCTACGTAAAGTGTACTTTTAATACAGGAAGGTAATATAGATAAAACCTTGGAAATAAAAACAATAAATAATGTTACACTAAGTACACTACCCTGAGGGACGCCCTCAGTTTGGACAAAGGATCTAGATAAAACAGACCCAATGCGCACTTTAAAATTTCTTTTTTGTAGGAAGTTTTGAATAAAAAGTGGTAGGTTACCACGGAGATTAAAACCATGTAAGGTCCGAATAATACCATAGCGCCAGGTTCTATCATAGGCCTTCTCAATATCTAAGAATACTGAGACAAGATGGTTCCTACGAACGAAAGCAGTTCTAACATCATTTTCCAAATTAATAATATTGTCTAACGTAGATCTACCCTGACGGAAGCCACTTTGCTGCTGAGGTATACACCTATTGTTTTCTAAGTAAAATACAAGACGGTTATTTACCATGCGTTCCATCGTTTTACAAAGGCAGCTTGTTAAGGCTATAGGACGGTAACTTAAAGGGTCTTTAGGGTCTTTTCCTGGTTTTAGGATGGGGATGACTATTGCTTCTTGCCACATAGAAGGGAAAGTATTTTCCTGCCAGATTCTGTTGAAGAGGAACAGAATATTGGTGAGAGAGACTGGTCTTAGATGGCGGAGCATTTGATAAGTAATTCCATCGGGACCTGGGCTGGTATTATGGGTCTTGGATAGAGCCTTTTGTAGCTCATACATATGAAATTCGTAGTTGTAGGGTAACTGTTCAGAATTATTAAAATTTATGTTGATCTGCTCAGCACGACTCTTATACTCTTGGAAAAAAGGTGTGTAAGAGTCAGATTTGGACACACTAGAAAATGCTTCGCCAATTTTATTAACTACATCCTCGGGAGAAGAATAAACTGCAGTGTTAGTAGTCAATATCGGGAAAGAGAATTCTTGGTACAAGCCATTAGCTGCTTTCACCTTTTTCCAAACAAGTTTGCTAGGAGTGCTAGAAGTAATATTTGATGTATATCGTATCCAAGAGTCTCTTTGACTTTGCCTGCGAATCTTGCGGGCTACAGCCTTCGCTTTCTTAAAAATAATTAGATTATTGGTAGTAGGATGTCTTCGAAAAATATTCCAAAACTTTTTTTGTTCACGGTAGGTTTTTGCACAGGCTTCATTCCACCAGGGTTTCCGCAGTTTTCGAGGACGAGAGGAATATTTTGGAATGGATATTTCAGCAGCTTTCATAATAGTATTTGTAGCTTTAATAACAGCATCATTTATATCAGTATTTGTAATCATTTCTTCTGTAATAACTGCCAGTTCTGCAAAAGAATGCCAGTCTGCCTTGTGATACTTAAAGGTTGTAGGTTGTAAGCCATTAGAAGGTGGATCAGCAAAAGTAAGGATTACAGGAAAATGGTCACTGTTATACAAATCATTTTCAGTGGTCAAGTCCAGATGAGGAAATAAAATAGGAGAGCAAATAGCCAAATCTATGGAATGAAATGTTTTCGTAGGAGCATGAAAGTGAGTTTTTTCATCTTTATTTAGCAGACAGAGGCAGTGATCAGTTATCAGTTGCTCAATTTGTCGTCCTCGAGAGTTTGTATTAGTGCTTCCCCACAGAGCACTGTGACCATTAAAATCACCTATTAATATATAAGGGACGGGAAGTTGCTGCAATAGTTTATTTAAGTTGCTTTGTGGAATGGCATTACGTGGTGGTAAGTAAATGTTACAGACAGTGATTCGAAAATTAATGTGTATCTCAACTGCCACAGCTTGCAACGAAGTACGTAATGGAAATCCTGTGTGGGGGTAGTTATTCGAAGCAAGAATGCACACCCCTCCTGATACAGAATCATCAGGTATGTCCATTCGATAAGGCGTGTAACCTTTTATTTTCCAAGTAGAATGAGATTTCAAGTTGGTTTCTTGGAGTGCTAGACAAACAGGATAGTATGAATTTATTATGTCTTTAATGTCAGATATATGCGTGCGGAGTCCATGGCAATTCCAAGAAAGAAGAACCACCATTATGAAGGGTTCTTTTTACGGTGACGTGATCTGTTCTTCGCAATCAACTCAAAATTATCAATATCAGTATCCATATCACTATGGCTGTCTGTAGGAAGGCTGGTTTTAAAAGCAGTTACATTTGGTTGATCTTTAATCTTAAGCTTTTTTCTGTTATCAGAGTCACTTGTTTTTTGTGGCTTTATAAATATAGACTTCTCTGTAGTAGGTTTGTTTTGTGTTCCAGGTTTAAAAAAGGCGATTGATGAAGTGTCTGTTTGTACAGCAGTTGATACTGTTTTTTTCAGTACATGGGCATATGGTTTCTTGAAATTAATCGTATTTTGAAGTTGTTTTTTAGCTTCTTGATATGAGATTTTTCGTGTCGTTTTTATCCGTTGAATTTCTTTTTCATGTTGCCAGTGTGAGCAGGTTTTAGAAGATGCGCTATGATTTTCTTTACAGTTAATACAAAATGGTTCAGATTTACAGTCAGATTCCTGGTGTTCCAGACTTGAGCATCGAGTACATGTAGCTTTTGATCTGCAAAACATTTTAGAGTGTCCAAATCTATTACAATTAAAGCATCGTATGGGGTTTGGAATATAAGGTCTTACAGGGCAATTCAGGTAACCTGCTTTTATTGAATTTGGAAGATTAGGACAGTCAAAAGTTAATATTAAGTTTTTTGTGGGGAAAATTTCTTCACCTCGATGGATGGTGATTCGACGGACATTGCAAACTCTTTGGTCTTTTAATTCTTCCAGAATCTCAGTTTCAGATACTGATAAAAGGTCTATCTCTGAAATTACACCACGACATTGATTAAGTGATTTATGACTTGAGGCTATGATGGGAATTTCTCCAAAAACTTTTAAAGATAAAAGAGACTTTGATTGTTGAGCAGATGAGCTCTCGATTAGTAAATCTCCGGATCTTAGCTTTTTTACATTACTAGGTTCTCCTGCAACTGCCTTAATCTGTTTGAGAATTTTGAAAGGTGACATTTGCTTAAGCATGCCCTCGTTGTTCTGTATTAATATGAACTTTGGGTAAACATTTCCAATTTTGTCAAATTTACTATCAATTTGTGACGAGTTAAGGCCCTCGCCGTGGCCAGAATTTTTTGGACCCATGAGAAAGAGAAAAGTTCATCCCAGTGGGCCCCCGCCCATCACAGAGCCCAACAAGGGAAGGCAGTTACCGGCTCTGGCAATAGCCAGCCTCGGCACTTACCTTAGGGGTATCACCAGGATATAGTACTACATGTTGGGTTGAGGATCTAGCGAGCATGTCCGCACAACCCAGAATGCAGGACTAGCCCTACAGCACCATGCAAGGGTTATAACATTCCTAACATAGCACCAGCCGGTTGACTGAGAGCGGGCTCACTCCAGCCACCCGTCTACAGAGAAGCCTGGGCCAAAGGGAACGCTAAGGGACCCCAGGACACCAATTTCCTCCTTACGGGACGCCATACACGGCCAACATATGGGGTGGAAGACCAATGAAAAAAATGGATGTAAGACCCATTGAAAAGCAAGATACAACATAAGCAAGAAGTCTTGATCTCGACGACGACAAATAGGAAAAGAAAGATAAAGAAAAGTAGAGGAGAAGAAGATAAAGATCGCTAGGGTACCTTAGGATAGCGACACCCATATTTACCTAAAGAAGGTAAACCCCTGAGGGATGGAAAGGAGAAGAAAAGAAAGAAGAGGACAGATCGCTAGGGTACCTTGGGATTGCGACACCCATATTTACCTAAAGAAGGTAAACCCCTGAGGGGTAAGAAAGGAGGGATTCTCTTAAAAGTTGCAAAATGGTGAACCATCGACTGTAATGGCATGTACACAATTAAAGCAGTAAAGCCAAACCTAATAAATCAACTTAAATCTACTATAATAAGAAAATGTAGACTACTAACCTGATATTTGATATTTAAATGTGTAACAGATACATATTGACTGTACTGACAATAGATAGCGTTACTGCCCAATACAAAATATTCTGTATCCAATAGAGTTAGAAGCTAATTCTAACTTCCATTTTCTTACGTCCATACAAATGCAATTTAGGTAAATTTAGCCATTTACTCTTGACAGCAGCTTTGAATCTGGAGTGAACTGACCAACAATTTGATATCTGGTTTTGGTTTACCGCATTAAGTTTACTTTTTTACGTTAACGAAAGCTTATACGAGGGTCACTCTGAAATTTTTGAGATACAACTTGGTTTTTAAAGTTATACTTTAAAAACTTACTTGAAATCGTAGAAAATCATAGCGAGAAAATGTTCTCGCGTCAACTCCATTTTCTCTTCTTTTTCAAATTTATTCCACGCTAAACAAGTTGAAGTAAGTCAGAAAAAATCGTCTTCTGTGTTAAAATACTTTGTACTTTAAAATTAAACCGTTATTTTTATTTTGTAAATTCTCGTCTGCGCGTATCTCAAAAATTTCAGAGTAACCCTCGTATATTTGAACAGTTTAAAGGAGATATCAAATCGCTACAAAGCTTAAAATGGTTGTTGGAGCTACGAAAATTTGAAAAGGTTAGAACATTGATTATCCAAATAGCTCAGAATAATTTAATTGAATACTTCGACATAAGTTTGTTATGTATTTATAAACTTGTTTACTGTTATATTCATTTCATTTCAAAAACTAAAGGGTGTGCATGACTCAGAAATTCCCCATTTTATTCACAAAAAATTGACTAATTCTATTGTAAAAAATCGCCGTGAAGTCATTTATATTCATTCAAATTCCATCGAATATTAATCTATTTCAAATCTGCTTACTTTTAAATAACATAATTTATGAATCATCGTACAAAGGAAATGTTGAAACTGCCATATTTAAAGGATTGACTGGTTGTCGGTATACTATCACTTTCTGCATGAGAAGGCCAATTTGACGAAAAACTGCTTATTTATAAAGCAGGTTTCGAAACTACAACAAACAACCTTGTACAAAGTGGGAATCGAACCCATGAATTACTGAACTCAAGGACAGAGAGTTAATTTTCAAGTTATTAACTTGGTTCTAATATTTATAGGTGGATTTTATCCAATCATACCAAGTTACAATAAACATGATTGCATAGCATAAAATGTCACTTCAAATGCTGGATTGGAACCAAATTAACGCCAAAATAAAATTACCATTAATCTTAAAGTTGCAATATTTATTTACCACTTTTGCTATAGCACTCGACCTCAGAATAAATACTGAACAGATTTTGTATTTTTTCCGCCCTAAACAAAAATAAAATTAATCTTTTAAAGATTAATTAAACTTTCTTCTTCTTCTTCATTGGCCTGACAGCCCAGGGTGGGCCTTTGCCTTCCTCAGAAGTGCATACCAGGACCCCCTATTTTTGGACAAGGTAATCCAGTTTGTCACTTTTAGTGTTTTTAGGTCGTTTTCAAGGCAGTCACACCATCGGAGTTTCGGTCGTCCTCTTCTTCTGGTGCCCATGGGGCAAGCCGAAGAAAATTTTTTTGTCACCCGATTGTCGTTCACCCGGCTCAAATAATTAAACTTTGCCACTAGCAATTTGTTTATCATTTGCAACTTCAGCACCTCTAAAAGATGTGACTTTTGATAGTTGGTTTACTATGGCATGGAAAAATTTGTTTATAGAGCTTTACCCTGTTTTTATTGATTCGAATTTTTGAAACAATGATTACCTTTTAATTTGCGAGAATCATAATAACAACATTCTTAATACAACTTCACATTGAAAATGATGCTCGACATTTGGAGAAATCGGTAACATATATATCCAAATCTCTAAACAATATTTCCGATGATGAAAAGAAAAATTTTAATTCATATACTGATTTTTTTAATTACATTTACCTGCAAAATTTGAAAAAGCTTTCACAAAGTTTTTGCTATGCATAATATTCCTTGCTATATACATTCTAGCTATAGTTTCTGTAGCCCACTACAGTTTCTATGGCTCTGCTCAGTCATGTATATTTTTGCTTTAACAGATGACATATTTTAATAGAACAGAATATATTTTAAATAAATCAAAATCCTTGTTCCTATTAAGTTTAAAATATTGGGAAATTATAAGTAAACTAACCGCAGTTGTAAACTCAAAAGCTTTTGTCTCATGTGGCACATTTTTAGTTTTTTATTCTAGCACAGCAATTAATACAAAAGTTTACGTGAATCTAACAATGGACTGATTTTTATACAATATATATGATATTTATATTTACGTGGGTAAAAAAATAATTCTTTAAATGAAAATTAATTTAAATAATCCAAAATCTTATGATTTAACTATCGTGTGCACTTTAATAGAACGGTGTATATCACTAAGATATAAAAGGATTCTCCAAAATTTTATTCAATCAACGAAGAAAACAGGATAAAACAAAATATGAGAAAATTATTAAAAATTTATCAAATGTTTTACTTTATTAACATTGACATAGAATACAAGTGATTCCACTGAGCATGCGCAAATTGCATTTTCAGTCTGAACATGACAATGTTTCTTAAATTATTCTTAGTTACTTTATGTTAGCTATCAACCTCGCAATTTTGAACCCAGCCAAAGGTATACATCACACTTACACACACACAACAACACACATAAATTAACACAATCGCTCTAAATTTCAACTCAAAATGAAGGATTAGTACCAGACTTTACAGATTTGATGAGATAAATTATGAAAATATATTTTTATCTATTTACATAATTACATTTATGTGAATTAATATACATCCAGACATTTTTATATATTTATATGCAAATGAATACAATATTTTAATATGTCAAAATTTTTAGAGTAGGATTTTATAAAGTAGATTCGCGGCAGAGAAAACAAAATTACAGAATATAATACCTAAGCAGGTTTAGAATAAAACAAGATTATGTCTTCCCACATTACCAGACATGAAAGATCAAAATGAGAACTTAAAAATAAGAAATACGCCTTTCGGGGTTGAATGACATTTTTGAAAAGCCTACGTTTCAACTATTTGGAGAGAAAGTTAGAGTTCGTACAAGGCAGGGGATAAAAATTACCAAATGTGCTTTTGATTCTTATTTTTAACCTTTAGCAATTTAAAATAATTATAATTATTTTACATATTTTCATCGTGTGTTATTCAAAAACTTGGTACTTTCGAAAAAAATGCCTATCAAATTATTTCATTAGTAATTTTACCATATTACCAAGAAAAATTTAAAAATTATGAATACACTTTTGAATAGTTGTTATATAAGTTGACCTCCCACTGTATCTCAATATAGTTACTATTTATTAAAAAAATATTTTTTTCTTAGTGTGCAACAGCAAATATTTACAGCTTATTACACATTTCCAAAATGATTATTTTTCATGAAATAAATGCTATTTCCAAAATTGTCTGAATCAATCAGCAATATCAGTATTTTCTGCTAAAAATATTATAATTTGAAGCGGATGATAAGCAGAACATTTGGCGACTTTTAGCTGCGTTGAAGTGCAAACCTTAAAACTCATTTTAACAGGAAAAAATTTAGAAGCGCATCATAATATTTATTTTTTACTCATTACTTTTACTTATTGAAAATAGTTCTTTGAATAGTATTCTTTATAAAGATTTTACGAATTTACAAAGAAAATTAGACAGTTTTGAATATATATTTTAGTGATTTTAACCTTACACTATTTCCATCATCACCCATAAAAGTATTTTGATTAAATTCATGTAACACTAGTATTTATAATTCAATGAAATATTTCTCAACTGGTCAGTTTCTCGTAAATTTCTTGCATCTGAAACATAAAAACGAAGACATTTTTTAAGCCTTTTCAAAAAAATGTTTAGCTTGGGAAATTTCAGAAATTTATTTCCTAATTATTCAATATTTGCTTCCTGTCCCACATTAAGATTAAAAACTAGAAAAATATAATCTATATTTAAAGGAAAAGTTTAGATTTTGAGAAGGAAACACATAGACAGAAACAGAACACTTCAATCCCTTGGGATAAATGAACAACGAATGTGAATAATGCATCAAGTCACTTTCCATTATAAGAGTTTGCAGAAATTGTCACCAGAGTTCGCGTCTGAATCTTTTCCCCTACTCAATATTTCACGGAAAAATAACGGCCGAAATATTTTCCAGAAAACGTGAGGAGATTGTCTAATGCTATGGGCAGACTTAGGAGATAACGGCTTGGAATCAAGATCTGAATTCAAAACTGGTTTAAGAATGTAACTTTGAGTAATAATCATTGGCGAAACTTTCACTTTCTTGAGTCGCTGAACTTTAGCACTATTGCCAACGGGTATTTAAGAAAAAATAAATAAATATTTCCTCCTTTCCGGTCTTTTTTTAAATTTATTTTATAATTATATTTAAATGCTCATTTGATACATTTGAATTGAGATAAAAAAAATTGTCAGAGAAAGTAAAATAAAAAAAAAATGAAAAGAACATTAAATAATCATTCTAAGTTGAAAGCAACGGAGTAAATTTTTTTTCTGAAATATTAATTAAAGAACTACTTATATTTTAAATGCACATAAATTGTCTTAATGGTTTTAAAATGTTCCTCTTTCAAACTAAAAGAAAATTTTTCAGAAGACAATACAAAAATATTTAATGAAGCAGAATTTTATGAGAAAGGGGACACAATTATTTTAATATAATACTTAATTTAATGTTTTTTATTAATTTTATGTTTTTATAATTTAGTGTTTTTCCTTGTTATGCACATATACATACAAACTTTCGATTTATTTATTAACACAATGGCTTTTTAACTCTAACGTTTCAAATATATTAAAATTTGTTTTCAAAATTTGTCATGTTTTATATTAAAATGTTTTTCTCGTGTGACTATTTCCATTAAAAGCGAGCTATTTGGTTAATTTGCTTTCGCTCAACGGTCATTTTCTGCACACAAGGGCTAATTAGACAAGAATCACCCAAGCCCAATGGCGGATTCGAACCCACGAACTGTTGAACCGAAGACAAGTGCGATAACCATTTGGCTGCCAGCTCGGCTCAAAAGAGAACAAAGACATTTAATTATTTTCGTAATGGAGAATATTTCATTCATTACATGTCGAACAAGTAAAATCACGTTAAAAATATGATTAATTTTGAGAACTTTTTTTAAAAAAGTTATTCCTAATACCATCACAAACAGAACCATTTGCTTAGTTAGTCACTATGAAATTTTTACACACGAGGACCACTTGGATCGAGACCTATGACTTAAAATATACTCTATTAGGAAAATACAAAAAATCCTGCAGTAGGAATCGAACCCACGAACTGCACTAGCCAAATAACCGCCGCATAATCACAAAGAGAATCTTTGGTTTTGAAATTCACAAATTGCAATTAGGATATATCAGAATAACTAAAATTTAGCGAAAATTTGTTAAGGTAATAAACCAAAATATAGATGTTGCCAAGATACGTTTAGAAACAATTATTCCAAATATTAGAAAACACGTAGCTTTTCGAGCTAAATAAGAGTGGATTAGAGAAAGTTTGCAAGGAGTTTGTTTCCTGCTCTAGTAAAATGCTGTGTATTTTCCTCATTTTTATACTATTTTTCTATATTATGGGTTCTATTTTTATAGAGAATTTATAATATACAGAAAATAAGTTATTTTATCACAAAAACAATTTCAAAAATAATTTATCACAAAGGTAAATTTGGCGAAATCAATTTTATTTAAGCGGGTACACCTTGGTTTTAAGGAAAATATGGTGAAAAATATTGGTGATAAAATTTTATTTCTTGTAACCCTGATATTTTAAACTCTACCGTAATTTTAGGGTTGCAATTTTGTTATTCCCACTTTGGTATTTATCTTGGCGTTCAAAAATAGCCAAAAAATCAATAGGTACTCGTTTGTGTAAACTTTTACCCATTTATCAAATGTAATTATATATAAAAGTTAAACAATAAGGGGAGATATATACATTTTTTAAAAAAAATTAAGCTTGAATTTTTCTTATATCATTTATTTTGAAAAGATTTTCCACACACAAATACACACAGTTTCATTTTATAGCTAAACAAAATCCAAAGGTCAACTTTAGCATGCAAATATTCATAAAGCTTGAGTTCTTTCCTTATAATAAGAATTCAATATAGTATCTGTTCAACATAGTCGTGATAAGAGAAACAGGAGAGAAATTGGTGATAAGCCAATTAAGCAAACACTTGAGTTTTACCATTTTATGGACTGTCATCTATTCTTGCCGTTTGATAAGATTTCTAAACAATATTTCAACACAAAATAACTGAATTAGTTTTTTAAAAACGGTGAAAAATTATTCAACTTTCTCTTATCAAGATTATATACAATGCACACGTAAATATATTTCTTTTACACTTTCACTATTAAAAAAAAAAGCATGTGACAAAAATACAATGCTAAAATTAATAAGACCAAGAGCAGCTACAAAATATATCCGAAGAATTCTCAAATAAATATAAAAATATAACCCAATGAAATGGAGTTAAATGCTAAAATTGTTTGCTTTAATCAAAATATACAAAAATATTTTGTTAGATTTAAAAAAAAAAGAAAGAAAGAAATAAAACTGAAAATTTTCACAATTTTGTTGCCGGAGATTAGTCGTGGTTAGGTTTGTCATTCAAATGTCATTTTTCTACACGATGGTTAATTAGACCGGACTTTACAGTTTTAAATTAGATTTCCAAACCACTACTGACATCCATACCTAAAAAGGGATTCAAATCCATGAACTGTTGAACCGAAGACCAGAGCGCTTACCATTCGACTGATACGAGATTAGATGTGGAATAACTTCATTCGGATTCGCAGGTCGCAGATTTCATTTCAAGCATTGGTAAACAACTGGAAATGTATGGCATTTCTATTTTCTGCATGCGCTATCTGTCAGAATTTTTCCTTGGGAGTTTTCCTAGTTTTCTCCCTTGTGACACGTAAATGCGGCACACTATCTAAGCAATGGATGATTAATTGCTTTATTATATCCGGCGATTAAATTTCCCGCTACGCGGTATGAAAAATAGTGCAAATGGCTTATGAAAAATTTGATTAGCCAGTGTTTCACACAGGTGGAAGATCCGAGATGCGATTCTTGATATCGTTAAAATTAAAATATCCTTATCTTTTCGCTAACCATATTTATTTAGATGAGTGCTTTGACTGTTTCCATGTTTTTCCAAGCAAAAAGTAAATGTACTCATGCCCGAAGTTAATTTGAGTTGTTTCGTTGTCGTGTGCCAGCTAGGATAGCATTATGGGGTGCGCTGCTCCACTTTTCCAATTGAACCATATTTAGGTGTGGAGCCCAACTTCCTCAGTACACACATATGCCATAGGTACCCGTTTATAGGGTAGGCAACTATTCACAACCCATTTATACAAGGAAAGGGCAAAGACAGGATAGATAGAGAGAGAAAGTACATTCATACCCGAACCGGGATTCGAACCTAGGACCTCCTTATCCGTAGTCAGCCACTCTGACCACTAGACAAGTTGGGCGGCAAATTTGTGTAGTGTAGGCTGTATGTGAAAAAGTGAATAAATGTTACAGGATGAATTCTTCATTATATCTTTAATATTTTTAGTTAACTGATTTATATTACGAAGGATTAAGTTCTAAAAGATTTTATAAATAGAAATAAAAATGAGATAAATTTAAAACAAATATAAAGAGTGAAAATGTATTATAAAAAAATTACAAAAGTGTAGTAATTTTACAAATTCAAAGAAATATTTAAATGTTGTTGTCGTGTGCCAGCAAGGCTGTCATTATGGGGTGCATTGCTCCACTTTTCCAAATGAACCACATTTAGGTGTGGAGTCCGACTTCTTCAGTAAACACATCCCATAGGTACCTGTTTATGGTGTAGGCAACCCCATTCACAACAGGAAAGGATAAAGACAGGACAGAGAAAGAAAGTACATCCATGCCCGAACCGGGATTCGAACCCCGGACCTCCCTATCCGCAGTCAGGCACGCTGACCACTAGGCAAGTTGAGTGGCATTTGAGTTGTTAAATTACATATTACGCTATTTAAAAATGGCTCATGATGGCTTAGAAGAAAAAAAATATGCTCTTGACTGTCAAAGATTTGGAGATGGATGTTGAGTTCCGTTCCTACATGTAGGTCTTTTGTGGGCGCTTGGGAGTTTTCCGGGTTTCATGCCATGCAACATGAACATGCCGTTTCCCAATACATCGAAAATTTCTTTTCGTAATGGGAAACACTATGGATACAGCATGAAACATTACACTCGCTTTTAGTTGCTATGTCCGCTATGCTATGTCAAATATTTTTAAAATAAAAATAATAAATAAGCAAACTGAACTACTATGGTCTATAAAAAATAAAACGGTAAAAATCATCGTTAAAAAAATTGTTTACTAAGACACGTGAAAAGAGAAACTTGGGGGGCCAGTATTTATTCCACTTCTATTTAGGTTGGAAGTTTCCAACAGTCCTTAACAGCAGTTGGAAAAAAGAAAGACTTATTTAAAAAAAATTCTCCTGAATTCTATAACTATTTTCCTCAGTGATTTTTTGAAATAGAATGCAATCGGAAAGTAAGAAACCAATAAAGAAATAAGGGAGAGAAACGGAAAAGTAAATGGAGAAAAAGAGACGTAGTGAGATTTAATCTTTCTCTCGGGGGAAGAGTTTTAGCCCAATAATGCACTTAAAACAACCTTTTAAGCAGTTTCTTTTCTTGGTTCGTGTTGAATGTTTGAGTCGGTAGACACAAGACTCAAGTATTTGATTTGCTTTAAATTTAAGGAAATTCTTTGTGTTGAAATCCTCAGTGCCCAAGTTCCTGTTGGTATATACTATCTTCCAAGTGCATTAAATTATGTGAATCCGTTAAAAGTGTTTAGAATAGTTATGTTAGTTTGTATTTACAATTTACAAAAAGTAAAATGTTCCCAGTGAAATCTGATATTAAAGCTTTATACCTGAATTTTAAAAACTTCCGCCATTAGCATGCAGTTTATAATAGGATATTTCAGATTTGAGAACCAAACTCTTCTAGCTAACAATCGAATGGTTAACGTTCTGAACTTCGGTTCAGTAGTTCGCGAGTACGATTCTTATCTTAGAGTTGGATTTTTTAGTAATTTGGAATTCATTTTAAATTGCAAGTAACGGTCTAATTTACCTTTGAAGGTAAAAATGATAGTTGAGAGACAAACACCAGCCAAATTCTGCGACAACATTCAATTAAGTTGCTGCTGAAATGTATTTCTATGAACAGTAAACCCTCTTTAATCCGAACTCTATTAAACCGGACTTCGCTTAATCCGAACAGCCATTTATGTGTACACATTAACATATGTTCATACTGTTTAAATAAAAGGTAATGAATGTTGGCATAATGTATTCTTCTTGAAATTAGAGTATTGTTGACCTTGGATGAGTTATAAATCATACTTTCTATCCCAACCCCCAGTCAGAGCCCATTCACTTCTCACTTAGTCCGTCTCCTGAAAAGGAAGGGGATGAAGACGATAAGCTTTGAAGGGGACAAAGAGAAAAACGGTGATACAAGACAACCCAAATTCAAAACTTAATTTTGTAATAAAATACGTTGAAGACAACAGCAATAAAGCCGATTTTAGATATAACGAATATTTGAAACATCTCCGTCAGTTAACTGTTAACCGATAAAAATAAGACAAAAAAATCTGTAGTTTCTTCCAACCAGTGTTTTTGTTCGTTTGTCTCTCCATGGTCATTTTTTTTTTTTGCACATAAGGGCTAATTAGAGAAGGACCTACGGTTTAAAATGGATTTCGAACCACTACAAGCATCTAAGCCCAAGGTGGGATTCAAACTCGTGAACTGTTGAACCGAAAGCAAGAGCACGAAATCATTCGGCTGTCAGCTCGGTTCAAGTAGGTTAGTGACAATGAGAGTCAAGATCATTATGTTCACGATAGTTTTTTTACTCTGAGGTTTACTGGATAAATAAATGATGTATACGAGTACATACTAAATTTTCTCTTATGCCGTCTTATATTGCATTCTCTTGAATTGAAGTTAAAATTTTAACTGTGTCGAGTAGTTTATGCACCTTGGCTCAATTTATAGGTTATTTTGTTTAATCCTTTTAGTTAACTTGTATGAGGTTCTATTGTATCTTTAAGTAGAAATTTATATATTAAAAATGTCAAGCCTATATCATCCAGTGCCTTCTACCTTTATATAAAAAATATTATAAAAAAATCGATAGGTATCAGAATGAAATCAGATACAACGGAAGTTTTATTGAATTTTCTTTAATTCTTCATTGGT
This sequence comes from Latrodectus hesperus, assembly GCA_037975125.1. Lineage (NCBI taxonomy): Eukaryota > Metazoa > Arthropoda > Arachnida > Araneae > Theridiidae > Latrodectus > Latrodectus hesperus. The sequence goes on from CM075862.1 coordinate 22,107,180, forward strand.
TGATTGGGTTTCTAATATGAAATTTCCCAACACAAAATTTTCGAAGGACGGACAAGTCAGTAGTTTATTGGTTAATTAGTTAATCGCTCAACGATCTTTTGTTTTTCCTCTATTTACTTAAAAAAGATAATCAGACCGGGACAAACAAATAAAATTAAAATCCATACCACTACAAACATTCAAATCCATGGTTGGAATTGAATCCACAAACTGTTAAACTGAAGGCAAGAACGCTAAACTCGGATATTCGAAGCATCAAATGTATATTGCTAAGTGAATTTAAAAGTAATTTCTAAAAAAATATCAAGTCAAATAATTCATTAAGTGCTAACTTTTCATAAGAATTTCTAAATCCTCATTAGAGCAGAGTTTATAATCAAAAACTTCAATACAAAGGAAATTCCTTCTAATGAAATTCAAATAATAGCCAATACCAAGGGCCATATTCTAAAAAACAAATTAAAAAAGGCCAAATAACAGAATTATTTGTGATTAGTAGACTATTATTTAAACTTGGGGTAAGAAAATAATTTACCATAAAACATACCATATAAGCGAATGGAATTTAAACAACTGACATCAAATATTTCGATTTTACATACAAGAGAATTTTAAAGACTTATAGAAGTTCGTGTATTGGTTAATACTTGAATTCTGAACCTGTTTATTAGCTTGTTGTTTCAACTTTTATTTTTAAAAACAGAAAGATGTAAAAAAATAGCTAAACTTGGGGCATTCTTTTTATTCTTTACGAAATATTGTAGGACATAATCATTTTTCCATGGTATAAGATTGATTGGCACAGACCTAAAATATTAACAAATATCGAGAATGTTTGTACAACTTAAGTTAACATTTTGCAGCTAATAGTTATCATATCAGCATACTAAAAATCAAACTATCAGAAATTTTTATTATAAATAGGCATTAATTTTATTGTAATATATATTACAGCCTATAACGAAAAAGCAATTGATTCAAAGTAATTATTTATCGATAAAAATTTTTCCAATTAAAGATACTCCTTTCATCTTTATGTCCACTGGAGCATCTTTCTAGAACTTGCAGAAATACAACGAAGCAATGGTTAGGACAATGGGTTAGGCACGCCAAATAGAGGGTATCGGTCACGGGTTCAAATTAAATGAGGCAATTAGGTTGAGAGCATTTTTTTCACCTCTTAAAAAAACAATTGTTTTATCATCATGTGGACTTGCGACATCATTTTTTCATACATTTAGTTAATTTTGATTTCGTCAGCGATGATGTAAGAGAAAAAAGTTAAAATATTGCAAATTTCATCGAGTGCAATAAAACACTACTTTAAAAAAAATGCGTATTAAAGCATACATTGTAGTATTTCTATAAACAAAAATATTTTCTACTTTAAATATTAATATTTTTGGATTTTTAGAGAATATATATAAGAAAAAATTCTAAATTTGAGAATTTTAGTGAAGGATATAAAACTAGTTTTGAGATCGGGTAATAGACAAACCAACATCTAAAAGATTGTTGTAAGTTATTTTTGATATCTACCGCGCAAATTATTTTTCCCGAAGTCTTTTCCTACATAGGGGCTATAGTCACATGTTACAAAAAGGAAACGCGGAAAGTTTCTAACACATACATTCACACAACATCCACTTTTAGTTGCTCAAAAATATCTGGAATTGAATACAGGACCTTTAGTTCTGAAGAACGCTGTCTTATCACAAGACTTAGGTGAATTACATTTCAATTCTTTTTTGCGTTGTAGACTGCCTAATACCCTAAAGCTGTTTTAAACATGTTAATGTCTACAGCGTAATCACTTTTTGGGTGGAATTCTCATAAATAGTGATTCATCTTCATGTGTTGCAAAGGAGAAAACTCGGAAAGTTCCCAAGCACCCACTCTAATAACTGTCCATATAGAGTGCAGTTATTTTGTCACTCTAGCGTCATTTTTTTGAATATGAAATCTAATTCAACCGAGACATACAATGAAAATAAGGAACCACTACAAGCGTCTATTGCTGAGATGACAATCGAACCCACGTACTCTTAGACTGAAGGCCAGTGGGCTAAACATTCAACAACTAACTTGGCATATAATCTATAAAATGATGAACATTTTGATTTTGTTCGTTGCTCTACGATCACTTTTGAATACGATGACTTATTCGATCAGATTCTAAATTTTAAAGTGGATTCCGAAAGCGTTGGCAACTGCACTCGAGGTCAGAATCAAGCCTACGAACAAACGAACTGGAAGATAAAACATTCACCAATTAGCTACTAGCTCAGTTCCTAAGATTACAAGAAAGCCAAAAAATAAGAAAATATTTTACACATTTTTAACAATGTTTTTCACTTGCTTAAAAGCATTTTTTTACATAGCTTGCCTTCGTCATTGCCTTATTTTATCTTCCTCTTTCAGAATTATTTTCAAATTGCATCCGCGCTTAAATAATACAGAAAAGCTTTTAAGACTATTTCCTCCACACAGCTGCTTTCTGTTTCTAAAACCAAATCAACACTTAATTGTTCGAATTTACTCCATACTGTGCATAACTTCGTTTTCAGAGATAAATTCGAGCCAATCTTACCTTGCACCGATTTTCCAATCGAGTAGAGCCTGGTCAGCTCAGGATGGTCGCGGTTCAGCCGGCGGAGGATGGCGGTCAGCTGTGGAAATCTGTGGTAAGCGAAGTCTACCTCCAGCGCAGATGTCGGGGTGGTCGTGTACATGAAAGCGAAGAGGATCGTGAAGACTCTGAGCAGAAAGAAGGAAGCCATTCTTGGTGAGAACCTGTGAAATCAATAGAAAATATAAGTATATGTGTGTATATATATAAGGGAAAATATAGTTCAAATCAAACTATATTTCCTGTCACTAGATGGCGTCACTGCAAAGCTTTCGTTTAAAGAAAGCAATTTCCTTTTGAATTTAATTCTCTCTGCTAACCATTATTTTAAACATCTTGTAATCGATTACCAAATTGGTTAAGTATTTTTCTTTTTGGCACATGAGGGCGGCTTAGTCCGGTACCTACTGAGTTTAAAGTGAATTCCAAACCATTAAAAATATCCACACCCAAAGTGAGATTCGAACGCACGAACTGTTGAATTGAAAGTCACGGCATTAAATAATAGGGTGCAAGACCGGATGTGGATCAAGATATGGGCGTTCATGTTAAGATTTGGTTTGCGCTCTAGTAAAATGAAAAAATTGCGTAAAACTTTGATGCCCTCTCATTTGATTAAGCAAGCTCTATAGGAGTGAATAATTCAATTTTTTTTACATAGGTCGAAATAACGTTTAATGACAAGTAGAAAAGTGCTAAAGAAAGGATAAGCTAGCCATGATTAGAAATTTTTTTATCTCTCCAACAACAGATTAAGAAGAAAAAATTGAATGGTTAGCACTCTGGTCTTCCTTTCAACAGTTCATGGTTTCGAAACCCACCTTGAACATGAATATTGTAGCGGTTCGATTCTATTTCCAACTGTAGGTACTGGTCTCATGTGCAAAAAATAAATAACAGTTGAGCGATGATGTTTAAAGATGTTTAAACTGATGCTCATCAACACTGGAAAACGTCACATAAAATTATCTTTTGTAATTACAGAAAATGGTGGAACAATTGTAGTTGGCCTGCAAACTGTATGGTGTAATAAAACTGTGTTCTTGATTTCATCATTACTTTCGCTGATAGTTCATTTCATTTTTGTCTGCTTCTATCAACTGAAAATGCTAAACACCACCAACTACCTCTTAATTTCGAACAGAAGTCAAGTGTGATGAGGTTGATGATTGTTGGTGCACCAGGACACTTCTCAATACCCAGCTCCAGAGTTGGGCTCTGCTAGTTAGTGGAAGCATTCGGGTTAGTCATCGTAAATTAGAAGCAGGAATCGAGCAGAAGACCCCTAATACTTAAGTTTCTACCCCCAAAGTTATCGTATCACTTGGAAGACATAGCAACCACGATCTATTTAATGCAACCCAGCCGCCTAGATAGATATTCAGCTAAGGGATTCGAACTAGTTACCTCCCTATAGTGAGAATGACACCTTAATCAACCAGGCCACAGCTGCCTAAAAAGGCCGAGTGCTAACCATTCAAGTTTCGAAACTGGTAGGCATCAAAATATCAAGAAACTAGGAATATATTTTTATTCATGCAGCACAAAAAGAAAAATAAATTTTACTCTTAAAAATGATACTTCTCTGTTTAAAAATTATTCAGCAGGAAAAGTAAGGAATAAATACATTTTTAACCATTTGTTTAGATGAAAAGATTATATAGGCCTTAAGTTAAAGATCAGAGATCCAACCAAGACAGTTTAGAAAGATTAAATATAAGTATTTATATTTAAACATAATGATCATCTCAATATGTAAGAAAAGGGTTATAAAAAGAGGTTCTACCCAAAAGTTCAGTAATAAAATCGAACATAAGGAAAACTTCTTAGCTATGTGGGTCATATTTAGAACATCCGCTAACCTTTCCAGGATGGCCATAACCTCTGCTCTTTATAATTAAAGTAACGGCCATATTGCTTTCAATAATCTATCATTTTTTCCCAGCAAGTCATAAGGTGTATAAAAGACAAAATAAATTTATGAAATAAAGTTTCTTAATCTATTTCAAAATGGTATATAGTTGGTTGTAAGGAATAATACCTTTAAAAAAATTTTTTTAACGTATAAAAAAATTTAAATCTAAATATTAAAATATTAATTTATGACGTCTTTCTCTTAAACATACAAATTAATTTGAAAAGAATACAGTTGACATAAAGAGAAAAGTTTTCCATTTTTCCACAATTTAAAATATTTTTCTATGAGAAAAAGAAATTAGAGTAACATAAAATATTTTCTCTAACAAAATAATTAGAAATGTTACTTTAATATTAAAAAATATCCAAGGTAGGATTCGAACCCACGAACTGTTGAACCGAAAGCAACAGCACTAACAATGAGGATGCCAGGTCGTTATTAAAATATTTTGAAACGTTATTGTTAAAAACACATATAGTTGCTCTCTGAAATCTATTAAATTAAGCAACTTGAACTAATATACTTTACATTAAATATTTTATAATTTATTTTTCGAAAATATGAATCTATACTATTTCTTATAAATTACAAACAATCGCAAAATTGATAGTCTAGTCAATTTTGTTACATGTGTTATTCAAGTAAACCTATAAGTCCTATGATTTACATTAAAACCAGCAAGTTAATGTACTTATAAACATTGTAGCGATAACTGTATCCTGTGTTTACGATAACGAGACTATCTTCCAAAAAAAAAATTGAAATAAATTTTCTTGAAAGAAGCAAAACATTATTTCACGAAAGTAGATTATTTTAAGTTCGATATCACACCCACGAAGGCCCCTCGCTGTCGGGCCCTTGTCAAAAGTAAGAGCAACAGTCTGGGGAAAAGGAAAGATGTAGGCAACTAGGTCATCTCAAAATCCGCAATAAAGGTCGAAAGCAAAATCGCAAACACTAAAGAAGGCAGAAACTTTAAAAACAAAAATGTGTTCTTTTTTCCATCTCAATAACTATTATAATTTTTTACTTTTTCCTGAAATGAAGTAATTGATTATTGCACGCCAAAGGATAAACGCTCATAAGGAAAATCGTAATGAGAAAAATCGTCATTTTGTAACTATTTTTAATTGCGTTTAAAAAACTATAATTTTCAAAATAATGATGCATATCAAAATTAATTTTAGCAATATTTAAATATTAAATAAGCTAAAATTCTCTCTATTGTCTATGTTTTTAACATTTTCAAACAAAGTGAAGTCATAATATTGCAATAGAATTATATTTTTTTCCTTTCAGCATTTTTTTCATTTTTCATTTAATTTTAGCATCTCCTAGAGATTTCAATTTTAGCATTTAACTCCAACAGCATTTTTTTATTTACAATTCAAAATTTGTCGAAAACTGAGCAACTAAATTAGGCTGCGCCAACATAAGGCCTTTATCAACTTCGATCCTGACATCATTCTATCATTAAAATAAACATTGAAAACGATTTTATAAACTAATTCTATTACTATGATTTTATGGATCTGGCAACAAAAAATTCTGGTGGATTCTTTTATTCTAATAAAAAGTTGTTTTACGCTTCATAATTTTTATCATTTCCATTCAGCTTTATGTAAATATCATAATAAAATCATAATTAAATGAGATACATTTGTGACAAGTGAACAAGATATTTGAACTTTTTAAAACTTATTTAGTAATTCCGGACTTTTTTTAAAAGCATGTTAAAATTTTACTGAGAACAATGTTGCCATTTTTTATAACTGATGTTGCATCAAAAATGTATTCGGAACTGAATGGAATAGCAATAAAACCGACAGATTTTGAAGAAATAAACCAAACTATGATTTACGCACGTTAATGCATTATATAAGTCATAGAAATCAGAATTGAACTGACCATTTCCAGTCATATAACTTAAATAAGGCACAATTTGGCTATCAATTTTCGATCTACTCCAACTGATTTTTTTGGGAGAAAATATAAAGATTATCTTAAGACTTTTTCGAAAACAAACTACCGAATTTGTAAAATCATTCTCAGAAAGAGTCAAGAGTTTAAACCTGATCTAATCAGAAGACATTCAATGCAAAAATCAATTATTTTTAGATCTAAAAACTTGCTCGCAGGCCTTTCTAAGTCATGAAAAAGCATTCATCATTCTTCATCAGAATTCATCCAACATTTCAAAGACCGTACAAAAAAATCAAAATTGGGCTTATAGGCAACGTAAATTCTTTTAAAGTTTAGTAAATATTTCTTTGGAACTTAAAAACTTTACATATACAGATAGAAGTGTTTTAAAGACATTAAACTATCGATTGTTTTCGTTAATTCTAATATATATTGTATTGCATTGTTATAAATTATATTTCTCTGATAGCTTATTCCGGCCGATTAATATTTCTGAATACAATCCACCGCTTCACGATTGAGAATGACAGCCAAGTAACAAACTCGACACATGAGTTGGCAATTTCCTATTCGAAAAATTCTCACACACGAATCTATTTAAAGGCCAGTTAAATCTAGGAATAGTTAATGTGTATAAACTACTCGTCACAATGGTTTTCTGTTTAAAATAACTCACAACCCTTTGTTGATTGAGTTTTATGGCGCAAGGTCCAAAAATAGACATGCTGCGCCAAGAGTAAGATTTTTGTAATTATTTTTTATTTTTAGTTAATTTAAAAAAAAAACCCAAGCAACATTTTAAAACTTTAAAATACAAAAATAAATGTATATTTAATTTTAAAATGTAGTTATAAAATATAAAAAAAGAAAATTGATAACTATATATAATTTTAAAATTTAAAATACAAATTAAATAAAATGTAAGAAACCAATTGCCCTTAAAAAAGCGAATAGGTTTCTACGGGGTGGATCCCTATTAAATCAAACGAGGTTAAAAAATTAGAATTAAAGAATAAACGTTGTTAGTAAAAATCACGATATGAATTAAAACATGATGAATAGTATTTGGTTCATCACACGTCTCACACCGTGGTTTTAATTCACCCAAGAACAAATGTCTGTGTGAAACGTGTGCGTCTCAGACGATGACGAGTCAAACGGACATCAGCGCTTCTTAACGATAAAACTGATGATGGGATGGCGGATGGAAAGATGGCTCATAATTTGTTGGAGAACTGCATATTCTGATGCTCCTGTCAGAGAGAATAAACAATCTTTTTAACAGCCCTTTTCACATCGATAAGAGGAACAGAGGAATGAAGTACATTCGATGCAACTTTGGCAGCTGCATCAGCCCTTTCATTGCCCTCAAGACCTACGAGACTTGGTATCCAACAAAACTTTATATCATACCCCTTGCCAGCAAAAGGTACTCGCTACCCTACTCAGACCCACAAATTAGTTTGTCTTTCAATGGCCATTTTTTCCACATTTGGGATAATTAGACCTACGGTTTAAAGTGTAACCGTAGGACCAGGTTCCGAACCACTACAGACATATAAGTTCAAGGTGGGGTTCGAACCCATTAACTGTTGAATGGAGGGAAGGGAGTGTTGCGTTAGGAATTGGTCGGGTGTTTTTTTTCATTAATAAGTCCTATTGGCTTTAATATTTTATTTTAACAATAACAACTTAACAAATAACAATTTTCATGATTACATTCCATAAAATTAAGTTCCACACAATAATACACTGGTGCCAATACGGTCTTCATTCGACCGCATCCAAATAGTAACTGGGCTAGATTCCCCATCGGATAGGGAAAATGCGCTCCTCATTCCCCTTTTAGGGATTTACTGTGGCTGAGTTGCCACAGGGAGTTATCATACACTCAAAATCGAAACACATAATATAATGAGGAACCGATAAAATGCAAAAAATGATGAATAAGACTAATGCAATCGTGATAATATTTATTCAAAAATTTTATGGTATCAATCTTTAATAAATGAAGCAAATGTTAGAATTATTTAAAAGGAAAAAGTTCTTATTTTTAAAGAATAAGAGTTAATCATATAAAACGAAAACAATTATAATTTTTTACACTGGCTGTTTTAGTTACATATTATGTAAATTCAATAAATGGAAATACATTGCCTATTCGTATAATTTTCGGACAATATTTATAGTTTGCTTAAAAATATCTCCAAAAGTAAATCTACACTCATAAGTCAAGTCTACATGAAAGAATGACAATGCAATAAATAATATCTACAAATAAAAATAACATCTATTCCCAAGAAACAGCTTTCTTATTCATGAAGTTATAAAACAATGAGAGAGAAATGCAGCAAATAAAATTATAAATAAGAAAATATTCCAAGAATAACAGAAGCGTAGGTGGTATACTATTATAAGTAAATGATGTTACACGAAAACATGTTTTTAATACTTATTGCAAATGTATCGATTTTTGTTCGATGTGACGTCAATATACTTTCATTACATTCGCCATAGGAGAGCAAGAATAATAAGTTCACTGAGTAGAAACGCATCAAAAAAGCAAAAAAATTTTATTTCGATAGAAAAAACAGAATGTTAGTGCCTTATCAAACAAACCATACATTATGCTCATGTGACTAAAGTAAACGCTTCCGTCATCAATACTCCATTCAGCACCAGAGCACATAAAAAATCCGTTTGGTGACAAATTAATGATTTTGTTAAACAATGCGTGAAAGATCAAAGATTATACACGTATTTAGATTTTTTTTATACCGTGGCGAAAGAACTGCAAATAGTTCATTTATCTGCTAAAACTTCGATTTTTTATAAATAAAATTGCGTGGAAATAAAAAAAAAACTAACAGCTCCAAATGATTCTTTTGATTCCTACTTTTACGAATGGAAGCGAACCGTAAATTAGAATTTATGTTTTTGGGGATGAATGCTTTACTGTGTCTTCGAAGTTCAGGTAGGTCAGTGCTCTGGGAATTTATTTTTAAATCCTAGTAGGTTGTCAGACTGTCGTCTGCATGACACAAGGTTTCCAATTTAGTAGAATGAAATATGAGCAACAAAAAGTTTTATTTTTAAATAGACATTTTAAAACACATTAAAGTAAAATATGACATCGGAAATTTTATTAACGCTTTAATATTTCATTTCATATATTAATCATTAAAGTCTTATCAAATTTTAGACGCATGTTTTTCAAATAGATAATAATAAAAATACGTTATTAATATGGCAGTAAAAAGAATAAATCTACATTACGAGCATTTCTACTGAATTTAATTATCATAAGTAGATTCGATTATTTCTTTTGAAGAATCAAGGTTACCGTTACACAAAAAAATGTCACCTCTAATCAAGAAATTTGTCGTATTTACTTATAGAATACAAAGGCTAACTGGATAGAAATGTACAATTTAGAGAGGATAATGAATCATGATAAATATCTTCCTAGAGATTGGAGTTAAATTCATACATTGTTGTTTGTTTGTGTGTCACTCAACGGTCATTTTTTGCACACGAGGGCTAATTAGACCGGGATCAACGGTTTAAAGTGGATTCCGAACCACTACAAACATCCATGCCCAAAGTGGGATTCGAACCCACGACATTGATTGTTGAATTAAATGACAGTGCTAACCATTCAGCTGCTAACTCAATTACATTAAAGTTCATTAGCAAAAGAACCATATAAAAACAATTCACTCGACACATTTTGAATATTCATGTATATTAATTATAAAGCACATTTTCAAAACAAGAAACAATTTACCTTAAAAAAATATATAATTTCCCAAAGAAAAAAATAATTTTTGTTTTTAAAGACAACATCTGTTTAAGAATAAACTACAATGTCATGGCAAAAATAACAAATCTTGCGTTGAGGTCGAGGGTCATTTTTCGTAAACAATGGCTGATTCTATTGGAACAAACTGGAATAATTGAACAAAGTCACAGCACTAATCATCATTCAACGGCAAATTCATTAAAATTATAGCTACAGACAGCATTTATAAATCCATAATTTGCTTTGATTTAAATTCGGAAAATTGTTTAGATTTAAATTTGGAAGATAATTTTATAAACAAGTTAACACAATCGTAAGGTGAGGGTTTAGTTTTCATCACACTCAAGTTATTCTTTGGGTATTATGAGTGGCCTTGAATGCTTATGAATCACTATGAAAATTTACATACATAACCCCAGACCGTACCATTTAGTTAACGGGCTTAGAATACTCGCCTATCAAAAAGTGTCACGTCATTTTGAACCATGATCAGGTGACGAGGTCACACACGAACTAGTATCCTCCTCTCCACATCCACGCCACACAAGCGGCAGGACTTAGGACGTCACATATTAACGTGGACACGTCCCCAACCCACGGAGTTCCAGCAACTCAGTGAGGGAGTTAACGTGGTTACCCTCCCAATCACTGTCCACGGCAAATGATGCTTCACTTGGCTGATCTTAAAAGGAAGCGGCGTGAAGCTACTCAGCAACTGGAGCTTTTCGCAATTTTAGGACAGCTTTTTAGACTTTTGAGAAGTTTCTTCAGAATCAACATCAGTATCTATTCTCAAAAACCTCATGAAATGAATTCTGTCTCTGAGATTATATATATTTATGATTTGTCTAACGCAATGTGCATAGATATTTTATATAATGTTTTGGTCTGGAAATATAGCTCTGCGGAGCGGAAGTACTGTAAAACCTTTCTTTACACCATTTTGCTGTTATTGAAGTGTGCCCAAAACTTCTTTGTTGAAAAATAAAATCCCAGGACATCCCTATCCACACACAGTCAGGCACTTTAACCATGAGACAGGGTGGGCGGCGCAAGATATCCTTAGTAATGGTAAATGCTAAAAAAAACTATTTCTTTAAATGTTTCCTGTAGTATGAGCTCGTGCAGCTCATATACAACCATAACCGTAACTATAATCCGTAGGAATTGCACTCAAATCTGTTTTTGTGTAACATTTTTTTCCGCGATATATGAAAATTTCAAATTGGAATATAATTGACGAAATTATCAATAAAAAATAATTTGTTTAATTCATTATTTATTTTTTTCAAATTTTAATATTATGTCTGCCAATTAATTACATTGCATAAGTATTATTTCCTCAGCACTAACTAGATTAAAATGTACTTTCAAGTTATGAGCTTAATACTGATATAAATACAGCGATAAGAAACTATATACATTTTTCGTTTAAATATTTCCGTTATTTTCGTTGAGTTCGCTTTTTTGCTTTGCCTTACCAGAGAATCACACGCCTGAATGTACAGCCAAGCAATTTAAAAAACCAATTCCTAATTATTTCGGTAAAGGTTTTCAACCATTTTCTGAGAATTTGATTACGCAGTCCTTATTCACCATCAAAAAATACTTTTTGATTTTGTTGCAAAAACTATTTTTATAGCTGCACTCGTGTTGTGCGATTTTATGTATGCGTTTTCTTTTATGCGGTCGCTAATCACCGCACAAAAATAGGTTTGAGTGTACTGGAAATATGATCAAATTATTTTTAAAGGCATGCCGATAATGTTGCATTCGAGGGGTGACTAAAGTAGAGAGTATAATATGTATGAACTTCGAACCCTTGTAAACATCCTTGTTTGAGGTTGGAATCGAGCGCACGAACTGTCAAACTGAAGGTCAAGCATGTTAACCATTCAGCAACCAACTTGGCCTATAATGTTAAAAAATCCCAAAATAATAATTTATTAGAATCGCGTAATATAAAAAAATGGAAACATCTAACCAAAAATGTTAAATATGTAATTAGAAATGATGTTAAATACATAAACTTCGATAAAACAAATTTATTTTTGTCTAACACATTAAACATATTCAATTCGTTTATGAACCATTAAATTAAAATAATTAGTAGCATTAATAGATAATTATTACTAACAGAACTATTAATAGATAATTCAATTACTGTCAACTCGAATTTGTAATATTTTTGGCATCCGTTGTGAACAGTTTAATACTTGAAAGCCTTGTTGAACAGTAGTTGGTATCGAACCCAGTATCTTTCATTCAGAAACAGACCGTCTTACTACAGCAATAATTTATATGCGTAATCAGGCTCATCGTGAGTACAAACCTTTTATTTTTAAATTTTAATTCGCCACTGAAACATAAAAGAAATTCAAAACATAGTTTTTGATTTTCTAAGACGATTTGCCAATCACATTAACATTATTATAGTTTATATTAATAATATAAACTGTCCATATATATTTTTCAGCATAAGAGAAATTGAAACTTATTTTCAACAACATGGCGAAATCGGATTTAAACTGACGAATGTTCCTTTTCTTCTGTCATTTCTTTCAACCTCTTTTACGGTGATAAATGTGTCGCATGCGGGCATCATCAGTTAAATATGCAAATTCTAAACACCAAACTAACCCAGTTCGTGATCTTGCGTGTTCAGGATGCAGCTGGTTCTGTGATTTTGTGACAAAGAAAATTCAAAAGAGCAACTTTATAGACATTTTGACGACAATGTTGATAAATACTTTCCATTTTTGTAAATTAAAAAACTAACTAATTTATAATTTTTAATATTAACAACAAAAATTTAAAAAAATGCAAACAAACTTTTAAAAAATTTGCTGCGTAAGTTCTTAAAAGTAAGAGCCCTTTCAAAACTTATCTCATGTTTTCACAATTATATAAATGAGATGTAAAGTAAGAATTGATAAGATCATAAAGAAAAAGTATAACCAAAATATATTTAAAAATCATCAAGTTTTCTTTTAAGAATTAGATGAAGGAAAGAAAAATACGAAATGTGATATCTTACAGTAATTTCTTATTTCATATTTTTTCTTATAGAAATTTGTTATTTTTAATAATTAACCGACGTAGTTAATAATTGATGAGCAAATGCAATGAAAAAATGCAATTTCCAAATAACAAATTTAATAAACGTAATTATTTTATTAAAGTTGAGGCGAACGAATTGTAAGATACGGTGATATGTGTTTCCGACAATAATTCCTTCAGAATCTGACTTTTGGAAATCTGCGTAAACGATTCCGATTAAAGATCGATAAAATTTGCCTCCCTTTCGTCGGCGTTTTTACGGAATAAAGTAAAACAAACCTGAATAAAATTGTGATATACATTAAATTCTACTTTTTAAGAGAATTTCGTGATTTCTTTTGCCTTATTTAACAAGTAATTAACCCATCTTAGATATTTTTAATCATAAAGTGGTTTTTTTTTTGTTCTATTTGAGATCATGGCACAATATATCACTTTATTACAACTCTCACTGGTTCAAAATATCATGACGTCAGATAACGTTTCATTTAGATCAAATCGTATTGAGACAGCGTCGTGAATTCGACTTGTCGACGAATTTTGCTATCTGCCTACTAATCGCATTCTTCGAGCGGCAGCAAACAAGGCGAAATTACCCTCGAATGTCAGAGTATATTACCGAAGTTTTTTTTTTTTTTTGTTAATAAAACGATTTCTTATATATGGACCAAAACATAGGTTTGAGAAGCAGTTTTCCATTGATTCAAGCCATTAACATATTGACAATAGAACAGAAGAAAAAGCAAAATGGAAAAAAAAACATCCACTTTATAGTTAGTTTAAATCACCAAGGGCGATTTAAATTTTTAAAAATTTCATTAATTAATAGAGTTCTAAACTAATAATTGCAATATTTTTATATTAATTATTTTAATTTTTCTGATCATATCATAGTATCAAAAAATTAATTAAATAACATTTTTATATTTTTGTAAATCTCAATATTACAGTAAAAATGCAAATGCCAAAAACCATGCCTAATAAAAAAAAATAAAATAAAAACAAACAAATAACATATAATGTTGACTTACAAATAAAAAACACCAGTTGCAAATCTTATCTTCCACGAAAATCTATATGTGAGTCATTTCATATTCCACAAACGAATAACCGATTGCGAAATGGCTGAAGAAATAAACAGGTAAGAAAATTCTTCCCAGTGACGTAAGATCAAACACTTGTCGGAATTAAAATTCGATGCGAGACGTTGGAGAGTGAATTTTGACCTCGCACATTTTCGACTGAAGCATTCAGCGTTCTTGATAAAGGCTGAGTCAGTCAACCTCAAACTTACGGAACAAAATGCCTCCGGGCAACTGATGGGAAGTGTTTGTTCTTCGGATGCGCAATCACTTCCGGCGGGAAAATTCTTCATTCATTAAATTTTCACTTCTTATCAAAACGTGTGAACTTATTTTCGATTTTAAGAAACGCTCACTTTTCGTTCGAAAGTTTCTGGCAAGTATTGAAGATGGAATTTTTTTTAATGACTTTCGTTCACTGCTATTATATACGCTAGGTACATAGAGCGTGAACTTTCATCGTTTTCTATTGTTTTTGTCAAATTAAACCCTGAATAATGGTAAAAATTACACAATAAAAGGTGTTTTAATATCAAAGCATGATGAAAATAAACGGGATAAAAACTTTTCACAAGTCACAAGGTTTGGTTTGTCGCTTCTAGTCATTTTTTTTGTCTCATGTGGGATTGATTGATTAGACAATGACCTACAGTTTAAAGCAGTGTTTCTCAACTGGAGTCTCTCCAAAGACTGGTAACGTATTTCAAGGCGTTCTCTCGGAAAGGTAAATTTAATATTCGACACATTGGCGCAATTTTTTCACATAAATTAGTGATGAAGACAAAAATAGTTTTTAACGAATAATTAGAGAATTAAAATGATTTTATAAATTGTTACGCTAGATATTCAGCATTCAAGCAATCAGGGATACTCAAGGCAGACAGGGGCACACACTAACTGGCACGGCAATTTATGAACGGAGATTAGGTACATAGTTGCTAGTTTGTTATATTTTTCATCATATCGACCACATATGATACATAGTTGCCAGTTTGTTATATTTTTCGTCATATCGACCACATATGGTACATAGTTGCCAGTTTGTTATATTTTTCATCATATCGACCACATATGGTACATAGTTGCCAGTTTGTTATATTTTTCATCATATCGACCACGTATTATTTTCTAAAGTATTAAACTATTGTTATTGTAATGAAGGTGCTGCTTTAATTTCGGTTGTCGGCCGATGACACTTTGGATTTTAGATAGCTGGATATTTCGCGGACAGTGACCGGTCCGTGGATCGGCGGTTGAGAAACACTGGTTTAAAGTACATTCTGAATCACTATAAGAACTCAAGTCCCCGAGGAGGGATTTGAATGGTCGACGGCCACAACACTAAACATTTGGTAGATAGTTTGATTACAAATTGGATACAAGATTCAAATCCTTTTATGGCATACAAGATGTTGTTGTGGCTTATCCTCCAACTGTCTGACGAAGTCAGACAAGCTCCATCAGACCGTTGACCCTAAGAAATTCGAGGACCAGAAGAGGGGATGAGTATATATCCTCTCTGGAAAGTCCTAAACAGTCCAGGATGAGATGGGGAGAAGCCTGCTCAGTTTTACATTTAGAGCAGACATCAAAGAATTTCCTGCCTTCGAAATACGGGAGACCCCTAGTGTGGCCGCTGGCTAGTCTGGAAATTGCGGTTCTAGAGGCTCTGTCACAATTGAAGTGTACGCGAGCGAAGTGCCATGCTCTTTGCCCGCGTACCAGTGATGGCTGGGAGGAATCCTCCACCCTTTCGAAATTTCAGAATTAACTATGGACTGATGTTCTAAAAAAATATGTGTTGAAGAGAAAGGATTATCGTGGTAACAGCCCTCCTTGGCCAGGCTGCTCATTGCCGTATATGTCTACATGAGAAGGAGTCCATCCGATGTTTCTTCATACCACGATTCGGGCAACAGACAAATCTAGGACCTTCGACATGAAAACTTACTGATTCGATAACAGTAACTGCTGAGGAATACGTTTAGTTTTACACTCTAAGGTTATTTTCTGCGTACGAGAGCTGATATTTTTGTACACTGGGACTTGCAGTTCACAGGCATAATTTCCGATCTAAACATAGAACAATAAGAATAAAGTGCAGAGTGCGCTAGCCATACACCAACTAGTTCGATTGTTGAACTTGAGAAGTCTTTAGCGTTTTACGTGCATATTTGTCAGTGGAGCTGCTTAAGAGTTTTCCACATTTCTTCCCTTGTGATGCGTTAATTTCTTTCCCATAATTCTTTGTTGTCGTGTGACAAGTGCAAAAAAAAGGTAAGAAAAAGACAAGTCATACGGGACCAAAGGCATGGAGCACTGCTCTGGCCATACCTTCAGCTTTTTCCGTATAAAGGGTGCAATGGCATCAGTTGGGGTCGATGTTAAAGAGGGTCGAGGCAACAGAGATGCAGTTGAAGAGATGCCTCGGATCCAGCGGAACTCCTGTGCAGTGCCTGCATTCTGCGTAGATTCTAGATCCATCGGGCATGCCCCATAATTCTTTCTCACCCTTAATTTCTTTCCCACCCTGGTGTCCATTAGAATACGTTTATTTCTGGGGCACAACTCAAAGCTCATAACAGGTATTTTTGCAACTTTTTAAGCATAAAATGCGCATTTGCCATCTGGAAAGATTTTTCCCAAGTAAAGAGTCGTTTCCACGTCGCTGGGACATAATATGTATGTATATTCGTTGTCACTTAAAAGCCACTTTTGCACAAATGAGTTATTCAGCTCGAATTTACAGTCAGAAAAGTGGATTTTGAAGAAACATCTACACTTACAATAGGAGTCGAACCCAAGAGCAGTTAAACTTAAGACCAAAGTACTAACTACTCAGATGCCCACTTAATTTAGTTGGGATCAGGTTTCTTTTTTTCGCAAAGTGGTCCAGACCATTATAAATTGACGAGATATTTTCATAAAACTTAGTTTTTAAAATAAAAATACACGCCAAAGAATATATTGATACATATCATTTATTAACAGTTTTGGATTAAAATAGATGCATAAAGAAAAAAAACTCTTAAAATAACTTGTTTTACAAGAAATTCTAACAATGTCGTCCACACATCACACTAAATAATAAAAGCGACAATAACACAATATAAGATTCACAATAAAATTTGCCCGCTTGTACTGTTCTATTCATATAAATTTTGAAATTATAAATATTCAAGCTGCACAGAGAACAAAGGAAAAAAATCACAAATTTTCACAGTTAATGTAAATTTTCACTATGAATATACTCGAGGAAAAAAATGTGGCAGACAATAAAAATAAAATGTTTTCAGTTTCCTTGCGTTGAAGGTGAAAACTATTAAACCAGGCACGACCAACGACGCAAAATAAGAATTATTTGAGTAGTCGGTGCAAATACCTCAGTTGAACGATTAGTAATTCGATAATGCGAGGTTTCGAATGAGAGACTGAAGATGATTGATGAGAGGAACTTGGAAGTCCTTGATACCATTCACCGGGCAACATTTTAAACTTGGACAACTTCCTGTTTGAATTCTTCAAGCAAGTGTACTTGAGCTCGCCATTGAACAAGTCAATAAAAATCATTACAAGAGTTATGTAATAAAAATAATGCTAATATTTGCTTTGTATACATCGCTTTCCATTTATATTTAATTTTTCAATGTACAACAAAAATATAATATTTTTGATTTATGGAATAAAAATTCTAAGCGTATTCAAGATTTAGTTTTCTTTTCGTTCAACGAGTTTTTTATTTTTATTTTGCCGAGGTTGGTTGATTAGGATGGGACATAATTTTAAAGATAATTCTGAACCACACTACAAACAGTCCACACCTGTGCTGAATTTGGTTTACTTTTCACAAAAATCGTTTTAATCAGTTTTTTTTTTATTTTGTACACGAGGACTAGTTATAAAACTAAGTTTACAGTAGATTCCGACAAATTACGAACATCAAATATGGGAATCGAACCCACGAACTGTTGAACGAAAGGCCAATATGTTAACAATTCAGAGGCTAGCTCGGCACGATAAATAAATTCACAATAAAAGATTCCCAGGGCAGAACAGACATCCACATTCGAGATTGAAATAGAGTCGACGAATTGTAGAATAAATGCCAGAATATACTATCAATTTGATTACCAGCTCAAATTAAATTCAATAAACAAACGAAAAAAAATAAATTTTATGTTTTAATAACTTGGGGATTATTTTTAAACACAACTTTCCTTTCCTAATTGGTCAGGTTATTAGAATAAAAAGTACACTATAAATTTATCTGATAGTTTTGTAAATAAAACTTTAAATGAAAATCTGCTACACTACTGCTAATAGTTTATGCAGTATAATTTTAAAACAGGCCTTTTGTTTCAAAGAATAGAACACAAACAATATAATTGAATTATTTTTTTAATACACAAGAATTCAAAAAGAAATTTCTAAGTTCTGATATTTTTGAAAAACAATCATTGAACTAGAATTTTCAGAATTTTTCATCGACAACAACATTTTTAGATGTTACATTATTTATCTGTTGCAATGTTTTTTAAATCGTTCACAAAAAAAATCTTTTTTTTTTGTTTATTTAAAAAAAAACTGAATATACTCATTTTTTACTTGAGTAGCTGAACAGGATGTTGTGTTTAAGTTCTGATTTACAAAAGGTCTACATTTGATTGCACACAATAATCAACAGAAATTGAGGGGGGAAAGGAATGTGGATACATACATCCGACAAGGAAAAAGTTGCCCGGATGTAGATTCGCCACATCGCAGGTGCGGCTAAAAAAAACGAACTTTTATCCTGTTAACCTAGACAATAAAATTAAAACTGGTTTGAAGTAACTCACATATAAGCATTGTGAAATTGACCAATATATAAAATTTATTTCATGAACATTTTTTCTCTCCAATGAAATATCCAACAAAAACACTTTCATATGCAAAGTTTCAGTCACTTCATTCACTTCAATCACTCAATGATAAAGCAATGATAAAGGCTACTGCAAAGGCAACGATAACATGGAAATAGGTGTCGTTCTCTTGTCTGGCAGGTAGTAAGTTCGATACCCAACGCAGACAAAAACAGGAATGCAAGTGAGCCTATATTTTAAAAAGTCAAAATTATAGGCTCACTTGTACTTCTAATGCCTAATGACCCTCTGTTGGAGGGACGTAAAAATGAGAACAGTATGCTTCTTTAGCAAAGCATCTTCGGTTTCTGCAGGTATTGAACCTACTGCATTCAGACAAGACTTCCCCCATCAAGCTAGCGCGATTCTGTTTCAAAAGTAAATTTTTTATTCATATCTGACAGCTTCATCTGGAAAACTTTGAATTAACAAGTTATTAACTACTTACCTAATACCTTTCAATTAATTGTAATGTTTTCATTCAATAAAAATAAAATAATGAATATTTAACAAAACAAGCGTCAATTTACCAAATTTTTTATAATAACTTTTTAACTATAAATGAATATATAAAATCAAATTAAGTACCCCGAATATTATTAAATGGCTATTTTTAATTTGTGATTGAAAACAAAAATTTAGAATTTCAGTATTACTCTCCCTTTTATTATATTATGCTTGAAAATTCTTTTAATAATTTTAGATAATGAAAAGATAATTAGAGGCTTAAGTAAAAATTATTCATATATATGAAAGTAAAAATTCCCAAAAATAAATCATTTTCTGAAGTTAACAACCTCTCAATAATATATCAGTTTCACATGCAAATATTTGTAGAGATTTATATAATTGCACATATATATTTCCATGAATTTATAGCACGTGCCTTTAGCTTATAAATTTTCGAAACACGTTTTTCAGTCGCACGTTGACAGATTTAAATATTATAATTAGATTATGCCTATTCCAGACACACGTGCAACTAACAGCTTGTTGTTGACAATCCTTCACCGGTTTCAAAATAATTTTGCTTACTGTGAAAAGGACAGCTTAAAAAGTCGTGGCTTATTTGGAAATAACTGATTAATTTATGCAGATGATAAATATTTGTTTATAAAGATATTTTGAAAGCATACAATATCTAGCTTTGTAATTTTGCTTTTTTCGAGAAACACTTTGATATTTTTTATTAAGTATTTATAATATAAATAATTATTAGTTTTCATAATTTGAAAACATTTATACGGTTTGTTTTTTAAATTTTTATTTTATAGTTGTTCCCTAATTAAGTTATCAGTTTTGTTTTAAAAAAAGTAAAAAAAAAAGCAATCTATTTTTATACATTTGAATTCAAATAAAAAATGTTTTAAAAAATTATTTAATCCTTCTACGAACAACATTTTTTGTTTTTGATAATCTTTATATTTTTATTGTTATATTTATATTGTTGTTTATATTATCATATTTTCGTTTTCTTCTCCATTTTAGAAACATAGCGTACTTTCTAGAAATATTTTTCACACATAATATCAAAAAAAATTTTAGTCAGTATATTTGTATATTCATATTTCAAGACGAAAACTATTTTTTTAAATCAACGTGATTTAATTACTATTAGCAAACATTTTCATATCATATTCAAGAATTGATATGACAGTTGTTATATTTATTCCATTGGTATACAAGGATAAAATTTGCAGAGCAACTGCCGTTTGCTTCTCAGCCATTAGGCTATAATTGTCAACA
Organism: Latrodectus hesperus; assembly: GCA_037975125.1. Taxonomy (NCBI): domain Eukaryota; kingdom Metazoa; phylum Arthropoda; class Arachnida; order Araneae; family Theridiidae; genus Latrodectus; species Latrodectus hesperus. The sequence goes on from CM075862.1 coordinate 22,128,241, forward strand.
AAAAAAAGTACGGTATTTTCAGGGTTTTCTCCCTTTAACATGATCAGACCCATCATAAATGTCCGCCAGGAAAGTATTACAAAATAAGTATTCAAAAGAACCAAACACAACATTCAGCTAGTAGTGCGTAAGTTTAACCAAAATGTTGCAAGAATTGTTGCAGTAGTATCATTACAAGTGATGTTTACCTTGCTCACGGAATGAATTTCAATTTTTAACAAAGCGCATTATATATATATATATATTTATAAATTTCATTACTTAAATCTAGGAGAACGCGAATTGAACCTAACTTTTTCTTCAGCATTTAATCAAGAATCGTTGGTGAAGATCGTTTATTTTGTGAGCCCATGTTCATATATAAATAAACGATCAGAAATGGATGCTTATAAAAATGTTCTAACTGAAAAAAAAGACTTCATTCATTCTTGCAGTTTGTTTTTGACATATTTTTTGATATTTATCAAATTTTTAAAAGAATGTATTTTGTAATATTAAAAGTATTTACCCCGCATTATTGCATAAATGAAAAAAGTCACAAATACATCCATATAAATCAAAAGGAATAGAATAGCAAAATTTTTTTATTCTTAAAAAATTAACAATTACATTTGAAATTTTCTTTTCTAATTCATACCTAGTCTTACCACTAATATTAATATTTGATAAATTAGTCGCCCCCCAGTCCCTATTCTGCCTAATTTAATCAGGATCTCAATTTTAAAGTGTATATTCCGAATTATTCTCAAAATGGAAATCGAATCAACGAACATGACTAAAGAGCATAGCGAAAATGATGCTTAATGATGCACTCAAAATACCTTCATAACTTTGCTTGTTATTTTTAATGTGCTAGAAACGACTCGTTTCTAACCTATCAATGTGATTCTAAAAATCTAACTATTCTGGGGTTCTGAATAGTCAATGTCTCAGCAAATTATATACGATTCACGCGTAGATATAGCAAATTAGTAGTGAAAAGGATTTCATAATATATATACATAAGAATGAATATTAAATTCAATGATAAAAACAAAATCAAATGTATGAAACTTACCACTTATGTTCTACAGAAACTATAAATTCGAAACTGCGATTTCTATTCTTACTCGCTAGAACAGGACGAACGAAGAAAACGAAATTCTACAGTCAAATGTAAGACTGAGGCCAATATTATTTGAATAAAATATAGCATCCAAATAATATTCCAGTTCGTATACTAGCCCTACACCATGTTATAAACCTCAAGAGCACAGATTTGTTTCCAAACTAAATCCACGCCGAAATTCACGAATATTTATATCAAGAAACGACACGGAAGTGTTAATGCCCTTTTTTGAAAAAAAAAAGAAAAAAGTTGTTTCTTATAAAAGGCAACATTCTTTCAACTTCCGGTTTCAGTTCAATTGTCAGACGATTCCTAAAATTCGCCAATACAAGTAATTTGAAAATTATGTATACAAATATTTTCGTCTTTGGCAACTATTTCTCAAACGCTTTTCTTCACTTTCACGAGGTGCTACAGTGAAAGGAAAGCAATAATAATTAGTTCAAAAGCTGTAATCTAACTAAAACACCTTTACGAAAGTAATAGAAGGGAAATAATTTTAGGGATTACAAATCCATTGTTAATCCTTTCTTCGCTTCTTTTGTAAGAAAATGAATCAATTCTAATTAAATAATGGTTCAATTGACTAAGGTTTATGTAAATAGAAGATAATAGAAAATGTTTAAAAGGCATTGTTTTTGAAGCGTATTGTACACATTCTATCAAGCTAATTTTCGTTCATCTAATCATTCCTTCATTTTAGATTAGAAGACGAAAACCCAATTTTGCCTTGCAATATAAAGAAAAAAGTAATTATAATTAATTGATTTGGATGAAAGAAAATGCATAGATTGAATATGCACATTAACGTTTTTAAAAACAGTATTTTACGTATTTTGTTTTATCTTCTATTTACAGAAGATTCATATACTCAAGCTTGGCCCTTATTTAACAAGAATTTTCTTTTTTTAATAATAAAAATTTATTTTAATAGAAATTAATTTAATTTAGTAAGAATTAATTTCCTCTTATATTTCCAAATTATTTTATTTACAAATTTAGAAATGTCATTGATAGCATTTTGTCTTAATATTTTATAGCATCATATATTTGTTTTAATTAAAAATTAGTTATAATTTATTACAAAAATGTTACATAAACTATTAACATAGTACATATTTTTAAAATTCATGAAATCGTTAACTCCAGAAATAAATACTATATTGAGTTTAATGTTAAGGAAATAAAGGGAAAATTTTAAAACTTGACTTTTATAAGAAAATAATTATGCCTTAGAAATTTAAAATTTATTTTAAAGAAACAGCAAGAAAAGTAACGAAATTCTCAAATTTTATTTTTTGTATACCTGAATAGCTTGATAAATATTAGCATTTTTAGAGATAAAAATATTCATCGGAAATTTAACAAACTAATCCTAATTATTCCTTATAAAATAAAACTGGAAATTATAATTTAGCCTGTACTATATTTATTGATTGAAGTGAGTTGTCTCTCTTTCATTTAAAAAGAAACTTCATTCACAACGAAGTCTACAACCGAGTTGACTCCCAAGTATCCAAACTTCACTCTACATATAAAGATTAGAGCGTACTAATATTAACTGATAATTGTTATCAGAATAGTGGATTTTAGTTGGGTCAGGTACCAAATCTCAATCTTCAAATGAACTTCAGAGATATTTTTTACAATATAATTTCTTTGAAATGAGATTACATGTTGACTACGTCTGTTGATTTGTTGAAACTGACCAAGCAGCGACTTCAGTTGGCAGAAATAAGCACCCAGAAATAGACCGCAATAACCTGATTGGTTCTTTTGTCATTCCATGATACCTCTTAGAGGAATCATTTAACCAGCACTTGTGCGATTAAAGTACACTCTGAGCCAATAGATGAGAATCGAACTCGCAGACAGATGAATTGAAAACCACAGCGTTAACAGTTGGAGAATATGAGACAGTTGGGTATCAAGGTGTCTGAATATGAGATGGGAAACTTGGAAGAAAATATTTGTTATAATGCCGACCGATGGCTGAGTGGTTAGCGTTCCTGGCTCCTGAGCTGTGGGTCCCGGGTTCGAATCCCGGTTCGGGCATGGATGTTATTTTCTTTCTGTTCTGCGTTTCTCTGCTTTTCTTCTGTGATGTATGAATCTGACCTACCCTATAAACTTGTTTGTGGTGGTATGGCGTGGCGATAGGCTACTCGCCTCCGTGATTTTGTTTCACAGTTGCCCGCTAAATAACGACAAATGAGTAGCAGTTTCTGGTCTTGTTGTGTCATAGGGTTCGTCAACCAAGTGCCACCCGTTGGAAAAAAATAATAATATTAAATATTTGTTATAATAACTGCAAGCTTATTTAAAAGATTTATTCCAAGATTTTCTACGCACACAAATCAATTTTCAGGATTGATACATGAGGCAGCTGAAGACTAGAGTATTGTTTGTTCGACTTCTACAATCATTATTTTCAGATGCAGTGGCCTAGTTGGTTAGGGCGTCGTTCTCGTTATCAAAGGTAGTGAGTTCGAATCCCGATTTAACGAAGATTCATCGGGTTCACTAAATGCTGTCGGAGTAAGTTAAATCGATCACGGTTGCAATGCCCTCTGTAAGGAATCAATGGTTCTTACTTAAGAAAATCTCCAGTGGATCTGAAGAGCGTGGGGAGGGGGAATCAGGGGGTGGACAGTGGACCACAAAGAGGATAGGTAAATGTCTCGATGTGTTGTGACAGACTAAATTTTTATTTTCTTCTTTGTGATTATTTATAAATATGAGAGTAATGTTGCGTCTTAGTATGTGGTGTATTTGTTTAAATATAATAAATAATTATCTGGGAAACGCTTCTTATTTTGATACACCACACCTCCAAATGAAATGAGCAGCAGGTCAAGTATTGAAGGGGTTCTTCTGCTCGGACCTTGCTTCTAAATTACGAAGATATCGATCTGCCAGCTTTTATCTAATTTAGAGCCCAATTCTGCGCTACTTATAGGTAAGTATGCTGGTGCAACAACAATCACTATTTGCATACGCGAATTAATTTGAGCAGAATTTTTAATTAAAAATGACCATGAACTATTACAAAATACGCACTTAAAGTGAAAATCGAACCCCCGACTAATTAAACAGAAAGTTAGAATGTTCCTCCAATGAGGTAAAGTGGCGAGAAGAGATGACTTGATCGTTATCAACTCATGTATTGATCAGGCTATTTAATCATGGTTAAGAAATTACAAACGATTGATTGTGTTGAGCGGCGTTGGTCAATAGAAATTGACGGTCAGCAACGTGCTGCATTAACTTATATTTAAGGAAACTTAAAAAATGTAAGTTTTAAATGTACACTTTTTAAAAAAAAAAAATTCAAATATGTGTTACTAAACATACGTGCTATTTCACAATAAAATGTCTGTAAAGAGATTACTTCACCAAAAAGTTGTTTCATTAAATCCATTTCGATTTAATTAAATGTGAAGGTTTTTATTCTTTTAATAAGCGTATCACACACAAAATCTCTAAATTTTCATAATTAGCAAGTGAATTAAATATATAATTTCGCGTACGAAAAAACTAAGCTTCGGTACCATAAAATTCACGTACATGCGCATAGCATCGCTATATAAAATTTATAAGAAATAATAAAAAATGCTGCGATATGAAAAAAAATTTGCAATTAAATATTATATGGTAATGGAAAAATAGTATTTCAATCTGGAAATTTGGAAAAATTAATTTCATTAAGAGTTCTTTTTCCCCACATATAACTATATAATTGTACATAAAGTATCTGTAATTGCTCATGTAAATTTCAGAATGTACATAGTTATTCAATAACATATTGAACAATCAATTATTATTAAATAATTGTTGTATTATTGATCATTATATCATTTCAAACAATTATCTTATAACAAAATCTTAGTAAAATTTTAAGTAAATTATTATTAAATAAATAAACATAAATTCCGTAGACAGAAAGCCGTTCAACAATAATTTGCTGCCGTTTAAACAAAAATATCTTCATATTTTCAAATTACAACCGTTGCGATACTATTTACAAAGTGTGTGCACCTAAAATAGAGGTTTTGGTTAGGTTTGGTAGCGTCTAATCAATATTTGCACAAGAAAGCTAATTAGATCTTATTTGGTTTGAATTCACAAACAAGGACTAATTAGACTTGGGATTTGCAGTTTAAAAATAATAACCACTACAAATATCCAAACTCGAAATGGGATTCCAACACACAAACTGTTGAACTGAGTACCTAAAGCGTTGACCATTCGTCTGCCATTGCGATTTAGGCATACCAGCTCGGCATGCGTAAATCGCAATCGAATCTACAAATTGTTGTACTAGGCAAGGGCTAGTACAATAGATAGACAAGGCAATTATTTAACAACCGACTCATTCAAACATATCGTGTCATGACATATTTATATAGTGGTTATTTTTAATAAATCCATAAAGGAAACGAAATAAATAGTTTTATCAAACAGTGCTTATGAGTCACTGAACTATCAATAATTTTGATCTTGTTTAACAAAAAGTAACTACTTGCAGAAACAAAGCCGTATACCCCAAAATTATTTCAACCATCTTTATAAGCATGCAAAAGTATTTATAAAACAAATCTTATTCACACGACTATTGCTGTTGTTGTCTTGTGCCATTATGGGTTGCGCTGTGTTCCATTTTAAAAATTTTAAAAAAATGAGCCATATTTCGGTGTGGAGTCAGACTTCCTCAGTACACACATATCATAGGTACCCGTTTACAGGGTAGACAACCATTCACAACCCATTCATACAAAGAAAGGACAAAGACAGAATAGGCAGAGAGGATAGACATCCATGCTCGAACTGGGGTTCGAACCCAGGATCTCCCTATCCGCAGTCTGACCGCTAAACATTGTGGGAGGCACACGACTATTTACTTGGTATATATTCCAAGTAAATAAGAACTAAAATTATTTTGATTTGGGGTGAAAAGATTTAGCAACTCTTCTACGTAATAAAAGTATTATTTGCCATCCATTCAAAGAGAATTATTAAAAAATAAAATGCAACAATCCGTATTTTTTCGAACTTAACCATTATATTCATTACAAAACCCAGTGTAATCTACCACATTCATTGAAAAGAAAAAAAAGCAGAACAGTTTTACAAATCGAGAACTAATGAACTATGCCTGTAACCCGAGCGAAAAGTGAACGTTCGAAAAAGTCTTAGTGACATGCGATCGAAACGCCGCGAGCACACCATTTAGAACATAAAAAGCCGGAGTGGATATTCAATTTTAAGAAAATCCTACCGGAAGTGTTACTCATCACGAAAGTCCCACCTGAAATCGCATTTCCACACACACGCCTTTCCCGCATACCAGAGAAACCACACGAAAACAATTCCATTTCGCTGGCTAAGAATCGCTTGCAGCGGGCGAGACCGTTCCGCACGGCTTCCGAGGGAGGGTTGCGAGTTGTCAAATTACCTGGGCAGCTAACAAGGGGTGCTGAGCAAATAACAGCAATTTTTCTTTTTCGAGGAAGTGTGCCTTGACAGAGAGGGGGTGGGAATGACAGACCCGTATCGCACATGATCTCATGTAAGCAGTCGTAATGAAGGGTGTCGATGGCGTCTGGAAAAATTACTAACTGTAACCGATTAGGTAAGAGGAATGATTTGCTCCATCTTAATGATGTTGTTTTTCATTGAAGACTTTCTAGTTTCTCAACGACTTTTAGGTTAGATTATATTACTGCTCATGCCGCCATGATACGTTTTCGAGTGTTTTCTGCTGACTCTTTAGTTGACATTTAAACATCTCTTAATTTTAAACCAAGATCAAGTGACGTGGTCGACAACTGGACTGGCATCCTTCCCTCCAAGTTTTTTTATAACGCACAGATGAAGGGTCAATGAAATTAATGGGATGTTTAAGTACACGACTCTTTTTAGCATGACTAAATCTGGTATCGAACCAACTACCTTGAGTACAAAACAACTATTCCCATCAAATTAGCAGAGAACCACGGCTATTTTGAAAAGTTTTTATATATTTTTAAAATTTTTAAATAACTATGTATAAATATGTGTAAATAAATATGTGTAAATGCAAAATAATAAAATAAAATAATATTTTGCATTTACGCATAACTTTTAAAATATTTAATATTCACACTAGTTTTTGGCATGACAGGTAGCAAAATTCGATTTTTGAAAACTGGTTTAAGAATTAAAATAAAAAATTTCGTTTTATACAAATAAAACTGATATAATGTTCAAAATGTATGTATAAAGTTGATATTGAATATTCAACAGATGTTATAAAATAGAAGATATTTCCTATTGAAAGCAAAAATCATTATTCAAATATATATTCATTACAATTATTTCTATCCAATTCTATAATTTTTAAGATTAAAAAATTATTTCTCCCTAAAAATTATAAAATTATCTATCCTATGTATAGTAAAATTGTTAAATCTTAGGGTTAAAAAATATTTATAAAATATATACTTTATATTATTTTTAATATAAAAAACAAATTATTAATCGAAGCACAAAAATTTAATTATAACAAAAACCATTTTTTAATTATATTTAAAACAAAAAATATTTTTAATTATAACAAAAACCATTATTCTTTTAAGAAATTTAACGATCTACTTAACATTTTCAATGCGATTAAAAAAAATTCTTTCTAAGCAATTAAAAATGTAATTTTTTCTTAATTGTTTATAATTTTTTGTTAGTATAAAATCACGATTTATATACTCATTTTTCCTGAAAAGATTGGAATAAATCTAAACGAATTTAAAAAATAATTTCATGAACTGCAGTCTCTTTTTCGACAGGAGTTTGTTAATTTATCATTTTATGATCGCTATTCGCATACAAGGATTTAATTAACAAAAAATGTTATAAATATTCTCAAAAGATTAAAGCTGATTCGGAACACAAGAAAATTCCATTCTATATAGGCTTCGTTCGATAGTCATTCTACGGCTATATTTTACATATGATGTGGCTAATTTAACTGGAATCGATAGTTTAAAGAGTAGACTCCGAAATAAAAAATAACATTTATGACCGAGATGAGATTGGTTTATTGGTTTATTTGTCGCTCAACGGTCATTTTTTGCACACGAGGGCTAATTAGACCGGGACCTACGGTTTAAAGTGGATTCCGAACCACTGCAAACATCCATGCCCAAGGTGGGATTTGAACTCACGAACTGTTGAACCGAAGGCAAGAGCGCTAACCATTCGGCTGCCAGCTCGGTGACCGAGATGAGAGTCGAACCAACGAACTGTTGAATTGAAGTCCATAGAGAAACTGAATAATCTGTAGACACAATTCAATTTTTGGTCTCAAAAGTGACGACACATAACAGTAACCTCATTTCAGCTTAGCGTTTACTATAATATTCCTCAAACTTGATGTCTCTTTATTGGTGTCAAGTTTACCAACTCAGATGTCGATAACGTCATATTGAAGGTGGTTCAAAAATTTACAAGGCGTTTAGCGGCAAAAATGATGCAGCTGGAAACAAATTCAATAAAAACAAGTTTAAGTTAAAATTTGTAAAATAATTGAGCATTTGAAAGCGAATTCATCCCTTTTATTATCCTTAACAGAAGAATACAAGCCTTCCTTTTTTTATCATTTTCTCAACTGACAACTGATTATTCTTCTCGCCATGCGGCGACAAATCTCATTCATTAAATTTTCATGTTTCGCCAACGCCCGTTCTTTAAACTAGTCTCAATGACCTTTCATTGACGGAAAATAAATTTGAACGAACGTAGTTAGCATATAAAACACCTAATATTCCGATCCAGACGTGTGTGTGTGTGATGCTCTTGCTTATCTTTGTAAAATAAAAAAAAATCCACACACAGCTAAATCTCGCCAATCTAAGAATGCGCGTATAGAATAGATAGGGAAAAGGAACTTTCATTACCAAAATATGAGCATGTAATAAAAGGGGACTGATAGCAACTAAAAATAATCAGCAGAAACATGGTCTTATAACCTAATCGATACTTGGTTTTATATGCCTCAGCTAATAAAAGTCAATCTCTGTTACATCTTGATTAGTTTAATCTGCATGCAATGAGGTAATTATTTTTCCTCATTCGAATTTGATTCTCGCTGGGGCTTATAAGATTTATTAATTGCAATTAATTAATGATCAATTCATATTTTCTCTAAGCAAACATTTAAAAAAATAGCTAGTTTTATTCATTATAATCTATGTCAAATATTGTATTATTATAGTAAGCAGTTTTATTGTGCTAATATTTATTTATAATTTAGCATTTTATGAAAATTTGTACTGGCTTATTGCAAATTATTGACATTTGATGGGTCAAAAACTGAACTTTCAGCCTTTTACAATTTTAAGAGCGTGCTAATTCTCGTCAATATGTAATTTTTAAATGTAAAAGAAACACTTAATGGTAAAAAAGAACAAAAACTCTCATTAAATAGCGTAATCTGAAACATTGCATTAATCTATTGGCTTCAAACGTTTTTTCCTCCAATGAATTATGAATACTACCCGCATTGGCACTTGAAACTAAAAGTGAGAACATAAAATTTAGTTTGTTGCTCTTTACAGAACGTTTAAAACACAAGGGTTAACTCCACACAAGATCAACGGTTTTGACATCGTACGGTGGACAATCTAACGGCCTAGGGTCGTTATAAGGTATTTTTGTGTTCACAAAATAAGTTGCCTTCCGACAAAATTTTTCATGCATAGGGAGTCACATTCGTGTCCCAAGGAAGAGAAATTCGAAAGACTCCCAAGCACCCACTCCAACAGATCTGCATCAGAAACACAACATCCATCTCCCGTTGTTCAGCAGTGGCTGGGATCGAACCTGCGATCAATCGCTGTGGAGAACAATGTTCTACCATTAAGACATGGGAGCAACGGCTTTTACAATATGTTGTTGTTGCATCAGCATGCTGCCCTGTGTTGGGCTCTTTTAGTTAGATAGAAACAACCGGGTGAAGTCTATGTGATTTTGAAGCAGGGACCAAGTAGAAGACATCCAATACATGGCCGGCCACCCCCTAAGGTATCATTTCACTTGGAGGACATTGCGACTGCGCCAAGTTTTAACGCGCCCAGCCACCATAAGTGAACAAGACGGATCTTCGGTTAAACCAGGATTCGAACTCACTATCTTCCGATAATGAGAAGAAGCCCTAACCAACCCATCACAGCCTCTTTTACACCGTGTAATGGGCAGCCTAACGCCGAAGGTTGTTTTAAAGCACTTTATTATCTAACGCGTAAATTTGCTTCCGGAAGTACTTTTCATAAACAGTGGGCGGTATACCCGTGTCGCAAGGAAGAAAACCTGAAAAACTCTCAAACACACACCCCGACAGACATGTCTATTGAAAACAGGAGCGCAACTTCTATCTCCTGTTGTTCAAAAGTGGCTGGGACTGAACCCGCAACCTTATGCTCTGAATTCTACTTCAAATCATTTTAAATAGCTACAATCGCTTAAAAATATAATCCTCAAATTCTTGATTTGGTTTAGTGTGGTCTGTCGCTTAATGATCGTATAAACAAATTAAAAAAGATTCCCATTCTAAAAAGAGAAGCATTTAGGTCCAAGAACTGTTGAACTGCCGTCTAAAGCGCTGACCATTCTGCAGCCAGTTTGTGGTGGGTGACGTTTCAAGTCGCAACACGTTTTTCAATAAATTTTGTAAAATATTTCAAACAATAAACACTAGTTCATACTCACCGTGGCCTAGTGGGAGCACCGCGCGCTTCGAAGCAACAAGTCTCTCAAATTCCATCTCAGCCATAGCTAAAAAATGGAAGGTGGGAGTTGGGCTTCTGCCCTCTGCATGCACCTCTGTCGGAGTGGGTGTTTGGGAGTTTTCCGAGTTTCCTCCCTTGCGAGACGGGAATACCGCCCACTGTTTATAAAACGTTCTCACGAACGGCAAGGGAAGAAGGTGGATATTAAAACACCATTCGTTCATCAGGCTAACCACTACGCGGTGACAAATATATATTCATTCAAAATGTCGGCAATTTATAATTTCAAATTTGATTTCATCCTCGGATCCTTCGAGCTGTTTGTTTATATCAAGGTTTTTTTGTAGTTTTACGATCATTGTTCACACATAAATACTACTTCAAATGGCACTTACAATTTTAAACTCCAAACCATTACAAACATAAATGTCTGTGGCAGGATTTGAACTCACGAACTGAAGGACAGAACGATAACCATTCAGCTGCCAGCTCTGAATTCTTTTTGGCTAATAGTTTTAAGCAGTTTTTTTGTCTAATAGTGTTATATATAATTTTATATAAATTTCGAACCACATTACAAACATGTACGTCCGTAGCGGGATTCGAACCCACGAACTGAAGGGCAGAACGATAACTCTATTCATATACCAGCTCTAAACTTTTTTTGACTAACAGTTATTTGTCTAACAGTGTTATATATAATTTTATATAAACTCCGAACTCTTACAAACATGTACGTCCGATGCGGAGTTCGAACCCACGAACTGAAAGTCAGAACGATATCCTTGTTATCGTTAGATAAAAGAGTAAAGATGGCAGCTCTAAACCCTTTTTTATCTAACGGTAACATAAAAGCAGATGGATTGCTCCATTCCAAATTAATTATTTTTTTAGAAATGACGGAGATAATTTAATACGCATTTTATGTTACTTCAAGAAAGAAATGTGTTACCTCCATAATCATAAGTATGTGATCGTTAAAAATCGGAACAAAAAATAACCCTTTTTTATGGTAGCAAAAGAACTGTGAGCAATACATAAAAATCTCGTAAAAAAGTAATCAGCTACGAATTTGAGAGCCCTCATTAGACATTTTTTAATATGACAAACAACAAAATCTTTATTACTCTAAGATCTCACCTAACTCCAGTTAACAATCTATCTCAAGTTATGAGTGGGGAAAGACGCTCCATGACAACGACGCCATCACAAGCAAATTTGACAGTTAAGATAATCTTTTCAAAAGAGACTCAAGCTCAGATAACTGGTTTTATTATAGATTCGAAGAAACCTAAAAGTAGGAAGGTCTAGCGTTCGAATCCAGTCACTAATGAACAAAAGGTTTCGTTTACTTATCGTTTTACAGTTGTTTTTTAAATCCTAAGGTTAATTGAATTAGAACAACCACACACAGAGAATTTATTACGAATTACTGTAAGAATTTAAGTTCAAGGTGTGTATCGAATTCATTAACTGCCAGAACGTTAACCATACAAGTACTCACTACAGAACAAAAAAAAATTGTGCTTCATCTATCATATTCTGCATTTAATTTCTGGGTATGAGTATTTGATATAAGCCCAGTGGCTTAGTGGAAGCGTGTCATGCTCACAAGCCACAGGTCCGAGGTTCGATCCTCGGGCTGGGCAAGGTTGACTCAGCCTTTCATCCCTTCAGGGGGTCGATAAACTGAGTACCAAGCATGCTTGGAAACTAAATACTGGGGGTCTCACGTTGGGCTGACCACCTAACTGGGACATATGTTTCACACCCGATGGCCCTCGGTCATGAAAATAAAAACAAATGGGACCTGTAGGCATTGGCCTATATGGGCTGTCGTGCCGCGGAGTTTAGTTTAGAGTATTTGGTAATTTTTCAGGCTTTCTTCCTATTAATATATGAACACGGATTACCATTACGAGAAGTGTGACAATAAGGTTGGAAATCCAATTACTTTTATAACAGCTTCTAAATGCAATATAATCTGCAATATGATGTTAATTGAATACTGACAGTGATTAGTACTCAAAGGCTGATAGGTAGGAGAAGAGGAAAACTCCCACTTCGTGCATGCGGAGAGCAAAACACGCAACATTTTTCAATTATTTAACAAGGGTAGCAGAAGAACTAAGATAGCAGAAGCACTTTGTCATATTGATGTTTTTTATGGGCTATATACATATTTAGCAGTGCAGTCGAGTCTGACTATACCTAAGGTTAACGTGTTTGAAATTTTCACCCATCACCAAACGTCTCGTCATGTTGACCCACGGTCAGGTGACGAGGATCGACACCAGAGCTGGCACACTCCTCTCTACACCCACGCACCTCTACGACAGTATTTTTGTACGGACAAGATTAAAAGGGATACGTCAGTAACCATCACAGAGTACAGTGAGACAAATAGAATATATCATAAATGTTTAACGAATAGTAAGTAATATAGAATAAAAAGAATAGGAAATTAGTAATATTTTAGGGCTTCCAACCAATCCGATTTGTTTTGCTATATATACAGTCTACACTACACAAATTTGCCGCCCAACTTGTCTAGAGGTCAGTGTGCCTGACTGCGGATAAGGAGGTCCTGGGTTCGAATCCCGGTTAGGGCATGGATGTACTTTTTTCTCTCTCTAACTATCCTGTCTTTGTCCCTTCCTTGTATAGATGAGGTGTGAATAGTTGCCTACCCTATAAACGGGTACCTGTGGCAGGTGTGTACTTAAGAAATCGGACTTCACACCAAAAATATGGTTCAGTTGGAAAAGTGGAGCAGCGCACCCCATATTGCCAGCCTAGCTGGCACACGACAACAACAACTACACAAATTTACCCTAAGTGCTTGAAATATTAAGCGAACGATTACAAATTCCATTCAGATAAAGCGATTTTATGTAGTATAATTACAAATTACCTATTCTCGTGACAGTTGATTTTTGATTTGATTTGTCGCCTCATGATCGCTATTCACACAAGAGCTAATTCGATCAGAACGTATAGCATCCACAAATGTTCATGCCTGAGGTAAGATTCGAACCCACGATCTATTGATCTGTAGACCAGAGCGCTAACCACTTAACTTACAATTTCAGTGGTGAAGGGTAATATCAAAATTCAGAATAGATTATTTTGTTACTTTTTGAGCACTTTTCGCTGGTTCACACGACGGTTAATCAGCCTGGCCCAAACCTTATTGATTCCGAGCCAGCAAATATCCGTGCCGTATGTTTGTCTCTAAACAGTAACATTTGACACATTAATGGCAAACGAAATTGAAACTTATTTTTTAAAGATGACTCAAAATAACTTCATATACCCACATCCGAAGTTGTACTCGAATATACAAAATTTTTGAAATGAAGACTAGCTTTAACCATTCACCTAACAGCTTGGGTTCTTACAAATCAATCATTAATATTTTCAATAGGCATTAACTATTTTTTTCAATAATTGCCACTTCTAGTAAAATTCATTTTCAAATTTTCCAAGCATTTTAATTTTTTTATATTTTATTTTATGCTTATGCTTGAAGTCGATATTTAATAAAATGAATACATTTTCAACAATTGCATTTAATAATTTAAAAAATGATCTTGTATCATATGACCATTTAGTTTTGCAACTATTAGAAAAAATATTACACTTATCAAATACTTTAAAAATTAAAATATACATATACATTAAATTACGGTAAGTACGTTGATAATTTAAAATATTTTCGTAAGAGATTATTGTAGCGATTATCAATTATTAAAATGAATATAACCTTAAAAAGAAATTCAAATAATTTGAGGGAATTTGAGGGAAGAGAAACTAATCGGCCATTCTTGACAATATAAAAAAATGTAGTTTGAACATAAAAATGTAAATGAAATTCGAAGCATTTTAAACTTAAATACAATAGTTTCTCGCACTCAAATTGAATAGCATTAGATTGTATGTGTTGATATGCTTTTAATCAGTAATTAATGCATACTATATGTGGGCCCATTAACAATTTTCAAATAATTCTAACTTTGCGATTATATATTTTGTCACCGCTTTGACAGTAGAGCAGTAAAAAGTTTGGTTGTACCATTTCTTAGATTAAAAGACTGTGATTGGATTTCTCTCTTTAAGTTACTTTTAGCACATGAATGTTAATTCACCAGAAAACTACAATTTAAAAAAGAATTTCGAAGCACTACGAACATGCCCACTCATAGGGGGAGTCGAACCCACAAACAATTGAACTGAAGGGCAAAACAATGACCATTCAAATGTCAAGGCGACAAGAAAATTGGAATATTTTTAAGAAAATGCATCATGTGTATTAAGCAATTTGATATTGATTAAGCAATTTAAATTAAATATTTTTAATTTGAAATATTGCACACTTTTTAAAAACAATTTAAATTTAAAAAGCTATTTTATTTAAATTTGTTATTTACTTATTGATTTGTATATTCTGATTTTAAATTAAATTAATTATTCATTTAATTTATAGTATTTATTAAATATTCATTTAGATTTAAGATGAATTATTCAATCTTCAATGAAGATTCAAAAAGTCGGCAATTTCTATATTTTTTTAATATTCATATTCTCTAATATTTTTTTATTAATATTATTTCATAAATTCCGATTGAATATTAGCTGCTCAAAAATGCAGTGGATCAACTGATGAAATATGTAAATTAACTTTACAAATAATTTATGATCTGAGAGAAATTTGTATACTATAATTTTATAATCTAAGCACTTTTTTTTTTAAAATATTCTTGAATATTAGAATAATAAATTCATGCTTATTAGCCATAAATTTATATTCATGCTTAATTTATATTCATATCCTATTTTTATTCATATTAACAGACAAATTTATATTCAGATTTCCAAATCCTACAAATGTATTTTATATTTTTATTACTTTATTTCCCCATAAAACATTCATAAATTAAGCTAAAAATTGATCAATTCATAAATTTGAAAATAATGATAAAAAATGTCTTCCTCTATTTTTTTTAAAAAAAATATTTCGCTATGGTAATTCACTTAATACAGTATTTTATAAAAATAAAAATTTTCGAAATAAAGTAATCAATTAAAAAAATAAAATGAATATTTATTTTCAATAATTAACATTTTTATTAAAATTCAATATTATTTAAAAATATTTTTAAAAAAATAGAAAAAAATTTAAATAATACAACTTTGTGTCAGTTATTTTTATTTTATTCAGTCATTCCTCTACTCTGGCTTTAAATGAATTTTTGAAGTTTCCAGATGAGTTATCAGTTAAGTGATTAGAGCTTTTTTAGTTTAATAGTTCATGGGTTCGATATTCACGTCAGCCGTATGTTTGAAGGGGTTCAGAATCCACCGTAAATCATAGATTCTGGTTAGTTAACGCTACGATCACTTGTACACGAGGGTTACATGGACCAAGACCTTTCGTTAAAAAAAATTTTCCGAGCCACTGCGAGCATCCATCCCAGAAGTAGGACTCGAACCCACAAATCGTTGAACCGAGGACCAGAGCGGGTGTCAACTCGGTGTAGATTCTAGTTGAATTAATTTTTATAAGCAAATAAATCGGAGCCAGAACCAGTGTTAGTTTCCATGTTTCTTTAGTTTCAATTTATATTGATTCACACTTATATATATAACTCGCTTTAACATAAATAAAATAATGCTTTAACATAAATTAAACAGCCTCATTAAAATTTATGTATAGTGAATACATTTATAACTATAGAATTGCATATAATACAATCCGATTTAATAAAAAAATATTAACTAAATAAAATGATAGAAGTATATTTTACGTATTTCGAATACCATTAAATCTGTGGTTTTAAATATAATAGTAATATCTTTACGCAAAATAAGACATTGAATCTAGTTTGTTTACATTTATACAAAAGTTTACCTGAAGGACCAGGTATTATTATAAGATCAAGATTACCATTAAACCATCGAAAGATTACTAGAATACACAAATACTGCTTACCTTTTGAAAACCTGGAGAGTTGACAAGGAATCCGTGAGAAAGAAACTGCAGAAAAATGGATGGGGGAAGAAAAAAAGGAACAGAAATCTTTTCACAGCTCAGATTTTCCGGTCGTAACCATCACCACGAAGCACCTCAGAGTAATGTGAACGTGTTTTGGAAGCGGGAAGAGTGAAAAACCTGTTCTATGACCGCTTACAACTGGATGGGCGGAGCTTCCTGCTGCTACCTCATCATGACGCATGCGGGCATCGTGACGTCACGGATCTCGGCATCGGGGATGAAATGGATGATGGAGGCGTTGGAAGACTCGTTCACTATCGTATCGCTTTACATTTTTATTACTCATTTAGTGTTTCTCGAAGTAATGATTTACCTGTTAGGAATGTGGATTTTTTGGTCACGCTTATAGAGGTCAAGGGCTCTGAATGATGAGGGTTTCGCATTAATCACCCTCCTTTTGCTGAAGGTGTTTCACATCAAAAATGGGGTGGTATAGACACATATTACTTCATTATGACACAAGTAAATTTCATGAATAAATAAAAAAAGAACTTTTTCCTTTGTTCAAATTCTTAATGACTTTAAAATCTTGGTGATCATTTCATTAAAAAAAAAGGTTTTTCTCACTGTGACCACAAATTAAAAAATTAAATAATCTAATTACAGTAAATTATAAATTTTTTGGAACTGTAAATTATACACCCAGTATTTAAGTATGCGTTATGTGTTTTTAAATTACTCACTACAAATTATGCGTTATTAGAAAAGTGTAATAAAAATGTTTATGTAATTTTAAAATTAGAATGCAATGTAATTTTCCAGTGACTCAGATCTTTGAATAATTTAATATCACGCCTTTTATTTTTTCTGAATAGGAAATATTCCACGATTTATTCTTAAAATCACTCTTAAAGGTTCATACCTGGAATGTATGGCATGTATAAATATAATAACATTAACAGACATGTTTATTAATGCGATAAATAGGGAGTAAAACCAAAATTTCATCAAATCATGCTCATTTATCAATTATAAAAAATTATGATTTACATTTGCTTCACTTCAGTCGTTTCCGGTTTATTATATTTGGTGATAGCAAAGGCGCAATATACTTCCAACCAACTTCCAATTTTCAACTAGAGTCAAGTGACGAGGTTAACATCTGAGCTACCACACACATCTTCATATTTTACTCCTAGATCTGGACTGAATTCATCAGGCAAAATCTTTTCATCATGACGGTATTCGGTTGATCAGGAATCGAACTCATTACCTTCTAGAAATAGGAACAATTTTCAATATTTATTTTCCGGCTGTTAATTGTGGAAGGATAAAAATAAAACTGTGACAGAAAATCAGCGTTGCCCCATTTGATATTTAAAATTCTAAATTATTTTTTTTATTTTATTCCAATTGATTTCAAATTTATAGGATTATTATATAACAAAAATATAATTATATCAATATAATTAATTTAAATAGTGTCTGTAAGTATAGAATTCAAATATTATAATTTCGGATATTGTTTTAAATCTAGAATTTTGATCTTATTGTTGAACTCTAATCCTGACGAGTGACAAGTTCTCTTAAAAGAAAATTCAAGAAACTCAAATGATGCTTACAAACATATTTTTTTTTTTACATTTATTGAAAACTGCATATTTAAGGCATAAATGAAAACATATTTTGAATTACATCTAATTACCCTTCGATATTTGATCATCTTCCATAAAAGTAAAAAAAAAAAAAATAATCTTAAGATTCAAAAGAAATTGTTTACAATTGCAATTTAAATTGAATATTAATTTAAAATTCTATTAAATAATGAAATTTTTTAAAAATGTAAATCGTTTGCCCATTTTCATTAACCATAAAGTGGATGTTTTGTCTTGTCTTTTTAATCTTGCTTTTTCTACTGTTCTATTGTGCAAGTGTTAATGGCTTGAATCAATGGAAATCGGTTTCGCAAATCGATGTTTTGCTCTTTAGGTATAAAAAATCGTTTTATTAACAAAATGAACTTCGACACTATTCTCAGACATTCGATGGTGAACTTCGCCTTGTTTGCTGCCGCTCGAAGAATGCGACTTGAAGGCAGGCAGCAAATTCGTCGACAAATCGGATGGATTTACGACGCCGTCTCAATACGATGTTAAGTAGATGAGACGTTACCTGACGTCATGGATATTTTAAACTAATGAGAATTGTAATAAAGAGGTGTAGTCAGCACCTCAACTGTAACGGAAGAACCAACCATTTTATAGTTATTAATTTAAGATATTTTACTTAAAATTAGGGCACTCCGTGGCTGAGTGGTCAAAGCATCACTCCGCTAATCGCTTGAGAGCGTAGGTTCGATTCCCACCGTGGCCGTGGGTGTTTTCTTCGTTATTCTTCTGTGGTTGTACATCTGTCATTGTGCTATTTGTCCTATTATCGACGAAGACTTACAAGCGGATCTCAAGAATCAAGCATACAAGTCTGAATATATGTAATGTAATAAATAAATAAATAAAATTATAATGATCTATAATTTTAATAAACAAATTTTTGGATTAAATGTGATTATACATATTTTTGTTGTCAAATTTTCAGTTTTATGAAACGTGCTTTTTTAAAAAAATCCGGAGTTGAAAAATATGAATTTTAAGATTGACAAAGGTCGCCATTTTGATAAGAAGGTTGCTTTGATTGGGATCTTCAGTGTTAAATATATTCTGAACCCCTGAACGCATCCGTGCAACAGGTGGTGGGTCTGCCCTCGTGACAGGACAATGCTCTTTGTTGTAACAGAATACTTCCCCGTACCTAGCACGGAGTTGGGCTCTACCAGTTAGTCCCAATTCTCCAATGAACTGTTAAAAGGAGGGATGAAGAAAAGCATTCTCTCCCCATTTGAAGGAATGAATGTTTTTAACTATAACCGACCAATAATGAACCAGAGAGCTGACGTGAAAACCGTCTGTAATTGAGAACTTATGGATCTCAGTCATGTTTCGAAAAAAAAATTTCTTTCCATTTCTTAAAATTACATATTTTATCGTTTGAAGAACAATAAATTAATTAGCACTCTGAAATATGTTGCCACCCATATTGTTAAATACGTTACAATGAAAAGAATCAAATTGTTCTTAAACATTGCTGGAACCCACTAGTGTTCGAACCTGGATCATTCTGCACCAAAGAACAAAAAATTACCAATGGAACCAGCCGAGAAGATAGTACGGCACTTATTTTTCTTTTCTATTTTCATTAATTTCTAGAAATTCGCAACAGATATTGGAAGATTCGAATTTAGGAATGTTAAAATTGTTGGGTGTTGACAAATATTTTTGTTATATTTTGAGCATTTAAAAACTTTTTGAAAGGAGAAATATTTAAATATTAGTATTTCAAATCTGCAAATCATTGCTCTGGTTATCTATCTAACATTATAACTTCTACAATAAATATTTGAATATAAATAATATAAATCGTTTGAGTCTATTAATATGTTTGCCAGACGTCCCGCTTTGACCAGGACAGTCCGGTTTACAGGGAGACGTCCCAGCCGGTTTACTTAACGTCTAAGTAAATATTAAATTTAATTTTATAGATAACCATAAAAATCTAAAAATAATTAACTTGTGAAGGAATATTTATATTTGTCATTTACTTATGCACTGTAAGAACACTATAGAAGAGTTATTATTCTCATAGTATTGAAAATAAACTACCCTCTAAAACACTCTGAAAAACCTTCAGGGATGACCCCTCTTGAATACCTGGTGGGCATTTCGGTGGCCGGTTGAAAATTTCAGAAATCTACAAGCCTGTTCATTAATTCCAACGAGTTGAAAGGTCAAGAGATTGCTATGTAATCATTTTAAGATGAAAGTGGAATATATTAAGTTTCCCAGTTGAAGTAATTCGTACTAAAATTAAAATATGGGAAGTTCTAAAAATGCCCTTGCCATAATTAGTTTCTCCCCACCATAAAATGGTTTGTTTCTTTCTTTCCAGTTTAGATCATGATTACGTCACTTTATTACGATTCTCATTGGTTTAAAATATCCAAGACGTCGGTAGCGTTTCATCCACGTCACATCATATTGAGAGGGCGTCGTAAATTCGACTTGTCGACGAATTTGCTGCCTGCATTCGAATCGTATTCTTCAAACAGCAGCAAAGAAGGCGAAGTTCACAATTGAATGTCTGAGAATAGTGTTGAAGTTCATTTTGTTAATAAAACGATTTTTTATATAAGGAACAAAAAAACGGTAAAAATATTTTCTATTTTTTTAATAAATGCTCACAAATTAGAGAACAAGAGAGAGATATTCAATATTTGAAGGATTTAAAAAAAAATTAATTCAGACGCAGAAAAGTCAAATGTCAGTCTCATTTTTTTTTAAATTCAAGTACGCTCAAAAGTTAAAGATTAAAAATAATTAGGGATATGCAGAAATTATTATGCAGATTTATGATGATAACTATATAGTAAGATACATTTTTTAATACAATGGTTTTTTGAAAAATGTATGTAGATATAGCATCTCCAAAAATACGAAATCTGCGTGCTCAAAAAAGTTTTTAAATGAAAAATTGAACACAAAAAGCAATGTTTTGAATCAAAATGTTGTTGTAACCAATAAATCTCATGATGCTTTTTTTCAAGTTGTTCTTATTTTATTTTATTTTTTTAAGCTTTTTAAAATAATCGTCAAGGAAATAACTGTCTAAATAAATTTTTAAATCGATAAAATTAAAGTTGAACCATTTTCTACATTACTATTTCAAAATTTGGTATAAAAATAAAAAAATAAAAAAAAAAAAACATGATAAAAATTAATCCTGAATGATGATTTTATAAATAAGTGTTAAATTTCAAAATAAAAACGGTATATACAAATATTTGCTGAGTTTATTGAATAGAAACAGTTAATTTTGTGAAAAATACTAAGCATATTACTTGTAGTATTGTATTTTTATTAAACTTTATACATTAAAATTTAAAATTTTCTGTCTCTGCACTTTATTTTTTTACAGAAAAAGAAATGTAAGCATTTACATCAATTGCTTATTACTAAATATCAAACTTCATGTGAAGAGAGTGCTCATAAAAAGACAATCTAAATCACATTTTGTGTGAAATAAAAGAGCTTTTTTTGGAGTAGAGAATGATTGAGTTGGTGCAAATTAAGTTGTCCTTGGATTAAGATCCTGCGGAAAAGGATGTTTTCATATGAAACAAAATGCAACTTTTGTTAAACATGTCTCTTTAGATGACAAGTTCTTATAGGTTGAAATAATAGATGACACATCACTCTTTTGTATTCGAAGATGAGCTATTATGAGATGTTTTCCCATTTTCAGTATTACTGCAGGTGAATGCTGACCATTCTCTGTAAAAAAAATACGTCAAAAGGCAGTTGTTATTCCCTTACACAAATTATTTGGCAGATAAAAATTAAAAATTATTTTTGAACTCAATTGTGTTTAGTCAAATTGTTTAGATTTAGCTTTTTATAAATGAATAAAGTAACAAAGAATCGAACTCAAATACAGCTGAAGGAATGACAGCGGTGAACAGTATCAGGTAGACACAGGTTAATGCACAAATTAATGTACGGAAGTTTCTTTCTTTTGAATTTATAGATATGGTCATTCATTTTATTTATGAAAAATTCGGGCCGTGGTAGCCTAGTGGTTAGGGCATCGGCCTTCCATCCGGAAGGGCTGGGTTCGATTCCCAATGCCGCCAAAGACCCACCGAGTACATTCCAAATACGTGCTCGTTAAATCTGTGGAATCGAAAGTCCTGTGGTCGGTCATTGAGCAATTATCATGGGCGCAGTGGTTTAGAGAAAATTTCATCCCCCTTCAGACCAATGTCAAAATTGAGGGAGTGCATCATATGGTGGTGCCATCTACCGGAGGATTTAAAGAGCAAAGACGTACTTTCACCTTCGTGGTACTCTGATTAAAACGAAAGACGGTGACTAAATTCGCATAGCTTAGGCATACCGAGCTTGGCTTGTCCAAGTGTCATAAGTAACAACAAAATGAAAAATTCATTAAAAAAGCTCGCACAAAACATTTGATAATGTTGGTCATCTTTAACGATGTGTAGCATAAAACCGAATTTCAGAAAACTGTTGAAAAGCATTTTTTAAGTCTACAGCTTTTTTTTTAAACCTTATTATGTGTATTTTAAGAAGACATGTTTTATAGATACACAGTGAGCCATATTCACAAGTCAAAAAAGTGGTAACTCCAGAGAGCCCACCCCAACAGAAATTGTCATCTTTCACTTTAATATAATACCTAGGATCGAATCGATGACTTTCTATTTCGAAGAACACGGTGCTGCCACTAGGCAACGGGGAATCAGGGATGATGAGACAAGTATGCAATCTGGCAAAATATGTATTACAGCGATTGAGAGCTGCATTTCTTAAATGGTAGAGATTAGCAAATTCAATTTTAACGCGGTTAAAACCTTGAGAGGGATAACACAGTTTTATTTTAACTCGTGTTGTTGTTGTTTCTCATCCCCGTGACCAGCAATGCTAAATCAGGTCCATGAGTTCATTCACCCTGAAGAAATCGAGAACTAAAAAGAGGTCTTGAACCAGGTCTTGCCTGGTAAATCCCAGACAAGATAAAATGTGACCAGGGGAGGCTTGTGCAGAAGAGCACCTAGAGCAGACCTCGAAGTGCTTAATGCCTCCAACAAAAGTCGTTGATGACAAGTGACCACGAATGAAACGGGTAAGAGCAGTTTGATATCGTCCACTGCTGCCCCGAACCAAGGAGCCACCAGGGCACCTACTCTGATACTACTGGTGTACTGACGGAACCATCCAAATGACCTTATTCATTGCCTTATATTTAGAAAATTGCTCTAAATAAGCAGAGTGCCAAGCGTGGGGACAGCGCCAGCACCAGCTCTTGCCAAACTGTCCGCAATATCATTTCCGTTCAACGTTGACATGGAACGGAATCCACTGGAAGTGATGGATGCGATGAGAAAGGGATTTTTAACTCGTGCTTCCATTTATTGCTCATATGCTTGATATTTTCTTCTAGGAAGTAAATGCGTACCGAGAATTTTAAAAAAATTATTTGGGAAAAATTATATGAGCAATATATTAGACATAGCGCGCGAAATACAGTCTACACTGAAAATTATCGAAAAACATTTAAGAATCCACAGCATATTTTGCCATTGCAGGAAAAAAATTGACCGTGTAGTGTGGTTTCTCATCGCTTCATTAATTATTCAACCATAGTTTCGAAGAAAAACCCCTCCACAAAATATTTTGCTAATGAAATGAAACAGGTTGTTGCTGCATTTAACTTCCTTCCCAGCTTTCAACAATAGCAATATTCGAGTGTTTATGTAGGATATTTATAATGTATATGTTGAATACATATTTTCATTTGTTTATGTAGAGTGAGTAATTTTTCACGTATCTTCAAGTGTAAAACATACTTAACTGTAAAATTTCAACAAAAGCCTAGTAAATAATCAGTAAAGAATTCTGGGCTAACGACATTAGATTCTGTGGTACTTGGCAAGCCTGGCATAATAGTAAATATATGTAGCCGTTTGTCAATACTCTAAACTAAAGTTACTTAAGTTGTGGGTAGGAACTTGGAGAAGTCGCCGAAAATTTTCAACAATTTTTATCTTTATCTTATAACTGTACAGTTACCAAATATTTTGATAAAATGTATCCGAAAACAGATAAAGACAAAGAAACAAAAGCGTTTTGACGCATTTTTATAACAGAAATTCCTTTTCCATTAAAAATCACACGAAGAACTTACCGAATTATTAAATGATTTCGAATTTAAAACTGATTTTAATGCGATGTCCTGAGAAAAAGTTTTGAATAGCAGTCGCAAAATAATTCCCAACAATTTCTGAAATTGCCGCAAACTTTCTCTCACGTTTTTTACGAAGAACTTGTATGAGACAACATTTGCGTCTTTTAACACCGTAAAATAAAGCGTCCATCAAATTCATTAAGTTTTTCAGTACTGACTTTTCAATTGGCTGCACATGGAGAGACAACAGTCAAGATTTAAGTTTACCAAAGCAATTATGAATTTATTTTTATTAGTGTATTATACTTTTTTTTAAAATTTCGTTATATTAATTTAATATTTTTCTATTGTTCTGTCTTAAAATTAGACTTAAAATTGTAATAGTATATTACAGTACAAGTAAAGAATCTGAGAGTTTCAACGAAGCATGATTATATAAATATTCGCCGTTGCTGTTTACAGCCTCTTCCCACCTATCGACCCATTTGTTGATGCCGTTCCGCCAAAAATCATCTGGTCTGGTGTCAAAGAAGTTGTTGAGCCAGTTTTTAAGGACCTTTCTTGGTGCACTGGGAAATGCTCGAAAAGAATGTCACAGTCAACTAGGAGCTCTACATTGACCAGTTACACAGCGTGAATGAGGCTATTCGACTGAAAATACCTGATCGACATGGTAAAACCATACTCCTTCATGACAACGCCAGGCCCCATGTTGCACAGGTCGTCAAAGCCACACTCCCAAGAGCTCGAATGGAAGATCCATCAGCATCCACCGTATTCTCCGGACATTGCACCGATCGATTACCATCTTTTCCGCTCCTTGTCAACCATATGAAGGGCGTTACCTTCGATAACAAAGAGGTCCTTAAAAACTGGATCAACAACTTCTTTGACACCAGACCAGGCGATTTATGGCGAAGCGGCATCAACAAATTAGTCGAGAGGTTGGAAGAGGTTATAAACAGCAACGACGAATATATGATTGACTAACTTGTTGATATAATTATTGTTTTTGTTTAGATAGAAGTCTTTGGATATATACTATGATACTATATATCCCCATACCTATATATATATATATACACACACATACACACACACTCAAAACAATTAAAGGATATTGCTGTTTTAGGTGGATCTTGTGGCTGGGAAAATTTTTAGCTGATTGATACGTGGTCGACAAACGTAGTAGGTTATATGAGAATAAATTACACATGTTTGACAGAAAAAAATGCATTTTATTGAACATTTGCGTACAAAAGGAAAAAAACACAATTTGTGCATATGAGAAAAAAAGAATAAGAAAAGGTGTTGTCTTCAAAGGAAGTCATTTTTAGTAGGGGGTATGGTTACCACGGACGGCCAGCAACGTTGAACACTTTTGAGGCATGGAGTCAATGAGGCTATTAATCACGAGTTGGGGTATTCTGTCCCACTCTTCCAGAAGAGCTCTTTCCAGTTCTTGGAGAGTTTGTGGGGGTGGTTGGTGGCCAGCAACTCGTCTTCTTAGAGCGTCCCAAACGTCCTCTATTGGATTCATGTCTGGGGAAAACGGTGGCCATTCCATTCGTACGGTTCCTTCCTTGAAAAGGAAATCCTCCAGCAGGTTAGCACGATGTGGCCTGCGTTATCGTCCATTAAAATGAAGTCATCTCCGATTGCTACAGCGTAAGGGACTACAATAGGTCTGAGGATCTCATCCCTATATCGGCGACCAGTCAGAGGTCCATCTCGAATGATATAGAGGTCTGTGCGCCCGTCAATGGAGATGCCACCAAACACCAACACTCCCCCATCGCCAAATCTGACACTTTCGTGCACGAACGCTGGATTTTTCCTACTGCCACGGTCCCTCCAGATGAAAATACGCTTATTATCAGGATGAACAGAAAACGGGACTCGTCAGAAAAAAGAACATTGCTCCATTCATTTCTCCGCCAGTTCACATGCTCTGTTGCCCACTCCCTGTGGTCGCGACGAAGCCTTGATGTTAGTTTAACACATACCATCGGTCAGCGAGCATACAGACCTATACCATGAAGCCGGTTTCGGACAGTCTGAGTTGAAACCGTGGTGTCAGTAGCCGAGCGAAGGTGTTGTTGGAGAAGAGTAGCGTTCATATTTCGGTGTCTCCGAGCCGCTAACACTAAATAACGATCTTCATTGGGCGTTGTTGCCCGTCTACGACCTTGCCCTGGTCTTTGGCCTGCTTTTCCAGTCTCCAAAAAACGGTTCCAGATCCTGGAAATCACACTTTGTGACACTCCAATGGCTTGCGCTACTCCGGCTTGAGTTTGGCCTCCTTCTAACCTACCAACAACTCTCCAAGCTTCTGAATCGGTTAAATGACTTCGCTGAGACATCGAACTCATCGAAACAAAGCAGTCACTGAATACCGATCATCCTTGTATTCATTGTCTTTTATTCAGTTGAAAGTCAAATTTCATTCACTGCCGCTGAAGTGACGTTTTTGACGTCGAGCTCAAAATTAGCATACTCCACAGTTTG
This sequence comes from Latrodectus hesperus, assembly GCA_037975125.1. Taxonomy (NCBI): domain Eukaryota; kingdom Metazoa; phylum Arthropoda; class Arachnida; order Araneae; family Theridiidae; genus Latrodectus; species Latrodectus hesperus. The sequence goes on from CM075862.1 coordinate 22,155,428, forward strand.
AAAATCAGAAAAATTTTCATTTGTGATTCTCTTCTTCCATTTTCAGCAAAAAAAATTTTGTTTATATCTTTATTTTACGTAAAACTTACAATATCCTTTAATTGTTTTAAGCAGTGATATATATATATATATATATATATATATATATATATATATATATATATATATATATACAACACAGCTCTAAACTCAAATGAGGCTTCCGTGCAACATTTTGGAGAAAATTTGTGACATTCGGTGATGGAAAAACTTTTCACTGAATCAACTTTTCTGAAAAAAATTAAAAGTAAAAATGGCTTTTCAGACTCAATTGTTGCTGTTGTAATTGTCTCTTGCCTAGCTAGGCTGGCATTATGGGGTGCGCTGCTCCACTTTTCCAACTGAACCATATTTTGGTGTGGATTCCAACTTCCTCAGTACACACATGCCATAGAAACCCGTTTATAGGATAGGCAACCATTCACAACCCATTCATACAAGGAAAGGACAAAGACAGGATAGACAGAGAAAGTACATCCATGTTTATACTGGGATTCGAACCCAGGACCTTCCTATCCGCAGTCAGGCACTCTGACCACTGGACAGGGTGGGCGGCTTCAGACTCAATTAGAAATAGGATTTGATTTCGTGTTGAGTCCGAAGAAAGCGTATATCTTCTCTGTGATATCCTGTTTTCCATTTAATATAAATATCAGGAAGCGTGGTAAGCTAGTGAGATTCGCCTGTCAGCAACGTATCACTTACGTACCACCTTTCGATTCCACCAATGATTATCTTCATAAAATTATCATTATACTTTAAAAGTCTTTCAAAGTTTAATGTTCCATAATTAGTATGTTATGGAAATTAGAGTGTCACACACACACACAGTTCTTTTATCGACTTTTTTGACTATGGTTCAAAATTACGATCTTCTGTGCGTTTAATAACTTCAGATTCACAACGGAAATAAATCTAATAATAGAAAGAAAAGCTAACTGTATAATTCGCTGCAGAATTAAATTTTCCTTAGTATCCATTTTAGCAATTTAGCCATTCACCACAACAGTTTTCAGAAATTTATCTCCAAACATTTCCCCTTTGGTGGTAATAATCTTGTTTTAATCCTTTCCTGATTCCATTGCTGTGGAAAAATATTAAAACCGACTATTTTTCGACTCTTTTTCTATTGATAAATAAATATCTGACTTACAAAGAACTAAACTACAACTACGTGTATTGTGACACGAAGCATTCGATGTAATGTGACACTCTTTCGAATATCTTTCAATAAAAAAATTAAAATATGGACAAACAAATTTAACTTTAATTTAAAAAAACTTTAATTTTTTTAAAAATAAATTAAAAATTTTTTTGAAAAACAATAACTTTATTTAAAAAGCATTTTACTTTTTTTTTTGAGATTAAGCAATTATATTTGAAAAATGAGTTAAGTTTAGAAAATATAAAATAACATCTATTTTTGAGTAAAAAAAAATACTTTTACGTTTTCCTAGTAATCTATCATAATTAAACACATTTAAAGAGAAAAGCGCAAAATATCAGAATTTTACTACCGTGAATTCGAAATGGATCACTCATCAAAAACATGGATGATGCGTTAATGAATGATAACTTGAATTCTTTTTCGTGAATAGAATTAATTTAGATGTCTTTATCTTTAGCAAAAGGAAATATGTAAATTTACTTCTGGTGTATTAAAACATTGATATATCAGAAACTTGCTCTTGCTTTTTATTCAATTACGTTGATGTTTAGAGAAGTAAATGAAATATTCATGAAGAAATCTCCCGTGAGATTCGATTGTTCCATCGAGTAGAGTAAAAGCAACCACTTTTTCTGAGCAATATTTTCCCTCCAGAGAAATCTACAACAGTAGAACCGTAATTACTCACACTGTTGTGGACTGGACTTGTTTGAGATGGTATAAGCGCCAAAAAATGCATGCTTTTTAAAATTTGCTTTTGAAGTTAGCTCAAAACGTATGTGACTGAATGTACATCCAGCAGCAGAAAGTTGTTAATTAATGCATAATGAAGTAAAATGTTAGCTCTTTTACGTATAAAATTAAGTAGAGAGAAGGCAATGGTACACAAACAGACATGTTTAATGACAACAGACAATTATAACACAATTACAATAAAATTATAACATTAAAGCACATTTCCAATGATACTAAAGAGAGTCAACACATTTACTCATGCAAGGCAGAAAGACGTCTGACCAAAATTTGCACTGTTTGATCACTAGAGGGCGCACATTTACTCTAGTCAGGAAGATCTATTATATTGAGAGGGTAAAAACAGAGACACAGTGATACACTTTAAAATCCTAACAAGAGTTCCATGTGTAAAAAGCATAAATGTTAAAAATTTAACATCATTTTTTGGAAAAGAGATTTTGCTTTTGATTAAAAATTATCTTAATACTATTATCTTTAAGAAACCAATTTATGGTTTAAAAACGGTTGGATTAAATATGTGTTTACATTTTATTTCCATTGTTGCTTTACATTTTAATCAATTTCTCTTTAATCCAATGCATTGTATAATGTTCGGTATAACTTTCCCGTAAGAACTGCTTTCTTGAAAGAGTTGGCAAAATGAAAAGACTCAGCAAGTGAGATGAAGTCTATTGGCAACCTTATAAAGAACGGCTTGATTGTCAGATTTGGCATGAAATCATTCATTTAGAGATATTTGACGACAAAAGAGGAAACAAAGTGTAGACATATTTTAAGAGTTCGAGTTACGAAATCCTGATGCCTGCATATTTTTCCCTCATTCATGTATACCTATTCTTTTCTATCAAAAAAAGTGGTAGCTAGTGATTTTGCATAAATTTATATAAGTCCGTTTTTATCATTTATATAAACTGTGCACATTTTATTATTAGTATAATTTTTTATAATGAGCTTCGAAACACATGTTATTCTTTAATTTTTAGAAGCCAGAGTGTTTTTTAACAGTCATCACTTTTCACACAGATATGCGTTGGTGAAATTGTTGTTGCACCAGCATGCTTCCATGTACCTAGCCCTACGTTGGCCTGTACCAGTTATATAGAAGTAGCCGGGTAGAGCCTTCATGATTTTGAAGCAAGGACCAAGCAGAAGACCCCCAATACTTGTCCTACCACCTCCAGAGGTATCATTTCACTTGGAGGACATTGCGACCACGCTCAGTTCTAGCGTGCCCCAGCGCCTTTAGTAAACACGACGAAACTTCGGTAAAGCCGTGGTTCGAACTCACTATCTACCGATCATGAGAACGACACCCTAACCAACCAGGCCACCGAGACCTCCTACGTGAAATTGTACACAACGCGCATTGAATTGTGGGCGAATTAAAACACAGTTACATCATTGTCTAAGCAAAAAAGAACAACTAATTGTCACTATACGCACTGACAGTCAGAACTCAATCTGCTGCTTTTTAGAAAACATAGGCACCAGAATTTTAAGGTTTAGCTCACCCTACACATTTCGGAAGAATTTTTTTTCGCCAAATTATGTAACGTTATAGTATTGTTGTTGTTGTTACTAATGACACTTGGACAAGCCAAGCTCGCTATGCCTTGGCTATGCGAATTTAAGTCAATTGGGAGCGTCTTTCGTTTTTAATCAGAGCACCATGAAGGTGAAAGTACGACTTTGCTCTACACACATGCCATAGGTACCCATTTATAGGGTAGGCAACCATTCACACCTCATTCATACAAGGAAAGGACAAAGACAGGATAGAGAGAGAAAGTACATCCATGCCCGAACCGGGATTCGAACGCAGGACCTCATTATCCGCCGTCACCGACGCTGACCACTAGACAAGTTGGGCGGCACGTTATAGTATTGGAACAACCATATAACTCAGTATGCGTTTTTTTCTTCACACTTCTGTGCGCGAGGAGTTATTTGGTGTTAAATCACTGATGTTCTACAAGTTCATGACTGACGCTTTATCAAGTCTCGTTTAGTTCTCAAGATTGAATTCTAACTTCCGAATTCTGTTGAGAATTCTGCAAATCATCTCGTTTTGCAGCGCGTAGCTGTTTCCTTGCCCCTCGACATCTTGTTGATGACCTAAGCTATCAGTATTCAAAAGTTGTAATGAGAGAAACAGGATTTCACAGGTCATTCTATAAGAGACTGCTTGTGCATTCTTTAGACGATTTTATTTCGCCGTAAGAAAAAAATCATCTGCACAGAAAATTTTATTTTCATGAGAATTATATTTTTGAAGTTTTTCGTTTATCGTCTGATACTTAAAAATTTTTTTTTGCTTACATGCAAAACGTCTCTTTCAAAATGGCAATGGATGGAAGAGTACGATTAAGCTCTTTTCGAAGAGGGGTTATTCTTATTCCATGATTCGGAAGCGCTATAAAAGACATGACCTTTGATATCTAGCACAGGATAAGAAATATAAGTAGTAAAAGAAAAAATCGTCATAGTCTGATATATCTAAGGGGGAAATTATTTAAAATGCTTATCCAAAAAAAAGCAGTTTTTAAAATATTGCAAAGGTAAAGTTCTTTAATGCTAAAAGAAAACTTGTTATTTCAAAGGTATGTTGCAAATACATTAAATTGCTTAGTTTTTCAACTGTAACTAGAAATAAATAGAAATATGCACATTGCTAACAATAATAATTCCATTTTAGCCATTTAATATAATATCGAATTCTGTTTGATGTTTGGTTCAAAAGAATACTAGACAATATTTATACTATTTGATAAGTCATAATTTTCACTCTACTTAAAGTCACTTTCAGAGTTTGTAGAAAGTTGAGTATTTATTAGGTTGGGGAAAAAGAAATCCATATTTTTTTACGTAAACTTCAAGACTTTATTTAATATGTTTTGGATTCGCTTTGTGTAGGCTTACAAATGTTTTACGACCTATCTTTAGCTCCTTGGTGATGCTACGATTGATAACATGCCAATCATCTTCGATCATTTCTGACGTTTTATCAATAATTTCATTGGTGGCCCTGCTTGTGCAATGTGCATCTTTAAGATCAGAAATACTTTAACGTATATATATATATATATATATATATATATATATATATATATATATATATATATATATATATATATATATATATATATATATATATATATATATATATATATATATATATATAATCAACATAAAATCAAAAATGCACAGAATTGGCTGTTACAGTCTCGGGACTGTATACACCATCCACAATTTCAGCCGCTTATCTTGCATTTCCTGCTTTTTTTAAAAAAATTAAACTGTACAAAAAATTTTCTTTGTTGTTTTCCTTTTTTAAATACTGTAACTCACAACTGAATGTAGCAAACAGTAAAAGAATTTTTATTGCGAAGTGCCACTTTCAAAGCGAATATAAATCTGAATTTGTTTGATCATTTATGATCTTGATTTGTTAGACATCTGCTTGAAATCGTTGCGAAATTTAAAATTTCCCAGCATGAAAATCAACCGATCTATCAACTTGATGGTTAGCTCTTTGGCCTTCAGTTCAGTTGTTCATGGGTTCGATTTCCATCACAGGAATCAATATTTCTTGAGTGGTCTGGAAATTTCCTTTTGATGAAAAAAATGAAAAAAGTGATCGTACAGCTGTAAACAAATCAAACAATGAAAGAAGTGCATAATAGGGTTAAATGCTAGCAGAGCTCACACTTTTGGCGCGAATGATTTTGGTTGGCGATAATTATGGCTTAGGCCAATCTTGGTAACCCTACTTCGATACACTAGATATTGTAAATCAAACTATTTCTGGAATTTCATTCTGGCTTCGCGCTTTTTTTCAGTTTGTCGCCAAGGGTGTGAGCTTTCCTAGGATTTTACCCATAAAAGAAGTTTTCCATTAGGAAATAGATTATTAACAACTACCGTACATATATATATATATATATATATATATATATATATATATATATATATATATATATATATATATATATATATATATATATATATATATATATATATATATATACATATACATACTGACATTACAGAATATTACATAATATCATAAAACATTTTTAAAATCTTACCTACCTATATCTAATATATATTTTAAAATTACTCTTAAATGTAATTTTCTATTAAAATTCATTTTATCCAAATTTTTTCGCGTTTGTTGAGTAAAGAGAATTAAAAATATATCAGATCACAGCTTTTGTATCAACAATGTGTACATTTATTTACATCGAATAATTTCATCACTTTCCTGACTCCATAGAAGTTTCGATACGTGAAATAATTAAATAGATGAGGATGGATGTAACTGACATTATCAATTGTCATTCAATAGAGTTAGTTACATACATTGTTTCTGAGATTAAGTTACGTTAAGCTTTAATTATTCAAATGAAATGCACTCATTGTTTGTTTTGCTTATTAGATAAATGTGAAAACTAACGGATATTTTTTTTATGTATAACTGCTATAAGACTTTTAAAAAATAATAAAATAATGTTGTCAGAAGCAAGTCTTGTCTTAAGATTTAAAAGAGATTGTTTACAATCTGTTTACAAAGAGTAAACAATTTGTAAACAATCAACAAAATTGTTTACAAAGAGATAGTTTCACTTATTAATTTAGAATATTATTAATTAATGATATTCTTATAAATTTAAATGGCAATTTAAAATAACCATAAAATGAATGTTTTGTCATGTCTTTTTCATTTTGCTTTTTCTGGTGTTCTAATGTCCATGCTTGTATCAATGGAAAATGGCTTTTCAAACCGATATTTTACTCCTTATATAAGAAACCGTTTTATTTACAAAATGAACTTCGACACTATTCTCAGACATTCGATGGTGAACTTTGCCTTGTTTGCTGCCGCTCGAAGAATGTGATTTGAAGGCAGGCAACAAATTCGTCGAGAAGTCGGATCTACGATGCCGTCTCAGTACGGTGTGTGACGTAAACGAAACGTCATCTGACGTCATGGATATTTTAAACCAATGAGAATTGTAATAAAGTGGCATACTCAGGATCTCAAATGCAACGTAAGAAACAATCACTTTATGGTTAATAAAAAAATAAAAAATAATAAAGATGTAAGCACTTTCAGCAAAATAAAAACGCGCCAACTATTTGAAAAAATTATAACTCTGAGCATAGTTAAGAGTGTATAATTATTTATTGCTATTGTAAAATTATTTATAAAAATAAATTAGGTTCATCATGACTTAGTTGGTCAGAACTGATAGAAAGGAAGGTGCCAAGTTCAATCCCAATCAAAGTTTAACAACAAAAAATGGATGGTGGGCGTCAGCATGCACATCTACAGGGAAAGGTGCTTGCTCATTTTCCGGCTGTTTTCTCTGACGACACAGAGAATGCGACCGGCTGTCTAGAATGCCGGAGAATGTTTAAATGTCTTACAAACGCTTTAATTTGTTGGTCTATTAGTTGTAAAACGCTGAGTCAAGGTGAAAAATAATCGAAAATATTTAAAAGATTTTATGTATTAAACGGCAATATATTTGATAGAGAAATTCATTTGAAGGAATACTTTTTTTTCATATTTTAACAAAGTTTATTCTTTCTATGGAAAATTTGATTTCTTATTTTAAGCAAATTATTCACAAATATCAAAGATGATTCCTTAGGACACAGTATATCCTTTTTAAATTTCAGTTCTTTTAAGTGCTTGAATCTTTAATGATATTCTAAGAGTATTGTGTTTTTATTTAAAACACTGGTATCTGAATTATTAGCTATCTGATTAATGTAAAGACACTATATGAAATATCTTAATGATTTGAAATGATATTTTTTATTTACTGGATGCATATTAATATCTAATATAAGATTAATGAAAATTTTCTTTTTTGTTTACATTTATGCACTAATACCTACCAGGAAAGAAAACACTTGTTTCATATTTTTATAACATTTTAAAATTTTAACTATCTACTGTTTTAGTAACTAATTCCGTTTATTTGATTGAAACCATATGTTTACTTAAGCTGAGTGCAAAAAAATAAAAATAATAACTCTCGCCACTTTTAACTTCTTGAAAGTTTGTAGAAAATTTTACCAATTGAGATCTGAGTGCTTTTGAGCAGTAACCAAAAAAGCTTAAGATACGTCAAGAAAAACCGCCATTTCTCAATTGGATGGTCGTGGTTAATCATGAAAATCGAACGAAAGCTACGCATAACGTTATCGAAAAAGTACTTCCGCGAAAAAAGCTAACTCAGGGAGAAGATACGAGACTAAACAAAAATCGTTGGAGAAAGGATACGATAGACCGGCTGCATTTTCTCAATCAGCAATGTCATTGTTTGATTCTATTCCCGAATAAAATTCCCTAAAGGGAATTTTTATTATCTATAAGGGAATTCTTATACATCCTGTTTGATTTACAACAATGCTTGGAATAGTTTCACGACATATTAATATTTCTTCAGTAAATATTTAAAAAAAAAATCCTTAAAATCTTTTTTGATAAAATCAATTTGTGTACTTTATTATAAAATCGTCTTTTCTTATGAGATATTTACATTTTTCTTTTAAGAATAACAATATGAAATAAAACAAATTTTAATCCACAATTTCTGAATGAAGAATGAATTTCCTTTTTTGTTTCATATGTATTTTTTTTCTTTTCTTTCCTTTTTTATTTATTTACGTTTTATTTTCGAAAACATATTTAAAAAAGAAAGAGTGCTTAAAAAATAAAATTTGTTTAATAAAGAAATATGAACTTTTATAACAAGTTTAAAAAAAGAAAAAACTTTTTTTTATAAAACTTTCACCAAAATTAAGTTTTGAATTAGATGCACATAAATAACCATATAAGATTTCTGATAAAAAAAATTTCAATAAGGAATTGTAATTATTATTAAAATAATTTATTTATTATAAGAAAGTTAAAAAGTCTAAGTTATTTTCACTTATATGAATATTGCTTAGATATAAAAGTGAAACATTTTAATACAGGAGCAGTGTTTTTAAATTAATAGCATCTGTGTTGAGACATTGTTTCATCATTCATTGAAACTTAATCAAATATTGATCATTTAATCAATTATTGTAATACAAATAAATTATTGAATCATTTGATTTATAACTTTATAACTAATTTACATTATAATATATTAAATTAACTGATAAATTAAAAATTATAAAATTAATAATTTAATGAATATTATACTCTTCTTTAATAAATTAACATTATAAAATAATTAAACTTATGAAAAGACTTATAAATTTATGCATAAAATTGAACTTACAATTTGGATTTAAATTTATTATTATTTGTTCGTTGTTCTAGTGAAATGTTCATGACTGCAGAATAACATTCTATCAAAAAGATATTTTTTAATATTATCATTTTTTTTATTTACTATTATAAAATCAGGTAAGTAATTTAAGAATTTAGAAATTGTATATGAATATTTTTTAAGAACTTCTTGAGAACTTTTTAAAAATATTTGAATCACAATATTTCTTTAGTTTTGGATTATAATTCGTAAGAATAAAAATCTAGAATCAAAGTCACTTCTAAGATTTCTTTCGGCATAAAGCAAGATTATTTATGCAAAATTAATCTGAAATATTATTTCCGAACAGTTAATTTCTATTTTAGAATCTCAACAGACTAAATTTAAGCCCGCGTTGGTGTTTATAATTAAGACAGTTTTTACAAATTTGAGCGATTTTCTCTAGAAATACTAAATAGATTTTAATGAAATATGGTTTGAATGCAAATTGATATAAAAGGAAAAAAAGAAAAAAAACAAGTATAATGAAACTTTATATTCCCCATTTTTTGTATTATCTTTACACCATGATACAAAGTATTAAAGAATTGCAATTTCTGAGTCATTATGGCACACAATTTGTCTATCCTTCAGTGTCAGCAACTTTATTTTCAGTGCTAAGATGATTTTTGCAGAAGAGTTGCACATAGCATTTACATTTTTCTGGGTGTTCCAAATATGTTCTACAACAGGGGTGGGCAAACTTTTCTGGGTCACGAGTAAATTTTCATATTTTAATTTGTCTCGCGATCACTTTTAGTGACTATTGGGGGTTAAACAAATATAGTTTTTGGTATGAGGATCATAAAAATTAGCATTGGCAATCACCCCAAAATATCTTGACGTTCCACCGGTCGATTGCAGTTCCCTTAATGTCCATCCCTAATTTACAGGAATGAGATTTGTTTTGGATACTGGCTTTATTGAACATTGTCTGCCACATGATATATTTGTGAAATCGAGTGATTATCGACTAAAATGGAGCTAAGATCAGTTGAGCCACCTAAAAGCGTGAATGTGACTCCAAGATCTCATCCCAAAAGAACCTCACTCTAATCATAGTGCCTTTTTCAAAGATATGGAAAGGGTGTGCTATCAGCCAATATGGTGCTTTTGCAGAACATCAAAATACCACTGTGATGATATTTAATTTCTAAGACAGTAGTATATTCCTAGTTTTAGGAGGTCAATAGTATATTCCTAGTTCTTTAAAAGTTAACAAAAAATCGGTACTAGGTTGAACCAGGAAGCGTTAGTACAGATAACGGTCACCCATTAATCTGTGCTCTCATCACTGTACCATACTAAGAGTTTATATCCCCTTATTAGTCGAAGTTTGCAGGGTATTCTTTTTTTTTTACAAATAACCTGTCTAACCAGTCTTTTTTTACAAATAGTCCTCTCACATTGAATCCTTCTGTTATGGAGCTGTTATGGACAAATAACTATCCTCTTTGGCTGTCATGCCTTATCAGCCGGGCATCACTTAAACTAACTATACATTTAAATTTGAGACTGGGATGATTCATCATTTTATTTTGTCACCAAAATATTAGTGGTTACATATCTTTACAGCCTGAATTTTGCCAACTGCTTGGAGAAAATGAAGCATCAGCATGTGGCAACGTGTTAAGTGCTTTGACGTGTGAGGATAGCGCCATCTAGTACATAACGTACGTAAGAGCGCTATTTATATGTTTAAGAATTCGGATTTAAAAAAAAAAACGAGCAGTTGCTGTTTTGGATGGAAGAACGATCAAATATGAGCACCAGGACACCAAAAATGTAGCTGATGTTTTTTTATATTCGTGATTTTTTGAGTGTCGCGTCTTTTTTTACCTTCGATTAAAAATTTTATGTTTTCATAAGTTTAGATGCACTGTAGCGAAATATAAGAGCGAACGAAATGCGCATTTCGCCTCGAGTTTGCTTTTCCTCTGTTGTCTCTGTCCACAATCACGGTTACGCTTATGCATTCATTCTATACATAAAGATTTACATATTTGTTTAGAAGCTTAGTTTATCATTCAGTTCTTTTCATTCAAATTTTCTTTATTTTCAACACTATTGCAATTTCTCTTAAAATCTACTGTCGTTTACACAATGTATAATTCTTTTTGTACATTTTTCTTCGATTTGAACTTTTTTACATTTTTACTTGAGTAATTTAAGTAAAATTTAATCTTCCTTAAAACTTTGGCGTATAATTATTCTATTTATAACAATTCATACAAGAAATGAACCTCAATGTTACAAAATATAGAAGCTTCATTTACGATTTTTTTTGGATCGGCAGTGTAGATATTTGACGGTTTTCTTATTCTTTTGCATGAGATGCATGAATTCCTAGAATTCTGAAAATCATTAAAAACGATACAGCTTTTAATATATATTTTTCTGCGCATTTCTAAAATTCAAGAATTATTTTTTAATAAGAAACCGCGACCATTAAATTCAAATAATTTAAATTAAAGTTTACTTTGGCCAAATGATAGGACAGTAATTCTAGGGTGGCATATTTCATGTTCGATTTTGGGCACTGATGAACGATGAATAATGAACATTTATATTTTGCATGCATATCCTGTGAGGGGTGGACGCAGTAGGAAGTTTTCCGAATTACGACACGCGAGTTCGGTTCACTGTGATAAAAATCTTTCCGAAGATAATTCACTGAATTTTAAAAAATCTGATAACATATTTCATCCATTAACTACTCAAAAATAGTTAAATTAATTAATAAATTAAAAAAATTCAAAAATAGTTAAAATTACATGAAAAACTATTTGCATCTGCATCAATATTGTTCAGTGAAATTATACGAGCAAACTATGTATTTTTACAAATATTTTAAAGTTTACAAGACGAATTGATTTTTAATACTTTTTTTTTAGGTTTTCGTTCAATGATAAAGCCCGAATAATTTCACAGTTAAATAAAAGAACTAAAAGAAGTGATTTAAAAGATCTGTAGCATTGTGGAGTCTAATAATTCATAAAATAATGAAAGTATGAACAAACCTATAGCATTTGTGCATACAATAACACCTTTTTTTCGTAAGTGTGAATATTTCTATAGACGATAACGTCTGTATTGTTTTATTGGTGTAAACAATTTGATTTACAAGTTTAAATGTTTACTATCTGCACATATTATTAATATTTACAGGAAAAATTTAATACTGATGATTTAAAGGTGTGAACAGGTGCAATAGGTGAATGCCAATATGCTTGACCGAATCTGGCGTTAAATCAACTCACCCTCTTTATATATTAAGGGTGCTAAAAGAAAATTTACTAATCTAATCATGCATCTAAATAACATGTTATTTTTTAAAATCTATCTTCATTTTGTATAAATTGTTAAGCACCAAAATTTATCGGATCTTAAATAGGTGCAGTATATTTTTATGAATGATTAAAATATTTATAATAAAATTAATTTAAATATTTATTAAAATATATTAATTAAAATAAACTAAATTCAAATATTTTATTACATATTATTAATCACACCGCATTTATAAACAATGATCTTCAAATTTTTTTCTTAATTTGTAAATGTATATGCTTACAAAAATATCAGGGTCTTGAGTAAGGTAGTTTGTGGTTTTCCTTAACGGCAAAGTATCCACAAAAGTATGTCATTATCTCTACAAAGGTATCATTACTTGTAGAAACAATACTTAACTACAGATTAAGTTCGAATTTCTATTTTACAAACAGATTTTACTGGTGTTATTATATTTTTATTTATGTAGACAATAATATGTATAGAAATAGATAAAAATCAATTTTCTTATAGATATAATTCTAAATTTGAGCAAAGCGGACCGGATGAACATCTATTCATTGTTTATTCCATCATTTCCTCCCCCGCTCCATCGTTTTTACAGTCTTTCCTTTCTTTTCGGAATATTTTATTTTCGGGATGTGACCGACCGTGTAAGGTCAAAAAAAGAGCATTCTTTTCTCTCGGAAGTGGCTCAATCGTCTGACAAAGAACTGTTCTTTTATTTTTAGAACACAAAAAGTTTCGGATTTCTGTTTTATCGGTCAATGTCGGCAGCTGGTGGAAAACGGAGAAGGGAAATTCAATTCGCAAAACGATATATTCTGATAAGAAATATGAAAGTAGTTGTACAGCTTCGTACAGCAGAGAATTATTATAACATTTTTAATGATTTATCAGTTTCGCTGTATCTGTTTCCTAAATAATATGATTTAAATTTTGTTGTTTATAGAACAGTTGCAACGGTTTTAAAAATATATTGATTATTGGCAGACGATTATAAGTTAAAAATTATTGAAAATGTATTTGGCAATAAGAACAGAAAAGTATGCTTTTTTTTAAATTTCACTTTGAGAGCTAGTTCAGAAAAGATAAATTAATTAATAAAAATTTAAACTAAAGATTTTTTTCTTAAAAATTAGTTAAATAATCTTTCTTGAAAGAATGGTAAATTGCTATTTTGTTTAACTTATCAGTTAAAAATGAACGTATAATTTCGAAATATTCTTTATTTTTGATGAAAAATTTGACTTTATACTATTGTAAATTTTTAAAGTTGTACAAAGCCACTTCCTGTAATGAATTTTGTAACTTTTTAAAAATTTGTAAATTTCTTCGTTACATAAAATCGGGAGGAGTCGTCGTGTTTTTGAAGCAGGGATCAAGTAGAAAACCCCCAATACTTGTCCTGCCACTTCCAGAGGTATCATTTCACTTGGAGGACATTGCGACCCGCCAGTTTTAACGTTCCCCAGCCGCCTTTAGCGAACACAACGGATCTTCGGTAGGCCTGGATTCAAACTCACTACCTTCCGATAATAAGCACGACGCCCTAACGAACCAGGCCACCTCGGCCTATGTCTATTAAAGTGCGTGCTTAAGAGTTTTTCAGATATTTTTCCTTTTGATAAGCAAACATGATGCCCTATCTTTGAAACCTCCTCCTGAGAGACAATAGCAAGTCGTTAAAAATCTTTACAATAGACTTAAGATCTCAGATTGTCAACAATAAGGTGTTAAGTACTTTTTTAAAATCGTATTTTTTAAATTTTATTAACTATATTTTTCTAATTTCTTTTTATTATACAATTGTCAGTTTTTCATACTTCCACTTAGCAATTTCTCTTGTTCATAAATTTAGTCCCTTATATTCACTGCAATTTTAAAATAACTTACACTTATAATATAAAAATATCATTTTTTTGTAGTTATATTTTTTCACATTAAAAAATCTATTGTAGAAAAAGCTTATATTCATACTTAATACTTATATACTGTTTACTTAATCTTTCAAATAGATGGTGTAAAAATGCCCACATCAGGAAAAAATTGACGCAAAATGCAAGTAAATAATAATTAGAGTGAAAAAAATACAAATAAAATCAAATTAACAAATTAATTTCATCAATAGAATTTAGAAGTTATTAAAAATCAATGCGTATCTGCATACAAAAAGTAGGGAAAAAATTTTTAAGCCAATTTTAAGGGATTTTTTAAAATGAATATGTATAATAAAAGTTAATATTATTTTTTTTCAAATAGTTAATTTATATGATTTATAAAATTAAATACACGTTTAAAATATATAGTTAACACTTTATTTTATAATATATTTATATACTTATTTAAAGAGTTAGACTAAAAAATATTTTGTGGTATAAATAATTACAACAATTTAAAATGTTGCAGTTGCAACAGAATTATGAAAAATTCAATTCTATTTTGAGGTTTCTTTCAATCGTATATTTCATTTAATAAATATAAAAAAATCATTTGAGTGAAGTTATAATTGTAATGATAATATATATAGAAGTATATAAATGAGTCAATAATTTTTAAGGCTATAATTTAAAAATAAAAATAAAAACTCTTTTGCAATGTGGTTCAAAAATTGTTGTAAGATATTATGCGAGTTTTTCATGAATATTTAGATTGGATCGTAGATGAGCCCACTCCCTTGGCGCAAATGATTTTGGTTGGCGATAATTGTGGCTTACGCCAATCTTGATATCCCTACTTCGATACACTAGATATGGATACACAAACTGTTTCTGGAATTTTGTTCTGGCTTGGCGCTTTTTTTCAGTTTTTCGCCAAGGATGTGGGTTTTCCTAGGACTTTACCAAAATTTATTTTGAAAACTTTCTAAATCAAAAATAAAAATAAGAATATCAAAAATATTTGAAGAAATTTAAATTCATTTTGGGCTACTGAACTGAATATAAATATGAATTGACATTTTATGATTTAAGAATATGAGTTTTTAAAAGAATTTGTGCAGTGTTAATAGTTTTTAGAAGTGCAGTAACGAATTTTCTCAGTTTTGTTTGCTAGAAATATGAAATATCTAAATTGTATATAACACCAAGATTATTAGTAGCATTTGTTTTTTCAAGAAAAATGTTACTTTTATATAGATAATTAAAATACGAGCTTTTTTTCTTTTAAGAACATTTCAAAATATTTAAATTTACAGATGGTTTTTCCGACTCTACATCTGCAAACGATTAAGATAAATTTATAAAAGAGTGACAGATGATC
Source organism: Latrodectus hesperus (assembly GCA_037975125.1). NCBI lineage: Eukaryota > Metazoa > Arthropoda > Arachnida > Araneae > Theridiidae > Latrodectus > Latrodectus hesperus. The sequence continues at coordinate 22,171,259 of CM075862.1, forward strand.
TGAAATGGAAGGAGCATGGTACAAATAATTAATGTGTGCTGTTCTTCTTCAGTTGCAGATACAAACATACATAGCGGTGTAAGCGAGCCCCAGACTGTACCTTCAGATTCATGGGTTTGGAATACTAGCCCATCACCAAGTGCCTCGTAATTTTGAGCAACGGTCAGGTGACGAGGTCACACCTGAGCTGGCACCCTCCTCTCCACATCCAAGCCACACAAGCGGAAGGACTTTGGACGTCACATATTAATGTGAACACGTCCTGGAGACTGAGCAGCTACCAGGTGCGTCAGCAGGTGGTGGATCGCCGAACGTCCTGTAGGAATGACAGGATAGCCTTGAATATAGAATCAGAGGCCGTGAACCAGCTCCCGTAAACCCTGGTGTTATGCGACCCGCGCCTAGGGCTATTTGGCCCCGCGGTAATGGTGTCTTAACGGAGCCTCTTGTTACCTAGCGAACTTCTAGAGCTTTTTTGCCTTGCCCAGTAACTCAGGCAATGCTGGGTGGACTGTTATATTACCTGAGCTTATTAATTGTTATCTTATGGTTGAAAAGACACAAGAAATAACAAACCTTTCGGCATTTGCAGGTAAAGCCTCTGAAGTAGACCTTGCTGAAAAAGACAAGGGAACTCAGAGGCAATCTAGTGAAGGGGCAGCAATGAATTCTTCACAGGAGATAAAAGTGACCTCCAAACCATATTCTTCTGGTGAAAGTCAGGAAGCTATCGCTAGCATGACTGTCTCTCTGACCAGAATCATCTGTGGATCATCAGCGAGAATTACCTTTGAAATTCTAAGATGCTCTAGGCAGAAGATACGTTTAATCGTAGGCCTCATAACTGGGCACTATTATTTCAGAAAACACCTCCATAAAATGGGACTGTTTCAGCAAGACCCTATCTGCAGAAAATGTCATGCAAGAGGAAACGGCCAAGCATATCATTTACGAATGCGAGGCCCTTGCCCTCCCTAGATTAACTTCTTTAGGCATCATCCATACTAGAGAGTTACACCTAGACTCCATTAAAGGGTAATCGAACTTTATTAATAAAGTGGGTGATCCGAGTAACTGGAACTAGGAAACATGGGGTTTGGAGTTAACAGTACAAAATGCTAAAAGCAGAGGTGCCCAATGACATACAAACCCAAATCTAAGAAGAAGAATGTGGACACGTTACCAACCCACGGAGCTCCAGCAACTCAGTGACGGAGAGTACGCCGTGATCACCTTTCCAACCACTGCCCGCGGCAAATGTTCTTAACGGTCAATTTTAGATAAAAGGACAAACTGTATCGTAAGTTAAAACTTCTGATATAGGCAATGCTTCTTTCATCTTAAATAGATAGGCTTATAAGGTAAAAACCAATACATTTTATCCTCTTTTATCTTAGATGTAGTCTTATACAAAATTTTATTGTTCACTTAATAACTAATATACACACCATTCCTCTTTGATCTGAGATCCAGCGACTCACAATGCTTTATCGTAAACTAAAAACTTTTGAAAAATTGAAAAATACTCTACCTCTTCCAACCACATAAGATCGCATATAGAGTCGTATACTAAACTGAAATTATCTACGGAAACGAAGACATCGTATTGGACAATTGACTTCAGTGAATCGTTCCAATAAAGCTCTGATAATAAACATGCAAGACATACCATGAGGATGTTTCTTATTTATGCTAATAATTCCCAACTGCTGAAATACTGGCCCATGAGAAACCTCCCCTTTAATACTGAATGCGAAGGGATTTGCCAAACAGATTTAAGAGCAGAGTTTTGGTTTGATAGTGTCTGTGTTCATTTTTTCTTACGGAGCCTAATTGAGCCAAGGCCTGTATTTTAACGTTGACTATTTCGAATCAACGCACAGAGCTGGTAGCTGAAGGCTTAGCTCTCTGGTCTTCAATTCAGTTGTTCGTGGGTTTGAATCCCACCTTGAGCTTGAAAAATTTCTAACTTATAATCGAAATCCATTTAAATTGTGGATTAATTGTCTTAAAAGTCTAATTGGCCTTCGTGTGCAAGAAAGAATCGTTGAGTGGCAAACCAACCAAACGAATCAATACAACCATCAGCATTGAAGGTAAGAATCGAACCCGTAGATTGTTGAACTGAATCTAGACAACTAATCATTCAACTAAAGCCTGTCTTAAAAGTTCCTTGAATTCGAATCCAGTACTCACATCCTAATCAAATGATATATAGTTACAAAGGTTAACTGTTTAGTGAATTTCTATTTAATAGTTTAATACACACACATAATATATAAATATTGTAACGCGCTTCAGGGTTCGTGTCGATTGAGAGTCGAATAAAGCAACGACTTAATGAACTCAAGATTTTCATTCGTAAAAAATTCCACTAGATATAAGAAATTCCCAGCTGTAACAATCACAATTATACAGCTACAATTCGTCAGATACAATAAGAAACAGCTTCCAATCACAGGTCTCAAATACCTCAGACAGAGAACAACTAGCAGTCACAACTAATCGTCTTCACTCACTGACTGTCTTCACAAAACTGACTCTTCCATGTCGGGCTGCGGTATTTATACCTGACTTGGCGGAGAAATCTACCAGTTTCGCCAAGGTTCTGGAAGCTTCTAGGCTATCTCGCTAAATATTGGTCCTAGAGCTTAGGTGATGGATGTTTCCAGAAGTATCTATTTCTCGCCAAGAATCTCGCCAACTGTCGCCAAGTTGCCAAGCTTTCTCGCCAAAACATCGCTAAGTCACCAAATCATTAGAAAACCCGCTTTTAAACTACAACACATCTAAATACCGCAATTTTTGCCCAAAACGTGAGTATTTCCGATCTGTCTGAGATATTTTAAGACAAATACAATTATTATTTATAAATTTGTAACAATATCTATATGCATACAATATTAAATTTATAAGGTAAGTTAGAATAAAAGTTCTTTAATACTATAACCTATTTAATACAATTCTAAATTTATGTGAATGTTCCCTTATTTTATCCCTATATTGAGGTCCTAAATCACATGTGTCAATGAATTACAAAGACCTTTCTTATACATTTAACAACCCCGTAGCATTCCATATAAGCATTCCCCATTCAGTAAGAAACAGCGCACAGATACCTGCTAATCACGGTAAGAGTCACACTTATGCTACAGATGGACAATTAACTTTATTTTGTTAATTTCTTTAAATAAATTTTATTTGGAATGTATCTGTGTCTTGCATTCACTGCCTTAACATTCTGTTGCAGACTGCTTCTAAATAATGAATTATATTAAAAATATTCCAATATATATATATATATATATATATATATATATATATATATATATATATATATATATATATATATATATATATATATATATATATATATATATATATATATATATATAGTTGAAATTTCGATAAACAGACTTCATTGAAATAGTTAAATATGTGTAGAATATGATTATTTTTTTCATATTTAACTGTCTCGTTTTCGTTATCTTTGATAGAAAAAATTTAAGGATTTTTGATTTGTAAATTCAATAACTAATATAAATAATAATAAATTCAGTAAATTCAATAACTCGTGCCACTTATTATGAAACTTATCGATTATTATTTTTTGATACCTCGATTATAACTAACAAAACAATTCACAGAAAATATTTCAAGGAAAAAATGTTTGAAAACAATTTCAGGCAAGTCAAGCAAAAAAAAAGTATTTCAAAAACATCTGAGCGCACATGTGTGTGTCATAACCAAACATTTTGCAAATCATTTATTTAGCTAAACAGACAAATACACCGTGGGAAGATTACATCTTATTATGCGTATGTTTTCCATGAATAATCACCAAAACACTTTAACCATTCTTCTCCCTGCTAAATAACCCGCGTGGAATGTTTATTCAACTGCAGTGTTCCACCGAGATGGCGGCTGAGAAGGAACACAACTTGGTGGAAATGATTAGTTAACATTTACATTTCCAAGCTTATTATGTCACGACAGCTATGAATTTGAAGGGATGAAGAAGTCTTAACGACAGTGTCCTTAGGAATTAATAATCCTGCACCTTGTATTTCTTCTCCTTAAGTACACAGAAGTCACGCGAACTCTGGTTAGAATGTTTCGGTGTAATTTTATGTATGTTTTGGAGTTTTGTTAAATTCTTAAGCAAATGACTCGCGTTGCAGTTCTATTGGCTTGTTTGTGATGGCCATTTTCGCAGAATATGATTCACTCACTTAATTTTGAAAGAAGGCGATGTCGACTGATGTGGCGACATTCTCCCCTTCCAATGAATGATAATGACTCCCCGAATCAGTTCATATGTCCACGTCTTTATAAAATAATGTGTGTCAAGCTGTTAAACAAGTGCTCTGGTCTTCAATTCAATAGTTTGTGGCTTCGATATCTACATCGGATGTTTTTGTTTGTTTGCTAGCTGAAACCTACTACAAAGCATTCAGACATTCGCTGTTTTCTGCTTTTTAGGAGGATTTAATATAGCTCATAGGCCATATTTAAATATCGTAAAAAAAAGAAAACTTCTTAGCACCCACCTCGACACATGTGCGTGTAAAAAGGAGAAAATGAAGAAACCGTGTCCCATTTTTCAATAAAGAATTTGGGACCTATGTCTCTACAGACGCCTTACTATTGTGTAGTACCAAATTGGGCTTGGAAGACATACTGAGCTTTTAATATCTACGAAGGATATCCAAAAAGTCTTTTCCTAAATAGGGGTCATAGTCACACATCGCTAGGGAGAAAATCCGGAAAATTCTCAAGCACCAACCCGACAGATATGCATAAGTAAGAATAATAGCAACATTTATCTCTTGTTATTTTACTGTGGTAGAGATTGAACCCACGATCCTCCACTCCCCAAAGGAGGTCCTACGATTAGTCTATAACCAGTTTACGACCTTATAGAATTCAAACTAAAAGCAGCTACAAAGTACTTGAATACCCAGCGAGCTTTACCTTTCAAAAGGACTTTTCATAGACAGTTGACGTGTCGTAGGGTAAGGAATCCGAAAACTCTCAAGCACTCACTTTGACAGACATGTATTGAGAAAGTAAAAACGTAACTTCCATCTAATAATTCAGCAGTGGCTGGGTTTGAAAATGAAAAGTTTAACTCAAAAAGGAAATTTTCTACCTCTGAATCACAATGAACCTAATTAAAAAGTGTTATTTATTATATTTAGGAAAGTGTTGTTCATTACATAATTCATTTTTAGTTTTTTATTGCGTGGTGTTTACGGTTGTCAATTTCTGTAGTAAAGGCATTTAAACTACCAGCCGCTTCACAGTTCCGAATGACGAAATCGACACCTGAGTTAACACCTTCCTCTCCAAAGACCCATACTATATTATCCATAAAGCATTTTTTTTTCCAACGCAGGGTCACTGTGTGACGAACCCTATGTCACAAAAAGGCCAGAAACTGCTATTCATTTGTCGTTACCCAGCGGGCACCTGTGAACCAAGTCACGGAGGCGAGCCGCACCACCACAAACCCGTTTATAGGGTGGGCCACATTCATACATCATCAAAGAAGAAAAGACAGTGAAACACAGAGAGAACAGAGAAAGAAGGTAACATCCATGCCTGAACCGGGATTCGAACCCGGGACCCACAGTTCAGGAGTCAGGAACGCTAACCACTCAGCCATCGGTCGGCTATCCATAAAACATTAAATGTTACAAACGTTCAATGTGTAAAGGCCTTCTCAGTGCGATAACCTTCCGAGAGATTAGGAATCGAACTCGCTACCTTCCAAACACGAGACACACCTCCTCGAATGCTGAAGGAAAATTAGGAAACAAAAATTAACACCTATTTTAAGTTAGAAGACTCCTAAGTCGAAACACGCTTTAAGCTTTAAAAGAGAGTATCTAACAACAAAGATAAAAATTCCAATTAAAAGACAATCCATTCAAATTATGAAGAAACATATTATATCCGTATTGAATTTATATAATTATTGTGTAATTATTTTTATTATAATTGAAACAATTAGTATGCATTCGTTATGTAATTGAATAAACAATAATTTAAATAATATGTTACTTTGAGAAATTATGTACTCTTTATGTTATTTAATTCAAAATATTATTTACTGTGCATTTATTTGCTAATGTGTTAATGATCGTCAAATATTTTAAACATTTTTACAACATCATATTCAATGAAAATAAGGATAGATGATTTCGTATTTACATATTATTATATTATTAACACCAAAAATCAACGCAATTAATATATACACTACTGGCCATTAAAATTGCTACACCAGGAAGGCGGCACACCACACACGTGAAATTTGCATGACAGGTAGAACTTGTTGTGATATGCAAATGATTAGATTTTCAGCGCATTCATACAAAGCAGGCGACAGTAGCGACATCTACAATGTGTATAAAACCAGAGATTTGACAGCAGTTTTCTCATACTCAATTTCCGTTTCAACGTTGTTTTCGGCAAAGAAAGTTGTTGTAATGCCTCGTGTAAGAAGAAGAAATTGCCTATCAGCACGTGTCTGACTTTGATCGAGGAAGGATTATAGCCTACCGGGATTGTGGTTTATCGTACCGCAATATTGATGCTCGCGTCGGTCGAGACCCCATGACTGTTAGCAGAATATGGAATCGATGGGCTCAGGACAATCATACGGAACGTCATGCAGGATCTCAGCGACCCCCAATCATTAACAGCAGAGAAGACAGACATCTTATCCGCATGGTCACGGGATCGTACAGCCACGTCACGAACCCTGAGTCGAGAAATGGAGTCATTTGCAAGGCAACAAGTTTCTGCTCGAACAGTTCGACGACGTTTGCAGCAGCATGGATTGTCTGCACGGCGACCATGGCTTTGGCTACCATTGACGCTGCGTCACAGACAGGAGCGCCTTCAATGGTGTGATCAGCGACGAACCTGGACGCGGGAATGGCATCACGTCATCTTTACAGATGAATCTCGGTTCTGTATACAGGACCATGATGGCCACATCCGTGTTTGGAGGCATCGTAGAGAACGCGCATTGCCAGCTTGCATTGGACATCGCCATACTGGCCCATCTGCTGGAGTGATGGTATGGGATGCCATCGCATACACGTCTCGATCACCTCTTGTTCGCATTACCGGCACTTTGAACAGCAACCGTTATATTTCCGATGTGTTAAGGCCCGTGGCTCTGCTCTATCTTCGAGGCCTCCCTAATGCTTTGTTTCAACAGGATAATGCATGACCGCATGTTGCCCGTACTGTTCTGAACTTCCTTGATACAGAACAGGTTCGACTGTTACCCTGGCCAGCACGTTCTCCTGATCTGTCACCAATTGAGAACGTGTGGTCAATGGTTGCCGAGCGATTGGCACGCCATCATTCACCACCCACTACTGTCGATGAACTGTGGCATAGTATTGAAGCTGCATGGACTGAGATCCCCGTACATGCCATACAATCTCTGTTTGACTCCATGCCTAGGCGGATAAATGCTGTTATTGCAGCCAGAGGTGACTGCTCTGGGTACTGATTTCTCAAGATCTATACATCCTAATTTCCTGTAAATCTAATCACTTGTTCTTTCCACTATAATGTATGTGTCCAATAAATATCGTTCTGTTATTTGCATTCCTTCTTGGTGCAGCAATTTTAATGGCCAGTAGTGTATATGGAAAACACCTTGCCTAGTGATGATCTGTAATTTTTGTAGCGAAAGATCCCGGGTTTGATTGCAACCATTTTGGAGTTCTGGAAAATGGACATGGGGTTTTTGTCTTTTTGCATGCTTGTCTATCGATGAGGAAGGTTGAAAATTTAACAGGTTTCTCTTCCTATGCAGACGTGAATTTGGCTACAGTATATGAAAAAACTTTTCTGGGAATAAATTGCTGTGGAAGATAAAAGTATTAGTTAAAATCTTATAGATCCTGGTGTTATATAGGCTATTCCCTCCACTATATGATGTCAAATATATGCATGTATTTGACATATTATATAATGGATTGGTTTTAGCCTAAATTAATCACAGTCTTATTACTTCATGACATCAGCGTATTTGCTTGTATATTTGATATGTATCAGATGCACCACGAAATAACATATTCAAAAACGAGTTGGTTGTCCAGATCAAATATACTGAGTGTGCATACGACCTCAATTTCAACAAATCATCAAGTGAAAGTTTTTTTAAATTATTTTTTTTGTTAATACGACAGGGTTTTGTTATACATACAGGGTGATCTTTTTAAAGTGACATTGTTTTGAGCATCCTGTAGCGCGACCTAATAATGACGAAATGACACCAAACTCTTGGTATTTAAACTAATCAAGACGTGGAAAAAATAGATTCCGTAAAAAAAAAGTTCCAAAAGTCTCCGCTAGGGTATTTTGTGACACTGCTGTAGCTTACAATAATGAGAATTAGTATGAAACACGGGTATCAAAGAAAAATGCAAATGTTGTGCAATGACAGTGCCTGTAATAGGGGCTACAAAAGCAATTAGTAGACAGCTCCGACAAATAGTCTGAGCTGAAGTAAGCAAGCTCCAGTGCCCTTGTTGTTGTTGTTGTTTATGACACTTGGACAAGCCAAGCTCGCTATGCCTTTGGCAGTGTGAATTAAGTCAATAGGGAGCGTCTTTCGTTTGGATCAGAGCACCACGAAGATGAAAATACGATTTTGCTCTTTTTGAGGTGCCTCATAATTTTGAACCACGGTCGGGCCACACCTGAGCTAGCACCCTCCTCTCCACATCCACGCCACACCAGCGGAAGGACTTTGGACGTCACATATTAACGTGGACACGTCCCCAACCCACGGAGCTCCAGCAACCCAGTGAAGGAGAGTACACCGTGGTCACCCTCCCAACCACTGCCCGCGGCAAATGATGCTTCTTCACTTTGCTGAGCTTACGGGAAGCGGCGTGAAGCTACTGAGCCACTGGAGCTCCAGTGCCCTTGTCTTTTACGTTACCTGACCGTGCGTTTATGTTGGTGGAGTATCAAATTTGTCTATTCTAAAGGACAACATAGCAAAGACAGTGTGGAATATTCCTCGTGATATGCTAGGCAGGGCTGTGGAGAACATTGTGCACAGAATGCACGGATGTTATTTCTGAGAACGGTGGTCACATTGAGTGTGGTCTAATTCCTCACCAGGGAAGTTAATGTTGTAAATAAACATTAATAATTTAACTCTACGATTGTATGTATTAGTATTTTTATTTTCTCACATTTCATACAATGTAAAGCGCCACAAATTGCCTTAGCGGTGATTTTTGGAACTAAAATTTTTTTCACGGAATCCTTTTTCTCGTGTTTTGATTAGTCTAAATACTAAGTTTGGAGTCATTTCGACTATTAGATCGTGCTACAGGACGCTCCAAACACTGTCACTTTACAAAAGATCACCTTATATATATATATGTATGTATGTATTATGAATATATATATATATATATATATATATATATATATATATATATATATATATATATATATATATATATATATATATGTGTGTGTGTGTGTGTGTGTGTGTCTATATATATATATATGTGTAGGGGACGTAAGAAAATGGAGTTAGAATTATGCAGAAAAAATATTATATTTATTACGACATTACACATGATAAAAAAAATAATAGTTACAAAGAAAACATTTGGCTAATAATAAGGTTACACAGTACCTGCACACTATAAACACGGAAATATTTACGAACCGGATGGTTCGGCTTCCATTCCTCACAGTCCTCTACTCTCTCTTCTAATTCTATTGTATATAGAATATTTTGTATTGGCCAGTAACGCCATCTATTGTCAGTATAGTTATTATGGATCTGTTACATATGTGTATATATATATATATATATATATATATATATATATATATATATATATATATATATATATATAATGTAATTAAAACTTATTGTTAACGACATATTTAAACAATTGCAGAGTCTTTAAATCGGAGATTTCCCTTTTCTAATATGTTATAAAAACTTTCGACGCAACTAACAATAACTTTTTTTTACTTACAAAAACAAAAAATCCTCGCCTGTTTTATTTTAACCAAAGCATATGCATTGATTGATGTTTGCTAAAATAAAGTTCCACGCTGTATTGTTTCTATAATAATGTTACATTTTAATAATTTTGAATTACGTCTTTTCATTATTTAGTGTTGCAGATAATTTTCTGCAGTATTTTTATAGATTTTCTACCCCATTTACATTAAAATTAAATTTAAATATATGTTATTCATTATCAAATCAACCCATTAGATATCACTAGAATTTAAAGTCTACTTAATCCATTAAGTAAAATAAAATCTTGTATATTAAATTAAACTTCTGTGTGTCACTAGAGTTTATATAACTGTATGAATGTTTTTATTTATTAATAATGACTTGTAACGATGTATGCAGAACAATAACCCCTAGTAAAATTTAAAGATAATACAAGTTAATTTAGCTCAGACAATATTTATAGAAGATTGACAAATGTTCCATTGTATGTTCAATCATTCGCAAACATAAACTTTAGAATTCTAAAACTTGACGCCAATAATGCGCTAAGCTTCGTTGAGCTTCCGACAACTTGGAAAGTTATTACCAAATTCATTAAAAATTCTTTTTTTTTCCGAGAGGGAAAAAATTCAAGGTCACATTTGATTTGATTTTTCAAATAAAAAAATTTCAGTTTTCTCAGGAATTTTTAAATTTATCATTTGCATGTCATACAACGGTTAATTTATGGGCAAACATATAAAAACTTATTTTATCCTTTTTTTTAATGTCTGCGACCCATTTTTCTTGTTGGCTTCTTTTCTATGTCGAATGGCACACAAATTTTAAGATAAATCCAATTTTTAAATTTTATTTGTGAAATAAGAGGTATTTTTTCACGTGTAGTTAAAAGCTTTTTTTTTATCATGTACTAAAATGCATTCATAGTAATATAATAGTCCATAGAAATGGGTACGTTTCAGTTTATGTAATTTAGAATATTACATTCGCTTAGTCAATTATTTTTTCTCATTAAATAAAAATTGACTTCTGAATCATGTTGAGAAATTTAAAAAATAAAATTCCCTGTTATATTCAACTTTTATTTAGAGAGCTAATTATATGCAAATATTATAGGTAATTAACTATATATATATTTTAATAAATTTTTTAATAAAAATATTTTTAATAAATAAAGAAATCAAGCTTTTTGTTAAGTAATTATCTTTTCTGTTTACGAGTAAATATTGTTTAGAACTATTTATATGCAGATTTTACACTGATTAAAATTATTCGAAGAAATTTCTCAGTAACTTCTGTGACCACAGCATTTCAATTTTTGCATCCAAAATTTAATTCAGTTTGATTTTAAATATTACTTTGTAATTATATTACAAGTGAATTTTAATGTACATATAGTTTTTTTCATTAAAAATATAAAATTTTAAAAATTCGAAAAAATTTTTGTGTTAATTTACTCCTATTTTCTTCTGCCTACTGTTTGTGCATAAATATTGTTCAAAAAATTATCTATATTCAGATTTTGCACTGATTAAAATCAGTCGGACAATTTTTAGTAATTCAGTGACCTTTGTGCAAGGGAAACGAGAACAGGTAGATATTCTTCTCAGAAATCAGGATGTGTTCTTGAATTTTATTTCTGGTTCCTACATCAAAGAGATAATGATCTTTCCAAGATAACGATCAATAATACTGACATAAACCAGATAACGGGTTGTCGTTGACTTTTCAAGAGGTACCCGTTCCTGGTTCTTTCACTTTTACCCAAATGACACTCTGACACCGACAGCTGGCCGAAAATGAAAGACTAACTGGGAAAATCGTTTATTTTTATTTTTGCAGAAAACGACAATTTTTCCCAGTGGATATAAGAAAGGGAAAAATTTCCATTTATTATTATTTAAGCCTTTTTTTTTGTTAGAAAAGAGAACAAAGATGGGGATAAATTTTAAACTTTGCGTTCAAAATACATTAATTAATATTAAAGCTTTTTGTAGGAATACATTTTGTAAACGATAAAATATTTGAATAAATATAATTTTTGAAAATCTTTTCTCCCTTATAAATATATTCCATTTATTTTTTGTTCTGTCAAAATTGACAATGATAAAGTTGATACTAGAAATTATGATAAAAAAATTATGAAATAATTAAATTATTAAAACAGTTAATTAATAAATAGGATATAATATTGATTTTAAAAAATTACCTTATGATAATTTTTGACCGCACGTTGTAGACTTCTATCTTACATCCTAAGGCAGTTGTAAAATTTTTTATTTTACACCCCATAATTTCTTTCTGGGAGGACTTTTCATAGATATCGAGTCATATTCATGTGCTACAAGGGAAGAAACCCTGAAAACTTCCAAGCACGCACCCTGATAGACGACGAGCATGCAGAAAGTAAGAATGCAATATCCATCTCCTGTTATTCAACAATGTGTGGAACCGTTCTCTCTGAAGATTAGTGTCCAACCTCTAGAACATGGTGGTTAACCGGCTTTTTTTCTCACCTAATTTGCAAATAAATGAATGTAGAAACACCAAATTTGGGTGACATGTATACAAAATAAGTATGTATTCATTATTACATAGAAGATTACATAAGAAAAGTGCATAAATTATTTACAACACAAAAAGCAATCTCGCTGGAAAACACCACTTTTGGAAGAAAGAATAATCACAGCTTTATGTTGTAAAATGTCATAAAAACATAACAAAAAGAAGTTTTAATAAGGGATATCCTCACCCATAGATTGAATACATTGGCGGCATCGTCTTTTCTTGCTGCCAGTTAAGTTGTCGGTTTCCGAAATGGGAAGCGAAGACCAGTAGCTGTTTTCTAGCTTTCCTACGTCTTAGAGGAGGACTTAAAGCAGCAACCTGTCTACCAAAATAATCCAACAGATGCTTTATGGGATTCAGGTCTAGAGATCGAGCTAGACATTCCATTCTCCCAAACCAAGACCTTAAGATATCCCTCAAAAATTACAGCTCTATGAAGTCGTGCGTTATCATCGATCTGAATGAAATCATTGCCATTGGCACCGGTATATGGTTGGATATATGGTTCAAGGATCTCATCCCGATAGCTCACACCAATCACAGTTCCTCTCCAGAACACATGCAGGTCAGTGTGACCACCGAGTGAGATCCCAGCCCAAACAATTATTCCTCCACCATTGTAACTGTACGAGTCCACAGAGCTAGATTGATGGTATCTGGTGTTTTGCTCCCTCCAGATCAGCTCAGTCCTGAATCACTCTCACGTGTGAATCTGGACTCGTCTGTAAAAAGTACAGAAGCCCATCACAGTGTCTGGTCCAGGAAACGTGTTCTCTTGTCCAAGATAAGAAGACCTTCTCTGTCGTCCTGTGAGGGAGGCACACACAAGTGGTCGCCTTGCATAGAGCACTGCATGGTGAAGACGCCTTTTCACCGTACTAGCGAATATTCTTCTCCCTGATGCTACAGAATGGTCTGCAATAAATTGATACGTAGTAATGTTTCTTCTTCGAGCCGACAGAGCTATAAAACGGTCGTCTGCAAACGTTACGACTGGTGTTCTATCTGAAACATAACTTCTGGACACAAAAGCTTCAATTTGATATTGATTCCAAAGACCACATTGCGAGACACTTCAAGCCACCTATCAGCATCAGCCAGTGACATCCCCATTTCCATCTATCTGACCGACCGCCACTTTAACGAATCGGGTAAACGGCTTCTCTTAGCCATTGCGGGACACCACTGACCGTTAATCAACGAATCTGCAAATAAAAGTTACACGCATAATTACGAAAACCTGGTGTCCGTAGTTTTCGCTCATTCATATATACCTGTTCTTTTCTGTCAAAAAAGTGGTAGCAAGTTTTTTTGCATAAATTTATATAAGTTCGTTTTTATCATTTATATAAACTATAAATTTTATTGTTAATGTCATTTTCTTATGGTAATTTTCGAAAAATACGTTCCTTAGTTTTTGGAGGCCAGTATGATTGTAGTTATCAAATCTAAAATGATTTTGGAATGTAGAAACCTTCTTACAGATCTGGCAACTAGAAACAAGGTGATCCTTGTATGAGTGCCAGGGCACAAAGGTATCGAAGGTAAAGAAAGGGCTGATGAACTTGCTAAACAAGGATCGTCTTTTGCTCCCATCGGTGCAGAACCTTTTCTTGGGATCAATTTGAAGACCGCAAAAACCAATGTTCTTAGATGGGAAAAACGGAAGATGTATGAAGCTTGGCTCAACACTCCTGCTCAAACCCACGCTAAAAGTATGATCTGTGCATCATCAGCGAGGATTGCTTCTGAAATTCTAAGATGCTCTAGGCAGAAGATACGTTTAATTGTAGGCTTCATAACTGGGCACTACTATTTCAGAAAACACCTCCATAAAATGGGACTGTTTCAGCAAGACCCTATCTATAAAGTAGGTGACCCTATCTATAATAAAGTGGATGACCCGAGCAACTGGAACTAGGAAACATTGGGTTTGGAGTTAATGGTACAAAATGCTGATAAAAGCAGAGGTGTCCAATGACATACAAACCCAACTCTAAGAAGAAGAAGAAGATGATGATTGCAGTTTCACATTTTTCATTGTCGCTTATCCCAGACTCAGTCCCTCAATCTGAACACTGAAAGGTTAACACTCTTTTCTGCAATCCGTCGGTTCGATAACTTTGATGCTATTTTTGTAGAAGTTCGGAATTCATTTTAAAATGCTGTTTTTCGCCTGGGTGAATCATCCTTCGGAGCAAAAAGTGAGCATAGAGTGACAAACAAACAAAACCAAACTCAGATTCTGTACTAGCCACTGTTGAACAACGGGGAATGAATGGATGTTGCGTTTGTGCATGCAAATTTATAGGGTTAATTGAGAATTTTCCGAGTTTTCAACCTTGCGACATATAAATACGACCATAATCACTAAAAATTCTCTTTTAAGAGACAGTTTATAGTGAATATTAAAATAAAATTTAACGATAGATTACAACTATTAGACTAGCATCTAAGTGGTTAACATTCTGATTTTTAGTTGAGTAGTCTGTGAGTCCGATTCCCATATTTGTAGTGGTTCGGAACACATTTCAAACTGTTCGTCCCACTTTCATTAGCTTTTTGTTCAAAAAGTGACCATAAAGTAATGGAATAACAACCATCAACTGTTATTCTGTTTTACAATTTAACATAAGCCTTGGCTTTTTTCTTTCCTTTTTCTATTTCGAAGACAATCCTTTCCCTCTTGTGGCATATTCAGCCAAAATATTTCTCTTAAGTCATTACAATCATTTTCCAATATATTTGTCGATCTCTTACGCAGCTTCTATTTCTGTAAACTATTTTGCATTCCCTAGAAAAATATATGTTGTTGTTGTGATTTCAGACATCTAGTTCAAGAAAGTTCCAGAATGCTGGAATGTTTCGGTCACAATCACTGAAACTCGTTGCTTTCTCACAATTTGCCCTTTTGGGAAGTCTGTGGGTCTACCAATTTATGATTTTGAGTAAAAATTACGCGATCTTACATCATTAAACCAACATCACACTATCACGATTTTCATATTAAAAAAAGACTATTGCTAGGATTTTAACACGCTTCAAAACATATTTTTATCTTTTTATTCCTAGGTGTTTCCATTATTATAATTGCCATCTGTACGTTTATATTTATATGTATATATACATACATACATATATATTATATAGTATATACATATAATATATACATACACACACATATATATATATACTCAACCTTAAAGAATTAATTGTTTCGTACTTAGACATTCTTCGAAATCAATTTTTTTCTTCATATTTTAAGACATAACATTTAAAGCTTGTTGCTAGCAAAGTGCAAGTATTTAAAAAACGATGATTTTAAATTGAACGATACCCGAAATTTAATTGTGTTAGTAATAATAAAAAAAAAATCACTTATATCAATCTTTTAAAGTCTTGAGTTAGGCATTTCACTCTGCTAAATCAAATACTATCAATTTTATAAGTGATTATATTTTTTACAGATCTTACATAAGTTCTTATTGTTAATCAGATTATTTGAAAAAAAGTTCTAATTACAGTGATTAATTGACAAAGGAAAAAAATGATAAAAATTTTGTTCATTTAAAATTCTATAATTTACTTATTGTTTTTTTTTAAATTTTTTAAATTTTTAACTCAAGATCATTTTTTGTATTAAGAAAAATGTCTATTTACTTTCATTTTTAGTCACACTTTTTAGACTATATCACATTTATTGAAAGTGAAATATATTTTCCCTACTAAGTAATAGGACAATCTGCGAAAAGTATGAATCAAAACTTAAAAAATATTCTTTAATCATTTAGATTTTGTTTATTTTGTAATAAAAATACTAAGGTCACTGATTATACGCCTTGATGTCCACAGCTCTAATCGTCAGTAGACGCACAAATCATTCCAGATAAGTCTTCGTCCGAGCGATATGGTAATGATGTTTACCCAACAGCCGAAAGGACTCAATTCATGAATTTTCACTAATTAAGAGAAGTCTGGAAAATCAATGGTAATTCATTGCGTTGTCTCATCTTTATGACGCCCTCATGCTGCATTTGATGGATGGGCGCCCTTTCCTAGTAAATGTTGCACACGCTCCAGTTCTCATTATGAAACAGTTTCTACTCAACACAGTTACAGTGAATTTTACTAATCGCATAAATAGTTCCGAAGAATACGGGAAGACTGAAAAAACTTTTCTATTATTTTTAAATAAAATAAAAATAAAAGTTTGTAATGCTATCCTAAGCTGGTGCATAAAACAAGGTCTTTGCTGCATAAAAAATAATCTTCTAATTTTGCGTTTTTTTCCAGCTGTTTACTTTTTGATGACTGAAATTATATGCCTTACCCCATTTTAGTAATTTTGAGTTTCAATTGATGTGGTCGATACACGAGCGGGAATTTCTTCTTTACCCTTCCAAGTCACTCCAACACAGGGACATTAGACATTGCACTTTACATTTCACAGAAGATCGTAGGACATTAAACACATATTTATTGCACTTTACATTGCACAGAAGATCATGGGACATTAAACACATATTTATGGCACTTTACATTGCACAGAAGATCATAGGAGATTAAACACATATTTATGGCTCTTTACGTTGCACAGAAGATCATGGGACATTAAGCACATATTTATGGCACTTTACATTGCACAGAAGATCATGGGACATTAAACACATATTTATGGCACTTTACATTGCACAGAAGATCATGGGACATTAAACACATATTTATGGCACTTTACATTGCACAGAAGATCATGGGACATTAAACAAATATTTATAGCACTTTACATTATACAGAAGATCATACGACATTAGACACATATTTATTGCACTTTACATTACACAGAGGATCATAGGATTAGATATATATATTTATTGCACTTTACACAGAAGATCATAGGACACTAGATACATATTTATTGCACTTTACATTACACAGAAGATCATGGGACATTAAACACATATTTATTGCACTTTACATTACACAGAAGATCTCATAGGACATTAGACAAGATCTTTTAATTCAACTTTTAATATCCTTAAATATAATTAGAAATCAGCAGCAAAAAAGGAAAAACACCACTTAAATTCATTTCTAGGTTAATGTATAAAAAATTATAATTTTATGAATACTTTATACGAATAAGCCTTCTTAGTTTCGTTTGCAATCTCAGCTGGATCAGGTATGAAATTCTTTACCTTCAAGTCACGAGAATCGAAAAGTTAAAACGCCAAAGATCGTTGTGTTGAGAGGGCTAAACACGTTAAACTTAATTAGTACCAACTCATTGTATGCTATGTACCTTTCATAAACAGCTTTACAGATTTAATTGTCAATCGATCTTTCTGAATTGGCACTCATCTTCTCAAACTGTTACATCACCCCAATGGAAGAAACCAGAACGTAAGAATATTCAACATATCATCCCATTCTACACCACTTCGCTAAGATTGGATTTCAAACCTTGTATCTTCTAAATAACAAAACTATCCTTCTTCACAAGATCCCTATTCTCATTCGAAAAATTATCACACCGCAGAGTTGTTACTATAACACTTGGACAAGCCAAGCTCACTAGCCGACGGCTATGTGAAATTAGGTTATTAGAGACCACCTGAGGATGCACTCCCTCAATTTTGACTTTGATCTGGAGAAAAAGGAAATATTCTCTAGACCATTACACCCAAGGTAACCGCTCAACGACAGACCACAGGACTTTCGATTCCACAAATTTAACGAGTGAGTACTCGGTGAGTCTATGGCGGCAACGGGAATTAAACCCAGCCTTTCCGGACGGAAGGCCGATGCCCTAACCACTAATCATGAAGACTCCACCCGGCTGCTTTTATCTAACTGGTAGAGCCCAACTCCAGATATTGTTAAATTTATCTCAATACAGAGATTAAAATGGGCAGGACATTTGAGCCGGATGAACGACAATCGGGTGACGAAAAAATTTTCTTCGCTCGACCCATTGGCACCAGGACGACCGAAACTCCGATGGCGTGACTGCCTTGAAAACGACCTAAAAACACTAAAAGTGACAAACTGGATGACCTTATCCAAAAATAGGGGGTCTTGGTATGCATTTCTGAGGAAGGCAAAGGCCCTCATTATTGGAAGGTCGTGACTTCGAGTCCCTGCTTAATTGAAGATCCACCGTGTTCGCTAATGGAGGCTGAGGTATGCTAAAACTAGGAGTGGTCGCAATGTCTCCCTAGTGAAATGATACCTCTAGGAGAGGCAAGGCAAGTATTGGGAGTTTTCTGCTTAATCCTTGCTTCAAACTCCACCCGGGTGCTTCTATCTAACTGGTAGAGCCCAACTCAGGGCTAGGTACAGGGAAGCATGCTGGGCCAACAACGGGCTAAGCCGTAGAGTAATCACTTATAATACTGAGAGGATTTATGGTAAACTTTTATAGAGTTTAGTATCTATTTGTTGGTATGTGTTGTAGAAGTACGGAAAGGAAGATGTCAATTCAAATGTTGACTTTGTCACTTGTTCTCAGCTCAAAAATTGGTTTTCGTTTTAATGATTTTGGTTGAAAAAAATAAGCTATTCAGAATATATATATATATATATATATATATATATATATATATATAGCAGATTGAAGGAAAATAATCAATTTCCGTCTTTTCACATCAAGCTAATGGGGAAATTAAGTTTTTTTGGCATGGATTGTCAACAGCTTCATCATGTATGAAACTCCCTACCTTCCTGACATCAGAGCTGAGAAAGAGCCACTCCAAAACTATTATCTCGAGAAGGCTATACGCGTTAAGCTGTTAGAAGATCTGGTATCTATTTTTGGTATACATATCCTTTTCCTTTACAAATTTAGAGCATTTGTCCATCGAACCGCGATTTTATAGAAGTTTTTTGGTTTTATAAAGTATCAATTTCGATATCTGTCCCAGTCATAAGTCATCATGCTAAGAAAGCCTAAGCGCATTAAATGTTTTATAGAGTCTCAATGTCTTTTCAGCCGTGTGTTCTGGAGTAAAACATGTCAGAGTACGCGTTGATCATTTCATTTGACCAGGATTCAAAATCATGTAGCAATGATCTTTTTTTTACAATACTCACTGGGAGAAATAAGCAGATCAAGAAAGTCACAGTCCAGTCTAGATAGCCTGATAGGGAAAAGGAGGATTTCAAGCTCGACTTATTTGTCTGTTCATGTTCTTCATTCGTATTTTGCAAAGGAGAGCTAATTCCATAAAAATAAAAGGTGGATTTCGTAACATTTACTTCCAGGAAGTGAGAATCGAGTCAGGTGGTAATGAATTTAATGCTAGAATACTAATCATTGTGTAACAAATTCGGTATATTATGTCTGAAAGATGCGGTTTCGATATCGAATTCAACGCCTACCGATGGCAGAGTGGTTGGCACTCCTGAGCTGTGGGTGCCGGGTTCGGGCATAGATGTTCCTTTCTCTTTCTGTCCTTTCTTATGTGATGATATATGAATGTGGCCCACCCTATAAACGGGTTTGTGGTGATATGGCACAGGGTTATGCTAGTCTCCTCCGTGATTTGGTTCACAGGTGCCCTCTGGGTAATGACAAATGAGTAGCAGTTACCGGCATTGTTGTGGCGAAGTGTTAATTACCCAAGTGTCTGCCGTTGAAAAAAAAATCGAATTCAACTGAAGGCCATCATGTTGAGGTTGGTTGGGTTTTATGGCGCAAGGTCCAAAATTGGACATGCTGCGCCAACCATCATGTTGAGTTCTATGACAGTTAATTTTGTACGGTTCAGTCCACTATTAAGGCATGGGGTGGAGGGTGCAGAGTTAATTTGAGCATAGTTGGAAAATCTTAAACTGACTGTTTAGCGGTATTATTTATCTTAAAATAGGTAGCTAAAAATTTATCACTGTATCTAATCTAGATCATTGGCTTAATCTTATAAAACAAAAAATGTTACAATTTGAAAGCAGGATGACATTTTTTTCTCATTGTTTAATGATTTTTGAAACATTTTCGAATATTATTTTTATATTACTAAGATTCATATAAAAACAATACATCTGATGCAGTATATTGCGGCATCAATTAGTTCAAATTGATTGAAATGATGTGCAAAGTGATTAGAAATTACATCAGTCGTGAGAAATATTTACATAAAAAATCTTCGATATTAATTTTTATGACATTCGAAAAGCAAACAAAGCAGGAAATGCGTAAATAATGAGATGTTTTATCATGTTTATTATTTTTAAATAATTTACTTATTTATTTACCCTGAAAGGGATTCAAAAATCAAATGGTTCGTAAACTATTCTATAAAAACAAATTTAATTTACAAATCCAGAACAAATTAAAAAATCATTTCAAAATGGAATTATAAATTTTTTAATTAAAATAAATTAGTTTAATTTTAAAGTCTTCATTTTAGTACCTTTAATTAATATTACTTTTTGAACGAAATGTGGCGTGTTAGTCTTCTTAATAACAAGATACACAAGAATGTTCTGGCGGCTTTTAATACCTAAACTAACATAATCTAGAGAAAATGTAGCCTATTGTTAGTCCTCGAAGTAATCACTATCGGCATCCAGTACCTTCTGCCAACGTGTCTCTAGTTGTGCAATCCCCTTGTAGTAAAAAACGGGATTTGGAAGAAAAAAAAATCTGTGAATGCTTTGAACAAGACTACTTATTGGTGAAGGATTTTCCATGAAGATGATTGTCCAGTGAATAGAAGAGGTGTAATATGATGGTGCAAAGTCAGGTGTGAGTAAGAAGATGGCACAAAATCTCCCAAACAAGTCACTGTATAGTAATATTGGCCACTCGCAAGACATTTGACCTTCTGCCAAGATGCGCTTAACCAGAACTTTTTCTTTCAGTTGCACGTGTTCCAATTGTTGCGAGTACAGGTCCGCATGGCCCATTGATAGTAGCTCATGGTGAACCACTTGTCGACTCGTCCACCAGAAACCAGCTTCATCACAGAAAGACAAATCTCTTGACATGAATTTGTAAAACCAATGTCTTGCTGAACGTTTATTCGCTGCACTATCCCCAAACGCTTCATATATTTCCAGACTAGATGCAGCAGCTGGTAAATTCACTTTGAAATAGTAAAGCAAACAACACCGAACGAACTCCTTCGACACGTCCATTTCTCTTCGTTACTGTACGAGTTGCGATTGATGAATGTGCGCGGTAGACCTGCTTTTATAACGACTGATATTCCTACTCAGGACTGACCAGTGTCTCAATCATATCCTACACTAATTTGCATTCTCATTTCCTTCAATGGCAACGCGAAAACAGCAAGAGCTTACTCATATACCTTATCGTATTCAGTGTTAAAGATAATTAAAATGAACCGTCGAGAAATTATACTCACATCTATAAGTCCTTTTACTGTTGACAGTTTTGAAATGAGAGTCTTCTATTAGGATGTTGGTCTTCAGCTAAATAAAAAGAAAAGCAGTTTTATTTGGAATAAACGAATTAACGGTGATTTGAATTAGCAGTGACTTTGCTTATGAAGCGATGTAATCAATTTAAATGATGTAACATTCCGTTCAGGAACTTTTCTAGCTTCAAGAAGTGTAGTTGTTTTTCCTCTTTTAAAATTATCGTTTTGCGTAAACGCTGGGAGTAGAAATACTACTAATGACATCGATTACGTTTCTTCAAACATTTACATAGTGCAATAAAAAGATAATATCTACCATTTTTTCTTCGATTTTTCAAAAAAATATTTTATCAATGCAACGTATGTGTCTATGATTTTCCCAAAAGGAAATGAATTGAAACATTGTTGAAAAGAGTACCGACATTAGTATTTTATAAATTTATAACTGGAGATTTTTCAAATGTTCTTTTTCCATCTACAAGAATTAATAATAACAGGAAACAATTACATATTTTTAATTACTAATTTCTATTAGCAATAGAGCTTTTAACTAGAGCATTTTTCTGATAAACACAATCTTGGAAGACCTGTATGATGCTATTTGCATATATTGGAATAAAAAAATACTCTTCAAAATAGAAAGTATGCACACAGAACAATTGAAAAAAAGTAAATTACAGGTGAAATAAAAGACAAGTATACTGAGTCAATAGTTATGTTTTATTAACACTTGATCGACTAGAATACATATATATTCTATATAAAAATGAACAAAATAGTAGTAAGCTTCTACAGTAAAGTTTCATAGAAATAAGTTTACAAAAATTAAGTAACGCAGATAATATAATTAAACAACATTTTAAATAACTAACAATTTTCTTACCAGGCCAGCTGGAATACAATAAAATACAACGAATTATTTAATTCATTTTTTTAACAATAAAAGTGTAAAACCTTACCTGGCAATTAAAAAACTTCGATCTATAAAAATTTCTAATTATATTTGTTCATAAAAATATTGTTACAATTATAAAATGTTAAAGTACAACTTACATTTAAAATACACTTATATAAGTTATGATATCTTATACATTTTTTAAGTTCATAAATATAATGGATAACTTATGATAAACATTTATACCATGTACAGTAATTTACTTTGAATTTAAGCAAATATTCACTTTGCATCAAAATCACCATCCAGAAATTTTAATGAACAATTACTTATATTAAAAAAACAATAAATTGAATACAAAATCTATGAAATTTTTAACTGTAATCTGGAAAAGTTATGCATATTAATAATATTACACTTATATAAACAAATGTTGACTTCAATAGCAAAGACAAAACATGTTCTATATATGTGTATTTAAAAGAAATTTGTCTACAACATCAATACATTTACAATAAATGGTGCATCTAAGATAATTAACGAGCATAGATCCATTATACATGAATATGCAACGTTTTTCTACAATGTGTGACATACATATCAAATTAAAATTTCACCACAAAATGTTTAATTTATAAACATTTACTATTTTTTAAAATAACAACAAATGTAATTTTTATTAAAATTCATACAAGCAAAATCAATTATCTGATGTAAAATGAAAAATTTCAGATATAAAAAAGGAAGAAACAGAATAAACACAGTAATGTTATTAGAAAGCAATGCCTAGTCAATTATATAGAGTAAAAATTAATTGGATTCCTAAGTTATGAGTGGAATGTTACAGAAAATGAAAAAAGAGAAACATGCTACATATTTAAGACAATACAAGAGCAGTAAAAAATGATTTAACAAATATTATTTTAACTTGCTAGAAATATACACTCTAATAACATATTCAGTAACAAATCAATAAATGCATATAAATAAATATAATGGATTTGTAATATAAAACTCTGAAAAGAAAAGTTTTGGATAAACCAAAATTAATAAAGAAATATTTTTAACGATTTAAAATAATAAATCTGCAAATTTTTTATTTATTACAAAATTTTATCTTTTTGAAGTTTGTGCAACACATTAAGCCAATGTTTCTCAATCGGTTGTAAGGCATGAGTATATAGCACATGTGTTACAAAAATAATAAACTATTTAAAAAATCTAAAAAATTTCCTCCATCATTAATTAAAAACAAAAGTATACATTTTTAAAACAAGTTTTAATAAGAATGATTAAATCTACAAATAATAAGATTTCAATGGTGAAATTCATTAATTTTAGACAATAAAATAAAGTAAAAAAATAACAGATATTTTCTCCAAAAATATAAGATTTAAGAGCAACTGGACATGACATTTAAAAATACAGAAAAAATAAATAAAACCAACATAAACAAAAATTAAAAATAATTTTTGGCATTAATTATTGATTAGTTTAAATATTTTCACTTTTTCTACATTAGTTATAAATTTATTGCTTCAATAAAACTAAATTGATTACTTTAAATATTATAATTAAAATACATAAAAAATAGAATTAAAAAAAAGTTTTCAACATGCATACTGTTTTTATTTGTGATGATTCTGCTTATTAAGTTAAATAATTCCAGTAAATTGTCATGCAAATTTTATTTTTAAATGAAACTATCAAATTACAATCCTGCATCATTTCCAAATAATGTTATGTATATTCAATTTCAAGAATAAAATTTAACTTTTATTTAGCAATTATTTCCACAAAAGGATACATCAGAAATTGAAACCATTCATTGATGAATTGTGTATATTTAAAAGTATATATTTACTTTAAAAAATAACTCTTGCTTAATCTTTAGACTCAAACTCATTGTTCAATAGACTAAATTGAACTAAATTATAAAGTGATGGAAATTTATTAGAAAATCAAGCAAATCAGTTCTATTTGGACCAAAATTTTGGTTTTTTAATTCTTTAAAAAAATATTAGATAATATGAATCACTTCTTTCTTTTACATAAAGCTTTTTGTATGTATACGGTAAATAATTTGTGATTCCAAACCAAACACATTTAAAAAACTCCAAAAGAAATTTATATATTTCCTGATTAGATTCTACATTTTACTGTCATAAGACCTTACAATACAAAAAGCAATATCATGCTTCAAGGTCAAACAGCACTGGTTTGCAGATATGCAGAGCCAACAGTTTGAATTTAATAATGAATCACAACAACCATTGCAGTGATTGAAATTATACTGAACAAAAATAAAGATAAATGCTTTAACTATTCAACTGCCTAATCGATGATTTATGAAAGGAATAAAGGAACACTAGGTTTAGATTACTCTTTAAAATCCACATAAATATGAAATATTTTTCATTAATTTTTACAATAAAATGAAAACTAATTTCAGTAAGTACTACAACTCCAGAATTAATATATTTTCATCAATTTATGAAACTAAAGTTTAAAATTTTGTTTTTCATACCATATTTTAAAAATATAGTAAATATTTAAAGTTTAAATAAAAAACGTGAAAAATATTAGTTTTTATTTAGATTATTAGTTAATATTTTTTTAGTTATTCTGCAATCATAAAAAACCCATTTTTTAAAAGTGTTTTAGGCAAAAGTAGTTTGTCTTGATTCAAAAAATATTAATTTCTTAAAAAATGCATATT
Organism: Latrodectus hesperus; assembly: GCA_037975125.1. Lineage (NCBI taxonomy): Eukaryota > Metazoa > Arthropoda > Arachnida > Araneae > Theridiidae > Latrodectus > Latrodectus hesperus. Next base: position 22,196,854 of record CM075862.1, read on the forward strand.
TGGGAATAATGTTCTCTCATTAATATTATATTTGAAATTAATTTCCATAATAATTAAATAATAATTTGGAAAAAATGATAAAATTAACACCAAATTTAAGTTTGATAACAGCAGATTAAATGGCCCTCTTTTGTTATATCACATCTTTAAAAATGCCTGTAAAAGTGTGCTGCCAATCCAGATTGAGAAACAATGCTCAAATGATTAATCTTTTCTCTAATTAATTTAAATTTTAGAATTGAGATATTTACTAGTATAACAAATTGAATTTTACATTGTGAATTCTTATGCATATTAATATCACAATTTATAAGATTGTCGTATTTTATACTAGAAAAAAACTATAAACATGGTTAATTTTCAGCACTTACAAATGCTTATGTGTAAAATATTACAAACTACTTAAAAAATTAAAGCAACCCTTTAAAAAAAGTATATTTACCGGTAAAACTTCTGTGAAAATTAAAAAAATAATTTGAGCTTGGAAATATTTTAAATTTAAAAAAATAAATCCCTATTTACTAATTTTCTCAAGAATGATACCTGCCTATTTTTTAAAATATTTTTTAGTAAATTATACTTTTAACAGTTAAATTTTGCTTAGCAATGGCATGCATTTAATTCAAAAATATTTCTCTTCAGAGTTTCAGAAGTACTCATAAATAATAAAGAGCGAATACTCTAATGCTTTTTCTTTGCTTCAACAGATCGTTCGTTAACATCTATGATACTTATATTGACACATGCTACATACATTTGAAGAAGAGTGATCAAAGTTTTGACAATGGCAATAGGTGTGGTGAGATAGATCAGAATTTTAAAGAGTCCCATTCCGAGCACTGTAATGAAAATGTGAAGTAGATAAATAATTAAGGTATGGAATGATAAATATACTTGACTTAAAAAATCATTAGTAGTATTGTTTTACAATCACAGGCTTTTTTTAGTTTTTAATTGCAAAAAAATGTAATCAAATTGCAATGTTTGATTATTGGAAATTTCAATTTATATTTTTTAAAATTTGTATAACTAGCTTTAATAACAGAAACGTTATTGAATTTTTTTACATTTGAAGAAGAGCAATTCTAATAATCAAAATTCACATTAAAAGTCTATAATAAATTTTAACATATGATTATTTCATTAGTATGAAGAAATAAGAAAAATCTTATTCCTACAGACTTGAATCACATGTGTAAAATTATTTTCAGTAACATAATTACCAATTTAAACAACTGACACACAATCATTAACAATGAAATTACACTGAAACAGAACTACATAGCATATCATAAAATAGATGAAAATATAATTGCAAACGTTATTTAACATTTCTTGATTATTTAAATTCGTAGAAAATTATATACATTTTTTTCTTTTTAATTCAAACATATTTTCTGTTTATTATAAACATTTACTTCAGAAAAATTATCATACTTAAATCTTTACATATCTCTTATTCTTCCATGAGGGGGTAGAGAATCAGAAATCATTACTAATGTTGATTCATAATCATATTTTCAAATGTTTTAATAGAAATATGTTTTTTTTGAACATCTTTAATTTGTAAATTTATTTTCTCAAAATGTTTTTGGTAAATAATATATAAATTTAAAGAATTAGTGTTTTGGATCACTATGTAGACAAAAATCATTATGCAGTTTGATTATTAAATAAAAACTTGTTACTACACCAAATATTAAGAAAGAAAATGTGATTTTTATCCCTCATATTTAAAATTTGATGAAAAGCCATGTCTTTATCTGAGAATAAAATTGCATAATTTGGATATATGGTTATTATATCAATTTTATTAATCATTATTAAAAAAATTTGAAACTACATTTAAGACATATGCATTGAAAAATTTTAATTTCAATATTTTTCTAACTATCATAAATATTTTTGCACATCGCAATAATTAGTTAAGTTTTGCAGAAAAATATTTTAAATACAAACTATACAACAAAACTAAAAGCTCACATTTAAGGTTTTAAAATATGTAGAGTATATACAATGTATGATTAAAACATATAGTGTGTATATATTATATTTTATATTAAGTTCAAAATATGCAAAATTTAATATTTAAAATTATATCTTTGATACAAGCAATGTACATACAAGAACTAGTAGAGTGGTAAATAGTATAAATAAAAAAAATTAAACAGAGAAAATTTAAATTCAAGACATAAAATATTTCTGGAAAAATAAAGAAATGAATGAAGCTAAACCTAAATAATTACAAAATTATGCAGATATGAAATTGTTCCTTCTTAAATACATTTATAGACTTTTAGCTAAATTAGTTACTTTATTTAAAAAAAAGAAAAATAATTTAATTAATTAAATTATACAACTAAATTAATATTTTTTTTACAATAAATGGAAAAATTTTTACTTATTTATTCTTCATTTTATAATAACACAGTCATTTTTTATGCAAGAAAATAAAGAAAGAGAGATTACCTGTAGGTCCAGAAGTGAAATAAGCAAGGTACAGCATACTATAAAATAATTCATTTCCAGCACACATGAAAAATAATACCGGCTAAAAAAATTAATAAGTTTGTAAGTAATTCAATACTGAAAAAATTCAACATTAAAAAATAAACTTATTTCATGAATTTTTTCACAATTTTTTCATTCATTTAATTATGTACTTTTTTCAGAAAATCATGTAGTGATCAAATTTACAAGTCAAATTTGATTTTCATTGATTGACTGTAATGTAACTGCAATAATTGTTATAATAATTCAAACAATTTTGTGATAAGAATTTTCAAATAAAACAGTGATACCTGTAATTTCTTTTTCCATGTCAAACAATGTTTTAATAAAAAATATGAAAAGGTATATTAATATTTGTTGCTGAAAGTAATTGAAATTCTTATTATGTTTTACAATCCTACACATTTAGTTTTCCTGTTTGGATTATTATACATTTACTTGTGTAGCACACGCTATTATTTTTAAGAATGACAAAAATATGAAAAAAGAAATAAATAAATAAATAAAAAATAATAATGAACTGAAATCCCAACCATTTGAATCTTTTCAAGGAAGTTAGAAATGAAAGCTGAAACAAATATTACACTGAAAACAAGGTTTAAAATAAATTTTATAAGCTAATCTGGAAGGAAATAATAAATTAAATGAACTATTCATAAAAGATAGGTGTGTACTGGTTGTAGATCAATGGTCAATTTTAATTTAACACAACACTGCATATTAGTATCCATATTTTAAAATTGATTCTGAGTGAATACCAGCAAAATATTTTAGCAAAAAATTCCAAAATAATAAAAATTTAAATGTAGGCTAAAGTACTGACCATTTAGCTGCCAAATTGGTTTAATTTATAAAAAGTTAGCAGCTTTCATTTTCTTATTCAATACTAAATAAATATTGAGATAATGATTTTAATATAATAGGGAGTTTGTAACAATATTAAAATATAACATTGATTAATACGTTAACAGAAATGATGATCTTAAAGATAAAAATATGCATGTGTTAAAATAGATGAAAATATCCTGAACTAAATAGAATTTTAATTAAAAAAAATAGAGTATAGTGAATAGGTTAAATCCCAGGAGCCAGCCCAGCAATAAATGCACCTAACTGATTCACTACGGACAGCAGAATGTATGCGATTTTATGATGCAACTTCATGTGAAGAAGCATGAAATTTGTTTGGAGTTTCAGTAACCCTCAATGCATTTTCCCTTTATGGTTGAAATTCAAGTGTTTGAAGTTGTTTTGTTTTTTAAGTTTCTCAAGATAAAAATTTTAATATTTGAAGTTATATTAGGTTTTGAGAGTGTATAACAAACTGAAATTTTAAATATTTTAAGTCATATTTAGTTTTGAAAGTATATAAAATTGAAAATTTTGAATTTTAATATTAAAAGATGTTGGAAGTGTAAAGTATGTATAGTGATGTATTGAATTTGTGTATTTTTAATTCTTCAGCAAGTAATGATTTAAAGAACACTTTTAATTTATGAGTTATTTGATTAAAATTGCTGTTGTATGTAATAATTTATTGAGTAGTTTGAGTAGATTATTTGACATACATTTAGGTTTATTGTGAATTGTAAGACTTGAATTTTCATAAAAATGTATTTTATTTACATTATTGATTTAGCTTTATTGCCTGGTTCTCCCTGTGGCTTGTTTGTATTTTTTAAATGAACCAGTTAATTAAAATCCAATTTTCTATAAAAACATTAATAATTTATAATATTGATTTTATTGCCCATTTCTCACCAGGGTTAGATTACATTTTCCACTCACTTTTTTCTTTTTAAATATATATAATGAGCATCACTATTCAGTTAATTAAAATCTGAGTTTTCATGAAAATCTATGTATTTATGTTATGGATTTAGCTTTATTATTGTCTTTGGGATAGACTGCATAACACTGATATTTTTTAAGGTGTGCACCACTGCCTGGTTAATAAAAATTCAAGTTTTCAAACAAATGTATTTTATTTGCATTATAGATTTAATTGTATTGCCCAATTATCTAAGTGGTACATTGCATTATATTGATGTTTTTCCCCCAGATGGTCCATATTGCCTGGTTAATTAAAATCCAAGCTTTCATAAAAAACTTACATTACTGGTTCAGTTTCACTGCCCAGTTGTCTCCCACTATAAACTGAATGATATTTAATTTATATTTGTTTTTTAATAATTCAAAATGTTAATATTTGAAATTTAAAATAGTATAAGATTGCAATGTTCAAAAAAACGTTTGAGCATTAATAGTATTTGAAAACTGGATATTGCACAAAATGATATAATTTAGGTTGGCGAGATAACTGTGCAATGTTAAATGCAAAAACTGGTAATCATACCAAACAAATGCTGTTTAGAATTTTATTGATGAATATAGCTAAAATTTCTAAAAACAAAACATTTATTTTAAAAACAGCTGTAATACTTTTAAGGACTTATTAAACATAGCAACAAGAATAAGAAATGCCAAAAGGTAAACAAGTAACAGATTATGTAAACATTAGAAACATAGAAAAAATGTCTTATAATAGTAATACATACTCTCGAAGTATAATATAAATGAATGATGCGATTTGAGGAAGGATCAATAAACTTATGACTAGTTTTTCCTTGCATCATGGACCTAAAATAGGAAACAGTTGTATAAAAAATATATGCATTGCTATTTGAAATATTGCTACAATTAAGAACCCAATTTCAAAATTATGCATAATTCTAATTAAGATATTTTTCAGATTTATGTAATTTTTTTTCTATTTATTGAATATTTACCATATTCTCTCACAAATAAATTTTGATATTAAATAATAAATAAGCATGAATAATTAACACAAGAATTAAACTATAACTAAAATAAAGATTTTATAGAAAGAATTTAATTTTAATATATAATTCCTGTTTTAAAAAAAGATTAAATCATTGCTAAGAAATATTAAAACTTATATTATCAGTACTAAATTCATTATATTATCAGCATTAAATTCTGGGAAAAACTACTGAATTCAGAAATGTAAAAATTGACTTTTTCTCCCCCAAAATGAAAAATAACTCAATATAAAGGTCTACCTGATTTAAAGCAATATCCCATTTTGAATGTCTTTATTTTTGTTAGTTTCAATAGAAAAAAAACATTTTACAAAATTTACTTTTATGGATAGATTTAAATCTTCTGCAGTATTTGTATAAGATTTTTGCAATTTTCATCTTTGGTGAAAATTGGAAAAAAGCATTTTAATCAGGTAAAGTTTTATAATTTTCTTTATTTTTTTGTTTAACCATAAATAAAACACAATTAAATGGCTTTAAGCCCAATAATATAGCAAACAGATGGATAAAAAAAATTGAAGATTAAAATTTTACATAAATGTAATCTGATTGAAATAAGTTCAGTTAGAAAACTTATTTTATTAAATGATCATTGCATATTGAAATTCATTTTTAAAGCAATTAAATAAATTGATGAAATAATAAACATAAAACTCTTCTCCGCATAAAAATAGTATTAAAATAATTAAAACTCAATTTATATTGTGTAATTAATATACTAATATAGATGAGTGATATAACATTTTGGCTAAAGAAATCATGATACTTCATTAAAATTTTATCTGTAATATTTAAAGTTTAAATATAGTATTTATTAGTTACATTTAAAAAATAAGGGATCACTTTTTAAAACAGATCCTGGTAACAACTACAAGATTAACAAATGCATTTAATTAGCTAGATTAAATTAGATTTTAAAATTGCTGAAAAATGATAAATAATCATTGAAATCAATACAATTTTAAGTTCTTACTGAGATTATACTTATGATTGATGTATACTATTAATACAACACGTTTTTATACCACTTGTTATTTGTAGATAAATTATTGGTAGATCACAGAAATATTTTATTCACCAAGAAAGTTTATTTCTGAAACACACATGTTCTAAATAATCAGAAAAGTGCTAAAGGTAACCACTTTTCTTAATTTAAATTTTCAATTAAAATTTTAACTAAGAAAAATGGTACTTAATTTTTTATTTTTACTTTAAATAAACTAACAGATATATGTATTTTAAGTTTTGCACCACACTTTATTTTTCATTATTTATTTAGAATTAAGTATTACTATGCACTGAAAGACTTAAGACTTGAAATTAGTTTGATTAAGCCTTACAATATAAAATGATGGCAAATTGTCTTAAAATTAGAACTTTTAACAGCACTAAGTGGATGACCTAATAATTGAAGAATATTGTAAGATTTTTTAAACATGTTACAGATTTTTTGGAGAAATTTTTATAAAAAGTGGGACATGTTTACTTAAACAAGGTAGGGAAGGAAATCTTAAAAGCCTCTCTAATAAATGTGCATTATAAAGCATTACTTAAATTAGAATTTAAAATATTTGTGGGAAAAGAAATTATTAAGCAAATGTCATTTAAATCATGTTTATTATTAAAGCTGTATCATGATGTAAAAAAAGCCCCAAAGCCACCAATTTTACATGCCAAATTTTCTCTGCTATCAGGAAGAAAAATACTAGCCTATTTCAAATTAACACATTGTTAGTCTAAAAAATTAATATTTTATAATAAAGCTGATATGTGCCTCTTCAGAAGTTCAAACTTCAGGCATATTTTTTCAGACCAATAAGATTATACTATGATGAAACTTTAAGGGTCTACAAAATGGCAAACAAATACTGATAAAAAAATTTGTCAATCTAATTGAGGTCCAAGACCATTTTCACAGAAATAGATAAAAATACTATTATATAGAATCAATTCAAAACTTAACTATTACTTTTGGTGAAATTTTCTGACAATATTATTCTGTTTTTTTTTTTTAATTCCTAGATATATAAAACTAAGCTTTTTTATTTTTGAACTTAATAACTTATAGATCTAAATAATATTAAATACCAAAAGCCCAAAAATCAGTCTCATATATTCATCACCATCAAAAACACACAAAATTCTTAATATCATGTAGTGAGCAATAACACTAATATAGTTCCTTGACTCTTACAATAATAAATAAAAGACATATAATAATATCATAATTGTTTCAAAATATAGTGTCATCACTTTTAGTGACAGTATTTTCTTGAATAAAATGTGGCTAACTTTATTTTTCTTAATAAGGGTTAAAAGTATAAGAATAATTTTTTTAAAAAAAAATTATTATATTAGTTCAGTAATTAGGGAAATTAATATTACAGCAGATATATTTCTGGCAGCTGGTTCTTTCTCATAATGATTAATAACTCTGAACCAGTAACTCAATTCTTATATTCATTTAAGCACTAAGATATAAAAAAATAAAATATTTACGCTTGCTGGTGAATCCAATGCCCAGCTATGTCAATCACCATACTAAGCTGAAATAAAATCATCCATTTAGGATAAAAGCAAGAAAGGGTGACTAGTAAACACATAGTGGAGCATCGATCGGTTAACTGGTCCAACATGGCTCCAAACTTTGTACCTGAAAGGGGTTGAAATATATGATTAAGTATCATCCAGGCATAAATTAATATTTTTTAACTGGGAAAGGAGTATAATTACAGATTATCAGAAAACAAACTAACAAAATTTTACAATAGTTTACATTATTTTAAAGATATGTTTAAAAAAAGGACCTTGGTTTAACCATCTTGCAGCATAACCATCAATAGCATCTAGGAATTCGCTCAAGAGGTAGCAGATAGTTGCCCTTATGTAATTAGTTGGCATGTAATAAAAGGAAATGATTGCCAAAAGAATCCTGACATATCCTAAAATAAAATATTTTAGAATATTTAAATTAAAATCTGAAATAATTGTTAAGGTAATAAATTTTCACATTATTAAGTTTTAATTTAAGCAGATTTTATTAATGTATAATAGAAATGGAATTTTAATTTGGAACTACAAATAAAATGAAAAACTAAACAGTATTCAATTTGAATAAATAATTTTAGAAATGCTAATTAAAACTAAGACAAAATAATTATTTTTGTAATAACTTAATTATTAACAAATCAAGATTAATTATCATAAGTAAATTAGTAATTTGCTTCAGTTATAACTTATCTACAAATTAAACACAACAAATTCCATAGTTGAAGCACACACCTTTGGAACAAATAGGAAGTAAAAGGAAAAACAAATTAGTTTAACTTTGATAAAGATGTTATGTAAGAGTGATTTGAAATCTACATTTTGATACTTAATCATGTTTGGCCAGTGACCTTTGTATAGCTACTTTAAATACTTTTAACAGTATAGATAAAAATAAATTCTTTAGAAAGAGAGTAAGATGCAGTTCTTTAAAGGTTGTGCAATTGCAAGTAGATATTCTAAGAAATCAAATTATTTCTATACTGTGGCTGACAAATCTATATCAGTGGAAAATTTTTATTATTGTCCAAATGCAGAAGGACAAAGATTAAACATGACCCTCAAGGAGTTCATGAATTTATTACTTTTATTTACAGACTTAATGATAAGCTCTGTGATAAGGATACTTATCTTTGATGCTTAAAAAAATATCACATATCTTAAAAAATAAATGCTCAATAGTATGGCACCTAGATAATATAATCAAAATTGAGGGTGAGAAAATCAAACAATTGATCAATATTTTCCCTTACTAATCAAATCCAAGTTACAAATTCAATAAAGAGTATAATTTGTAGCTTCTTTAAGGGTTGAAAATGATTTAATATTAAGTAATTGAGCAGATACACAGTTAAAATATTAAGGATATATTTTTGTTCTGGACTGAAATGTGAGTTAACAGATGATACATATTTTTTCTTTTTTAAAATAATAAGATATTAAATTTTCTTCCATTTTTTATTACACAAGCATTTTTGACAACAAAAAAATACTTGTGTACTAAAAAATTTATTTATAAAAGAAAGTAATTCTTTTTTAAATAAATAAAATACAAATTAATAATTACAGTAATATACAAGAGTGTCTAATTACTTAAAATTCAGTTAGTAAAATTGAAATAATTTTACACTTAAGCATTCTTTAATAATCACTTTTATTTAGTTAATAAAATATTCATGCTGTTTATAAATATAACACTTAATTATCCTTAAACATTATTATTAAATTAATGAAATCAAAAACTGCTCACTAAAAGTTTTTCAATGTTTTTTCAAGGATATTTAACTATAAAAATGTATTAGACAATAAGAAATGGATACTTCAATCATGGAATTTCAAAAAGTCATACATACATAGCTTAAAAATAGTAATATGACAAAGAAGAATCTAATTTTTCTCCAAAGAAATTTTTAAACTCAACCACTCTAGATCAAATGAAAAAATAATAAGCCTAAGTAAGATCATTTTTGGGTTAATGTATTTTCTGTTGATCTTTCCTTCAAGCTGTTAGTTGGACATCATCTGACACCCCAGTAACAACAGCCATTTTGTGTTCTAGATATATCGCAAACATTGAATTATCATTATATTTTAAAATTAGAACCTTATAATATACATATTTGCTATTTATATTACAAAATCAGCAACTTTTTTGTTGTTATCTTTTAACAAATTTTAAAAAATTAGTTTGATTTAGCAGTATTATGAAGTACTTTGAATATTACAATATTTTCCAATACATTACTGGTTAAATTTGTTTAGTGTCAAAAGATAAATATGACAGGTGATAAAAAATAAACATTACAACAATCTATGTATAAAATTAAGTATTTTTATATTTATCTTGGATCCCTACTAATTTCTATTTTTTCAAGGATTATTTTATCAAATTTTAATTATTTTTTATTTTAAAAACTCCCTTAAATTTTAATATATTAATAAATATAAATGTAGCAAATTTGGAAGCACAGTCAAAATTTTTATTATTATAAATTTTTTACATTATTATATTTTATTATTTCAGTAATTTAAATTCATCACATGAAACTCATAATTAATACATTATCAGCTTTTAATTTTGAACTAACATTTAAGTCTAATTTTTTGTCTAATTTTGTAACTAATTTTTTGTCTAGACATTGATACTGACACTTACTAGTATAAATGTGTTTAGTTGAAATTAATAATTTGTATTACTCATAATTATTTATGTTAGCTTATCTATGGCGAAATAGATAGAAGTAATTTTATATGCCGAGTGAAACTTTTAAAATGATGGCGATTGAATTGTTGATACATTGCTAACATTGTTCTAACAATTTTATACCATTAACTACCATGATCTAAATTTGAAAATTTTGGAATTTTACATTCAACACTCACAGGCAATATACTTGGTACGCCTAACAGTTTAATTTCATTCTATAGATATTAATCAATATTGTGCATAACAGTAACCATGTATTTTGATGTTTCTTTACAAGTGAATAGATTTGAAATTTATTGGTAAGTTGAATGGAAAAGAATTGTCATAGTTGAAATTTTATATTTCTGATTTTCAAATTATAATTAAATATCATATATAAATATGCAATTTAGAGATTATAGTGAAGATTTGCTATTTATGTAGTCTTCTACTTTTTACTGAGAGTTTATTTATTATAATTATCTAGTAAAAAACGAAGAAGCAAAAAATAGAAATAATGTGTTAATATTAGAGTGTGATCCTAATATTTAAATTTTAGGTTAGAAAGAGGACCAAGCCTTTACCTTAACTAGAGAAAGGTGAAAACAGTGAAATTTAGTAAACTTTTGAATCCATTATGCAAATGGGAAATTGTTCAACACTATTTTAGAACAAACTTTATGAGATTAAATCATTGTATGGATACCCAAAGATCTATAGTTTTGGCACCATTACTGACTCATAGGGTGAAGCCCATATCGCCAACATTATCTGAATCCTAAATGTCGCCAAACATCACCAATCTCGCCAAATACACTGTGTTACGTAAATTAGGATTAAGCGCAGATTTAATTTAATTTGTTGAGTATAATTACCTGTTGTTTACACAGAGACCTACAATTTAAAGTAGATTCCAAAACACTTCAAATATATATGCTTACAGTGAGAGATAAAATCAGAAGCTACTGAACTAAAAGCCAAATCGTGAACCATTCTATTACCTGCTTGATATATTAGCAATAAAATTTGATTAGCTTTCATCTTGTTTGGCTTCCTACAGACTCATATGAGTAAATTTTTCTTAAAAAATTGAAACTTAAAATATCATGAAAACCAGAATTCCTTACACAGCAAAACTGTTGAGCAAGTGATTTTAATTATTGGGATTGATTACAGAGATAAGAACTTTGATAAATAAAAGATACTTCTATTAAATCATTCAATGTTAATTATATTTTATTATTAGCTCTAAATAGCAATGAATAAACTTTAAGTGTTGTCAGTTGATGTTAATTTTTAAAAATAATCAATAGCAGCAATATAGAAAAAAATTCCTTTGTATTTCTGTTTAGAAAAAATATCCATTTTATGCTATTTTAATTAATATGCGCTCTACAGCAGACAATTACTGTAATTTATATTTCATTGATAAATTTTTTTTTGGAACTGTAAAATGTTATATGACTGATATAATAAACATCTAACAATTTTTTATACAGTGGTTAATTAAGCATTATATGTTTTAATTTTTATTCTTTTCATTTCTGAAACGATTCAGTAATATATAATTTGTAAGTATTTTCAAAGTTTTACAACCTTTAAACTTATACTGATTTACTGAAGTGAAAATTTAAATAATTCAAATGTTTTACAAAATATGGAGAACCTTCCAAGAAAAATATGTTACGTATAAAAACATGATAAACAAAGCTTGCCCAATTTAATAACAAGTGAAAAAATATAAGAAAAATTACCAATCAAATTGGGGACAAAGAGAAATATATTTTCCGACATTTAATCTCCAAGTAAATCTAATTATCTCAATTATCCCAAATCCTTTCAAATCGCTTTCGCCTTCGCAGAAACCAGAAACAATCGACAATAACAAAAATAAGTTAGTTGAAGTGAAAGTTTCGGATTTTAACAACAATGCTGTCTGTTTTCTATTAAAGAAATTTTCTTATAAATAATATATTTTGAATAGTTTATTTAGTTTTAAACCGTAAATAAACGTAATTTTATCGAAAAAGTTAACAATTAATATTTTGATAGTACACTTCATTAATATTTAATAATTAGGCTACGTGACTATGGCAGCGTTTTCACTCATTTTCCCTTTCAGCATTTAACCATGCAATTGCAAACTGCTAGGTTTCAGTTTGTCAGCAGCTGATTGATGTGGATTTAAAAATCTAGATCATTTGTAAGTAGCTTTGAATAATAACTTGGTATTATTCTCATTCTTTTAGATCGTATTTTTTAGAATTCAAATTGAAAATGTTTTTTTTGTGTTTTAAAAATAAATCAGTTAAATTTTAAATTGTTTTTCTTTTGTTTTCGCTGATAAGTACTAGGCGCGCTTTGGTACCGAGAAAAAAAAATAAAGAGGACAATGTGTCAAATTTCACAATATGATTTAGAACTTAATTATAAAATGGGTGTGACTATAACTTAATAATTGAAGAAATATTGTTATTAAAATTTGTTCTAGTTTTGCAAGAAAATTTCATATTTTTTTCGTAAATTATTTTGATATTAAACTATATTTAAATAAATATATTTAATCTGTTAAGAAGTTACTGATTTCCACAAAAAAATAGTTACTTAATTTGCTATTATTCCATTATATCCCCGCAATCGATCATCGAAGCGATTGTACTCAGCAGATTTCAGCAGAAATAACTTTGGTGTTTAAATAAGTTTTGACAATAAGTAATAATTATTTAGTTTAATAAAATGTTTATATTATTTTCAGTAGTTTCTAAAAATAAAAAAGTTCTTAAAATACAGGACGCAAATATTTTAGACAGTAATTGCGATATTTTTATTTACATTGATTATCGTACTGGTCTATAATGGAATTGTACCTTTAATTTATTTACTGTCTTATTAACTTCTGTTAATTTTTCTATTATCTAATTAAAACTTCAACTACTGATCTCATATCTTGAAAAATCACATTCTCAATCATAAATTTTTTTTTATTGGAATTGTTTATAAACATGTAATTTTATAATTAGTTACTATAAAATTAGCAAATTTGTATGAGGGCATAATAATGAGATTTTTACTTGATTATTTTATAGCAATTTTATGGTCATTGTTTAAAGCTAAACTTATAAGGTGTTTTAATTTTAAATCATAGGTTTTTTTCATTAAAAAGCTTTCAGTTTATTGATATTTATTAGTTTTTATATTTTATGTATTGATGTATTTAATTTTAATATCTTTTTACACCAATATAGGATTTTAAATTTATAACTATCATTATGAAGTTTCTTTTACTATTAGTGTTCTAAAATTTACTTACTATATTATCTATTATTTAATTTACAATTAAATTGTAAAAGTATACTTTTTAAATAAAATATTCTCTAAAATATTGAAAATGAATTTTAATCTTTTGTAACTTATTTTTAGTTTTTCTGATTTCAAAATAAGTTAGATTTGTTTCTTGTATATTGGTATGCAGTTAAAATATTTTATTTATTTGAAATTATATAATATAAGGCAATAAATATACAATACTAAAAAATATGATATCAAAAACATATATTACTGGAAATCTAACCAGTGCAAAAGCAGCTAAAGAGGGATTTGCCAGTATAAATTAGATAAAACATGAAAAACAATAAAACTAGTAAGATAAAATTTGAAAATATATAATACAAAGAGTATTTTTTATCTAATATATGATATATATATATATATATATATATATATATATATATATATATATATATATATATATATATATATATATATATATATATATATATAAACTGAAGAATCATAGCATTCAGATAATTATTGGTTTACTTTTAAAAATTTCATTTTTTTAATAGTTGAAGCTAAAGCAATATATTAATTTAATTGTTCAGGTAATAAAATACATTTAAACTTAATTGAGAATTATTAGTTATTAATCTTTAAATTTATCTTATATTAGATAATTTTTTTTATAAAAATGTTATACATATGTTTGATTTGTTTTCAAAATTTGTTTAAATAAAATTTTTTTGAATTTTTATTTTTAAAAAAAATAAAAAAATTTAATCTTGAATGAAACATACAGAATGCTAAATTTATTAGTAAAAGAATATTAAAATAAATATGAATTAAATATCTTTATTTTGTGTCAAATATTAAGCAAAATTGTGAGTTTTCATATTATACTTAAAAAGAAAAATAATTATTTAAAAAAGTAATATATTTTATTGAAAATGAAAAATTATTGTAGTATACTTGTTTCTGGTTCCAATATCTATATTCTCTTCACAGTTATTAACACTTCACAGACCAGCTGCTTATCTAGAGAAGGACTATATATAGCATTTCCTGGAAGTCTTTTCTAGCAAAATAGTCATCTCTATCAGATACCATGCTTGTATGCCTGTAAAGAGTGAAAAATAAACATGAGGATGATCACTAATTTAAGAGTGGAGGGGATGACTTGTCAGTCCTGTGTAAAATCAATTGAACAAAAAATTGGTGAAGTAGAAGGGGTTCATCATATTAAAGTATATCCATTTTCAAAATATTCTATATGTTCTAAAGTGCATTCTATTTATATGTGTCCATTATTAAATAATGGCTTTTATTTTTATTAAATTAAATATTTCATAGTTGGATAAAAATTATTTTAACAGAGTATATATGAATCCTGACAAATGGAAAAAAAATTTCTTATAGATTATTTCACTACACTTTTTATTTATTGTATTACATTTCAGGATTATTTGTTGTGTATTTTGATTTTATTACATATTTGGTATGTTTGGATGAAATACTGTGGTTTTCATTATAAAGACTATATTCAGAACTCTTACCATTATCTTGTTTTCTATATTATTTTTGAAGCAGCTCTGTTTACATTTTTGTTTGAAATTTCTGATTTCAATGTAAATTTCCTGTTAGAAATATTGTTTGGATTTTAGTTTAGAAGGCTTGTGTGTGTGTGTATATATATATATATATATATATATATATATATATATATATATATATATATATATATATATATATATATATATATATATATACATATATAATGATTATATGTTTACATATATATTTTATTTATAATGAACTTTTTATAATTGTTCCTGTTTAATTTTTTTTTTTTGTCAACCGTATTTTAAACAAAGTAAAGATATTATCCTCTATTGGTATGTAGTTCTTTCAAAAATTACTCAGATAAAAAATATATGAAAGAGAGATAAAAAAATAAAGAAAAGAAAAATATCTGTAGCAGTTTATTCTTTCTATTTTAGCTGATAAAATCCTGATTCAGTGCATACTTAATTTATAGAGGATTATATTAATCTTCTTAAGTCTGTAACTGTGTGGTTTGGATTTCTGTTTCTTACGAAACAGCTCCATGTTCTGTCTTCTACCATAGAAAGAATCCAAAATGTGGTCTTTAAAGAAACACAGATATGTATGTCCTCAGTTTTATTCCCTTAAGACTTCAAACATTACATATTTTGTTATAAATTTCATTAAATATATCATTTATCAATAAAATATTTTGATAATTTAATAGTTATTTGAAGCAATAAATGTTTATGTATTGTTTAAACTTATATTTTAACCTTTTTAAAATTTTGTGTAAAAATAATCCTAATTGTAATGTTTTTTAAAAATTTGCTATATTTAAAAAATTAAATTTATTTGGTTTACAGGTCTCCTTGGAAAATAAATCTGCTGAAATTGAATATGACAATGATCTGATCTCAGATGCACAGTTGGCAGAAAAAATTGAAGAAATGGGTTTTGAAGTACCTCCTTCCCAGTCGGGGCTTGTTAGAACTTCTGTTTCGGTAAAAGGCATGACTTGCGATACATGTGTGAGGAAAATTGAATCCAACATTCTTGGTTATTCTGCAGTCCAAAGTATCAAGGTATCTTTCAAAGACAGACTTGCCAAAGTTGTCATAGATACCAACAAATTGACGCTTGAGAAATTATGTGATGCTATTTCGCAGATGGGATTTATTTCTGAACCATTTGCTTTGGATGATCCAGTCGAATCATTCGTTAAAATTTCTGTGCAAGGAATGACTTGTCATTCTTGTGTGAAAAGTATAGAAGACTTTGTGGGAAGTAAATCAGGAGTATGTAAAATTTCTGTATCTTTAAAAGATGAATTGGCTTCTATTTGGTATGACTCTTCTGTTATTAAAGCCGATGAACTTCGTGATATTATTGATGACATGGGATTTGGTGCCTCCGTAGTAGAAGTTAATGAATCAAGCAATGCTACAAAGTCTCTCATGTTAGATATAAAGTCATTAAGTTCTACAAATTGGTCACCAGAAGATGAGGATCAAATTTTTAATATGGATGGTGTATTGAGTGTCAAATCAACATCCAGCCCTTTTACTTTAACTGTGTTCTATATGCCAAATATAATAACTGCTAAAGACATTATGAGTAATATCCAATCTATGGGTTTTTTGTGTAATGAAATCTCTGCAACAACTAAAAATGATACCAATATAAAAGATAGTCCTGATAAATCACCTTCTAGATTATTAAGAAATGGCATCAATGAACTTAGTGAGTACAATTTGTGTTTGTTAAAAATTTTTTATATTTTAATCATAATTTTAAGAAATTCTTGGTTTTTTTTTTTTCACTTTTCTAGACTTAAGGATATTAATATTATTTCAGGTGTTTATAAAAAGTATATCAGTCTTCAACTTAGTTTCTTTTTCTAGTCATTCTTAGTTAAATTTAATGATTTTGTTAATATGGTGATGTTAAATTAATTTTAATTTATTATTACATTTTAATTTCAATCATTATCCATATTTTTTTTATTTTCGCATTGAAATCAATAGAGAAATTGTCCTTTACAAAAATCAACTTTTTTTTAAAATTTTCACAAATGCTTAAAATAAAACATGGATTTTTAGTTTTTTTATAGCCTTTCTCAAAGATGATTTTCTTTTATGATGATAGTAATTTTTAAAATTCTTTAAACATTTCAGATAGAGAAATTAAAAACATTTAAATTTTCATTTAATACTATAATTAATATGAATATTATAAAAAATAACTGTTCTAAGTTTTGCTTTATAAATTTTTGTAGCTGGTACTTTTATAATTAATAGTTGTCAAGCATTTGTTCTGACATCAAAATCTAAGATTTATAATTATTTTGGAAATTGCAAAATGTGATTCTTAAAAAACTTAGGTTTGAATTGAAAAGAAATTAAATAGTTAAAATCACTTGTCAATTAAAATTTTTTCAGTTATTTAATTGTAAAATATATGTAAAATATTGCTTTCATTGGAATTTTATCATTTGCAAGAATATCATGCCCTTATTAATGTTAGGGATCAATTATTGGTAGCTTTATTTTTTTAGCTGTCATCTATATACACATTAGCAGTATTATCTGATACTATAAATTCTTTACATATTGTTAAAAACTTCAATCTGATCAACTTTACATAATCAAAATAAAGTGATCATGAATATAATTTGAATACATTACAAATAGTGTAATTAAAAAACATTTAATTTGAAGGAATTGCCAATATTTGAAAGTAATCCTATTTTGTCAGCAAATGATGAGTTAATTTTGGCTTGAACATCAAAATGCTGCATATAATCACTGAGTACAGTTTTTCCTTAAACATTTTAAATAAGTAAATTGTAGGTCTGGAAAACTTTGAAACTGCTAATTTTTTTAGGAAATTTGTTTTCTATTTTTTAAAAATGATTTTTCGTGAAATTTCTTAATGATATAAAACATATAATTTTGCTTTTTATTATTCTGTAATTTATATATAGTTTTAGTTTTTTATTATTCTGTGTTATTATTAATAATATATTTTATAATGCCTTATAGGCATAAAATCTTCCAAGAAAATACAAATGTATTCTGAAGAGAATGAAGATTTAGAAAAATGCTTTATTCGTGTGACTGGCATGACATGTGCTTCCTGTGTTGCTGCAATTGAAAGAAATATATCAAAAATAGAAGGTTTGAAGTTTTAAATACTGCAATTATTTCAAGAATTATTTCTCTAAATCTTAATATTTCTAAGAAATTGTATAATACATGTCGCATTTTGCTTTTAAAATATTTTAAAGTAATTCTTTGCTTCTTTAGTACAATTTATGTATTTAAAATTATTTAGGTGTTCACAGAGTATTAGTTGCTTTAATGGCTCAGAAAGCTGAAATTAAATATGATCCTGCTTATATTTTACCTTCACAACTAGCATTTGCGATCACAGATCTTGGTTATCCTAGTCAAGTTTTGGATGATGTTTCTACCGAATATGGAGAACTTCGTTTGCATGTGAGTCTAATTATTTTGCTCGCAATATAATAAAAGAGAGATCTGATTACACATATTGAATTAATTTGTTCTTTCCTTATATTAAGTTGATTAAATTTTAAGGATGACTGGAATAAGTAGATATAAATGTTAAGAATTGTATTTATTCAAATTTATTTTGCATAAAATTACTTTTTATGCTAAACTTTATAATCTTCTGCAAAACTTATTTAATTTTAAGACAAATTTGTTGGTTTTTAAATACCTTAAAATCACAATCAAAGCAAGAAAGATATTTGAAATGAATAAATTTTAAAAATGAACTGTATTAATATTGCTTTGTTTGATCTTACATTTAGTATTAAATTCATTTGTATATGTTTTTTTTATTTTTAAAATTTATTATATTTACTTAGAACTGTCATTTTCAGCTTATTTCTTTCAGATTTCAATTGACCTTTTCAATTAAATAAGACTTCTATTTCATGAACATGGTTCTATTAAAACTTTCCATATTCCACTGTTTTAGCATGCCATTCTTTTTTCTTTGCATGTTTTTTTAAATATTGCTAAGACAATTTAAATGCTCCAATCATTTGTGCTAAACTAACAGTTGAGTTATTAGTAATATGTCCACCAATTTAAAAGTTATGAATTTGATTCCTACTTTGAATGTAGTTTGAATCTAATCTAAATTGTAGGCTTCAGATAAGTCAGCTTTTTTATGGAAATATGATTAAATAATTGCAAAAAGATAAACAAAATCAATAATATGTTTTTTATTAGTTTATTTCATCAAATTTATGAAAATTACTGGTTTTCTTGCTGCATGATGATCCCATAGTACATGAAATGATCTCAAATTGCTTAATTGAGAAATTATGAGACTTTTATGAGCAAAATGTTATTCTCAGACAGTTTAGTTTATTTTTTATTTACTATGAATATTTATGTAAATTAGTTATTTTTCAGAAGTTTAATAAATTTTCTCTTTTTAGATTGGAAAAATGACTTGCGCTAACTGTGTTCATGAAATAGAAACAACTGTTGGTGGCATGACTGGTGTCATATCAGCAACTGTAATGTTAGCTACTCAGCAGGGTCATTTTAAGTTTGATGCCGAACTGACTGGTGCTAGAGACATTATCGAAAAAATTCGAGTAAGCTGAATTAATTATTTTAATAGAAATTTATTAAAAAGCAATTATTTTTTCCATTTATTAATATATTTTATTATCTTTAATTTTTAGCTTTTATATTTGTATAGTTTCTTAAATTGTATTTGAAATATATTGAGTTATTTTTGAAAACTATTTATAAGACAGTGTTTTATCTGATTCTCATAAGAATGACATAATTGAGTTTTACTTTAAACTTTTTATACTAATAATAAATTTTGATTATTAATGCTAAAACTTACTACAAGAAATCAAATTATCTACCTTAAATGGAACTTTCTGTATCATGAATGGAATGGTGTTAAATATCAATAGATTTATTAAGAATTTATGATAAAATTTAGAATTTTAAAATTTTTTTTACTTAAATTGGCTACAAATTGATAAATTTCAATATATTCACTATAATTTTTTAAAAATCTGATGTGATGGACATGAAATGTAATTACTTGGGCTTATTTTTGTTTGATTTTAAAAGGCGTACTAAAAAGATTCTCCTTTTTATTTTTGTAGAGTTTAGGATTTGATGCATATCCATTATCAGATCGTACAAAAGATGCAGGATATTTTCAACAGAAGGAAGAAGTGCGCAAGTAAGTTAACTTAAAAATTTAAATATAAGTATAAAATCTTCAACAAAGAATGAAACAGAAAATAAAATCCTTAACTTAAATAAAATCTTATATTTTTGACTTGCAAGTACTACAGAATATGAATACTAAAATATATGCATTTACTTCTATTAAAAATAAGAGCACTTAAACCATTGAAAATGTAACAAAGAAAAAGTAAATGTCTTAATAGAGAAAATGTGATGCATACAGTTTAGACATAACTGATTTTTCTAGATATTTTAAATACTAGTGCTCGTATAACAATTTTGAGCCTCAGTAAATGTTTTAACTTATTGGCATTCTAAAAAACATTAGATCCATATCAGAATATTGTTTGCCATTCCATGTGTTTTGTAATTTCATTTCAAAATACATCAGAATAAATTTGACTTTGTGAAAATGGTATTGTAATTTTTTATTTGTATCTGTGATGAATAATAATTAACAAGTAATCTTTGTGTCAAGTGATGGTATTGCACGTCATACTTCTGTCAAATTTTATTCATAGCCCCTAAACATTATTTTTATTGTTCTACATATAGTTTTACCCTAGTACAAACTTAAATTTATATATTCAGTGCTTTTATATTTTAGTTTAGTACAGTTCTATTTAATTTTTCTTATCACCATATTTATCATTCATTTAAAATGCTTGTGCGTTATTTTCAACTTTATTTTTTCTGCTATGCCTTACTGGCATACTACTATACAATTTATTACAAACTCATTTAAAATTTTACTTTGCCAATCTGGCATTTCTATATTCATAATCGAATTATTAACTTACTGTATATGCTTGCCAATTCGTCAAAGGGGGCGTATCCTAGGTGTTTTAAAAGCACCAGATTCAGAAAATCAAACTCTGGTGTCTGATAGTTTTGGCTAAAAACTGTTATTGTCATTGTTATAATTTTACTTATTTTTGTTAGTAATGATAATTATTTAATTGGGATATCTTTATTTTAGCTATTCTCAAAATTTAAACATAATTTATGTTATGTAATTATTTTATATGTTTAGTATCAATAAATTAAACTCACTATTTTTATGCAAGCCTAATTATTGGCATGTTATTAGTTTCTTATTTATTAGAGGTTCTGTTGATAGAACGAAATACTTTATAGGTATTTAAACCAATAGCTAGCGTTTCTTTAACTGCATTAAAATTTAATATTTGCAGCTCTGCTTATTGTAGTAATTATTTTGGCAATTAGCCTAATGGTAGGTATTGGTAAAATGACATCTGCCCAAAGATACTTAAAAAGTGATACAGACTGACATATAGATACATGATTTATTTATTTTCGTCCCATAAATGTATCTAGATTTTATGCTTCAACATGAATCAAGTTTATCTTAATCATTGTGCTAAACAGATTTGTTGCCCGGAAACATCTGTAGCTTTTGTTTTGAGTCCAGATTTAACATTGCCTTACAATAAAAAACCATTAATTTAAATATTTACTAAATATTTCCTCACAAGAAGATTTTTTATAAATAATGGACATGTGTTGAAAGAGAAGAAACCCAGAAAACTCAAGTGACATCCTGACAGATGTGTTTGCCGAAAGTAGAAACATAATAATAATCTCTTATTTTATTCAACAATAACTTGAATTAAACAAATGATCTTTCACTTGTTAGGGTATGGTCTTGCTCCCAGGCTATTTTAAGCCTTTTTTATTGTTTATAATACGATTACCTAATTCAAATGCCCTTTCCCATTAACAGATATAAATAATGTGCACACTATTAACAAATTAATTTATAGCATCCATCTCTTTTTCTTGTGAACTATTTTGACAAACACATTTTATTTTGTAGAAAATATATTACATATATGAAGATATTTGATTCATGTGTGATGTGCAATAGTTTTATGTTTTAATTATTTGGATAGTACTTACTTTTGGTAAGTTTTTCCTGTATCATTGGGTATTAAAACATAAAGTTTTGAGTAAAATGAATAAATTATTATTTTTTTTCTGGCCATATTTTTTTACCTCAGGATAATCTTATAGTATTGTTAATTCAAATGTGATAAATGTCTTATATAGTTATTTTAAATTGAATAACTAGAATTAGAAATTTAATTATATGTATGTATTAAAGTATATATTAGTTTTCATCGATAAAATGATAAATTTTTAAGATTATTCATGCATGAAAAGCAAAGGCAAATTAAAATCATATGTTGTCTTTTTAATATGCACAAGTATGTATTTTCTTACTAAAGAAATATTAAATAATAAACATTGTAATGTTGGATGATAAAAAATAAATCCTTATTTGTCAAATACTTAAAAATTGAGAAAGTAATCAGTGTAACTTGCATTTGTTTCATGTAGCAGCGTTATATGCTTATGCTACTTACAATTTCCTTAAATTTTGTACCAGATTAATAAGGTCTAATATAATTTATCCTGTAACTAATTTATTCCACATTTAAGAAAATTTTAAACTTTTATAAATTACTGTGCAAATTATTTACAAGATTCTATACTCCCAACATTGAATTTACAGTAACCTCAAAAATCCCAAATCATATAATTGCTAAATATAAAATACTTTGCTGTCATAAAAAGAAATTTTTTCAGCACATTAATCAGTAGATTAAATTTTTAACAAAATATAATTGTACTGATTTAAAAAGTTTTAAAATAAATGTAAAATATGTACTTTTATTATATTAAATGGAATTTACATCTGCACAATTGATAGGTGTTTTGGTGACAGGATTTTGTTTTGACTGAACATAATTGTCATGTTATTTTTCCCCATAGGTGGCGAAATTCGTTCTATCTTTCTTTGGCATTTGGTCTTCCTTCCATGGTTGTAATGATGTACTATATGTTTCTTAAAATGCATGATAAAGAAAAGAAAATGTGTTGCCTTGTTCCAGGACTTTCTAGTGAAAATTTATTTTTATTTTTTCTTGCAACACCTGTTCAGGTATAAAGTTTTCTGTATTAATTATACTCGCTTTTTAAATCTATAAATCGTATATTTAAAAAATTAAATAATTATACTTTAATATTTCTAAATGTTTTGCCAACAGTTATTTACATATAATGTTTGAATATATTTCTTGCAGATTTTATCAAGTAGGGGTTAATTTATTGTTTTAGTAAAATTCCATTCTGAAATTTAAATATTGAACTCTCCTTCTAAAATAATTGGCACACATTGTGATCTCTAATGAGTAGTGCTGATTAAAGTGACATGTAAAGTCTATGAACAATTCTCATTTTCTACTACTCAGTATATCATTAAAGTTAATGTTTTTGGACCTTGTGGCAGAAAATACTATATAGCCAACCAATTTCCTGAGTTATTAAAAAAGGTACTCTGAAAATCTTTCGTAGAAATAGTTGATTTTACTTTAAAGAAATTAAAGTTGGCATTTACTTTTTAGCTATTTAGTTGATATTGTATTACTGTTCATTAAAAAAATTTGATTACTCAACTAAACCTAATTGATGAAACAATTAGACGAATAAATTGGGAATTTTTAAACACATGAAAGAAAAATTTACTTAATATTGGCAAGGTTTATTGAAAAATAAACTTTGTAAATGTATATGTGGATATATAATCCATTAGCTATAAAGGATTAATTGAAACCATGGTCTTCTGTTTTCTTTAAACTATATTTTTTACTTTGTTACATAGTTAATTTTTCTTTTTTAATCATCTCTGAAAATTGTTTCTGTACATTCTTCAAAATTAATATCTAAATATGTTTATACCATTAATGTAAACTGAAATATTGATTGGCTAAAAATTATTTGTTTTCATCGATTCCTTCTTTGTTAATTTGCCTCTTGTTTTAAAAGTGGAAGATTTTCTAGTTTAATATTCTTAACTTTGTTTGATTTTAGCATAATGAAACATCTTAACTGTATTATGTATAATGAATTAACTTATAATTTGATGTTAAAGAATACAGAATATGAGTAAAAGAAAAAATGACTTAAGCTCAAAAAAGATCAAAAGTATCTAACACTTCAACTAATAATCTTCCTTAATATTCCATCCTTAATATAAAGGGCTTTGTTCTTATGGTTGACATAAGGTTCTGTAAGTTTTTATTGGACATTATTTTAGTTTACAGATATCTGTACTGTTGAATTTGCAACAAATTTCACAAAATCCAAAAAATTTTCATATTGTGAAATTGATTGTAAACTTGTGAAAATTATTATTTAGAAACATGGTATGTAAATAATTTCTGTCATCACTGTATACAACATTTAAAAACTGTTGATAGTGTGTGCATTAAGGGTAATATTTTTATATTATATATTCCAATTAATACAAAGATTATTCTTTGCTTAAGAACTGTTATGTTTGATATATTTTCTAGAAAACATTTATGTAAAATCATGTAAATGGAATAAACATTATTGACTATTGTTTATTCAGTATGTTTTTTAAATTATTCTTTTTTAAAAGGAATTTTAAAAGCCTATAGTTTTATTACTTATGTAATTACATTTTTATTTAGTTCTATGGAGGACGATACTTTTATGTGCAAGCTTATAAAGCTTTGAAACATGGAATGGCAAATATGGATGTTCTTATTATGCTAGCTACAACTATAGCCTATTTTTATAGTGTTGCTGCCTTGTTATACTTTATGATTGTTGAAGCAGATCACAGTCCAAAAACGTTTTTTGAAACTCCTCCTATGCTTTTAATTTTTATATCTTTAGGAAGATGGATGGAACACATTGCTAAGGTATTATATTTTTATTTCTTTCAGTTTTTTTACTTTAAATTACACATAACAATAACCTTTCTTGCCAAGAGGTGGAATTACCTCACAACACTCTAAAAGCTTTAAAGTATGAAATGGCAAATAAATAAAAAAAATCAGATTTTAATCTGATTATGTTAACACTTAAGAAAAAACTTTATTCTCCCTAATGTCTATGTGGCATTTGAATGGTTAGCGTTGAAATTTTTAATTCAACAGTTTGTGGGATAGAATCTTACTGAAACGTGGTTTGTTGTAGTTGCTTGAGATCTATTGTAGACTGTAGGTCCCAGTAAAATCAATTTTTGCATGCAAAAAAATTCATAGTGATAAACTAAGCTAGACTAAAATTTCTTGAAATTCTCACACTTTCTTGTTCAGGGTAACAACTTTAAATTAAAATGTTTTGTGTATTGCAAATGGATATTATTCTGTATAAAGATTAATTTCTGGAACTGGTTGAACTTTTTCATTTTGTTTTTTGAAGTTTTTAAAAGCAACCATTATAAACTTAATTACATTTACAACTCAACTTAAATATTTTTTTTAAATTTTAGACAGTAATTTTTAAAATTTTTTTTATTTAATTTGTACATTTCTATACATGTGGTAAATATATATTTCTTATAAGTTTTTTCCACATTTATTATTTTAAAATTTTGCATTAAATTTTTTTCTGTAAAACATTTTACTAACCCAAATCTGTTAATAAAATATATTCTACCCAGTTTTATATCAGTATTATTTATTCAGGGAAAAACTTCTGAAGCTTTGGCAAAACTTCTTTCTCTTCAAGCTACTGAAGCGACATTGGTTGAAATTGATAGAGAAGGCCAAGTATTAAGTGAAAAGCAAATTGATGTGGAACTTGTTCAAAGAGGCGATGTATTAAAGGTATGGAGCCTAAATAAAAAATGAAATTATACTAATATTTTTTGAGATAGATATTGAATATAATATCTGATATCAAACTAATATTATTAGTGAATAAAATTTTTTTTAATGTTTACTTGTCACATTTCTTAATATATTAATTATTATTACAAATTTTATAAATTAATGTCTTAATTTTTATATTAATATAATTAATGTCTTAATTTTTTATCTTAATTTTTATATTATATTAATATTCTATAGGTACCATTCATTTTCCACTAATAAAATTATAAATAATTTCAATATCATATATGTCCTCTTGCATCCTTTGCTGTCAATGGTGCTTATCTATCCAATTATTATAATCCGAAGCTGAACTACTATCTGAATTGGATAGTGCTCTGATCTTATATTTAATATTTCATATATATCATTAATCATACAGAACAAGTGATCTCCAGACATGTCAAAGGCCCAGCATAGTAAACAAGTTGGAGTGTGTGCTAAACCAAATCTGTGTGAATGTTTTAGAAGGTAGTCATGTCCTGTTTTAAGTCTAAAGTTGGTGACACTAACAACTCTGAACAGGTCACGAAGGATGGGATTTTCCATCAAGTCACTCCAACTCTTTCCGTCCACCATATCAGTAAAAACCCATCTAAGATGCACTTTAAAAACTAAACTTATGAAGTCTTGCCTATTTTCTGTAAATTGTTATTTAATAACTTCTGAAACTAAGCACGTACCACCAGATTTATTTGCAATATTTATCAAATTTTAAATACTGTATTTAAGAAATTTAATTTTCTTACTTGCTTTGTTTTATTTTTCCTTTTATTTCATATATAACAAAATATACCACTTGCCTGTTTCCTATCTC
Organism: Latrodectus hesperus; assembly: GCA_037975125.1. Lineage (NCBI taxonomy): Eukaryota > Metazoa > Arthropoda > Arachnida > Araneae > Theridiidae > Latrodectus > Latrodectus hesperus. The sequence goes on from CM075862.1 coordinate 22,224,045, forward strand.
ATTTAGATTCTTCAAAAATCTGAAGGAAAATAAATCTTCTATCCTTCCAAATGGGAAGAGCATCTTCCAAATTTTTGTAAATTAGTAAAAAGAAATAAAAAGAATTTTTTTACTGCTCACATTTATTGTAAATGAAGCATATAAAGCTCATTTTTCTGACAACTGACATCAAAAATCTTTTGTGCATTAATTTCTATGTTGGTGCTTGCAACATTTATATTGAAATAATGTAACATTAATAAATTATTTGAACCCAAGTAGTTATATTAAGGGGTTTATATAGTTAATATTAATAAAAGAAAACATTAATGATTAATTAAATTATGAAGCATATTTTTGTAAAAACTTTATTATTGAGTTAAGACATTAAGTTATCAAGAATTAATTAAAAGAAACTTATAACAGTTATTATAATCACATTAATTACAATTGTTGATCTGAAAAATATTTTATGGTTCCACGCCTTTAAAATTCACAAAACTAACAGTATACACTTAGATTGTTGTGAAGGAGTTACAGTATGCAAATATTTGAGCAAAGTAAAGTATGTAAATAAAAAATTTAACATTATTCTTAAAGAGACAAGCTGTGTATGCTATGTTAAGCAGTAATGTTTTTTATTAAATAAAGTTGCTTAATATGGAATAGAATGATATAATTGTGATTTTTAAAGCTGAATACAAATTGCTTTATTTATATGTTGTAGAGACAAAAATAAGTCATATTTGTGTTATTTAAATTTATTTTAAATTTTTTAAACAAATTTGAATGCATAATTTTATGTTTCATTAGAATCTTGATTCGCTCTGTTTCATAAAAAATATTTTTATTTCTTAATTATTAATACTCAGTATCACCACTATTTCAAAATTATTGCATGCTAGAGATGAATTTCCTCTTCCTCTAAGAATTCTACAATTCTTTTGTATCTTTCTACAAACAAATACTACATTACAATAATGTTACATATTGTATTGTAACATTGGTGCATAGAAGGATAAGGTTATAATAATTTAGTTTTTCTTTTTGTAAAACACTTATATATTTCTATTTATTTTAATGTATTTTGTTAAAAAAATGTTTTACAGTTTTAGATAGGGATGAATTTTTAAATTAATGTTTCTGAATTTTGTAAGCTAAATAGGTAATTTTAATGAATTAGTTAATTACATTTTTTATTTATTGTAGCATTAATTAAAATTTTTTGTTATACAGATGTTCTAAATCTTTTTCTTTTTTTCATGGAATAACTTATTTTATTACTTAATTATTACTTAATTTTGAAAAAATAGCTATTATTTAAGATAAAGTATTTAGATAAATGAAAAGGTGTTATAAAATTATAAGACAAATTTTTATACCTTTACCCCATCACAGGTTGTACCAGGAGCAAAAATTCCTGTTGACGGTAGAGTAGCATTTGGAAATTCGATGGCTGATGAATCCTTAATTACTGGAGAATCTCTCCCAGTACCAAAAAAGCCAAACTCTCAAGTGATTGGTGGCTCTGTTAATCAAAATGGTGTTCTACTTATTGTTGCCACTCACATTGGTAAAGATACTACCTTGGCTCAAATTGTAAAACTAGTGGAAGAAGCTCAAACCTCGAAGGTAATTTTCCATTTTTTTATACACTTTTAATATTGATTGAGAGTAAATAGAATTTTAAATGACTTTTAGTTCAGAATAGAAATTTTTTTATCTATGTAGTTTTCTTTTTATGATTTAGTGCATCATAAAAAAGTGTATAATTAATTTGCTTTATAAGCTCTCCATTATAATACAGTTGAAAATTGTAAAAAGGGAAGGGAATCGACATTTTGAGAAATGTTTGAAAACAATAAGTTATTAGGAACTAAATTAGAGTCGAATTAATTTATTTGTATTAGAAATCTTGTGTTCATACTGTTTACCAGGACTTTACTCAATCCCTGTGGCAACCACACCCATTCTTATACCAAGCCAAGCTTGAACTCATTGATGTTCCATCAAGCTGCTCTTTAAGAGGCAATTGAGCATCCAAGAGGTCCCAGTTGTGTTGAATGGGATTAAGCTCAGGAAACATCACAGGCCTTTCCAATTGTTGAATATCCTCCATCTGGAGGTATTCATCCACCAACTGAGCCTTATGTGGGTGTGTACTATCGTCCATAAAAATGAAATTCTGCTCATTAGCTCCACAGAAAAGTCTCACATAGGGTGAAAGGCTGTATCGTTGACCTGTTAGAGTACCTCTATCAAACACATGAAGTATGGTACGCTCATCTGCCATTATGCCTGCTAAGCTTTCAGGCTACTCCCATTATAGCTATCCTTTTTGACAATGTTATAGAGCTGTTATCGACTCCCATGTTCTCTCCAGATAAAAACAAATCTCAAGTCGCTCTTCAGACTTAATCGCAACTTATTGCTGAAGAGAAACCACTCTCAATCATTCTTGCTCCAATACAGGTGTTCACAACACATGCTAGACAGTTTTTCTGTGGTTCAAAGTCAAAGGCATATAAACTACAGGGCGTCTATCATATATGACACTTTCATTAAGTCTGGATGGCAGTTATCTCTGAAATGAATGTTCCTGGTGCGTTATACAGGTAAGACAGTTGTGCCACTTACTTATCCCTTTTGGCTAAAAATCTTAAAGAAGTCTTAAGCTGGCATTGTTGTCTTTTAGTAGCCTTGACCAGATAGAACCACATTTTTCAAAACCTCATGATCCCTACAATAAGAAGCCTGTCATTGGTCTTCCTCTAGCCTGCCAACTATCCACCATATTATAGCATTGTCTAGACAATGGCAACTAGCCATAATAATGATGGGTAAACTAAGAAATTAAACAAAGATTGGAGCAAGCTGCAATGGTTTAAAACGTCCTTACACTATATATTTCAACAAGCAAATGAGATCATAACTCCACTGCTTTATGATGTCACAGGTCACTGTGCGGCAGTATGTGTTTGCGAAGAGCTGAATTATGATCTGATACCATATTTGTGCCTATATATGTTACTTATTTTGCTCTTTTTTTAAATGACCATTCTTCCCTTTGTTTTCACTAGTGTAAAAGCAAGATTTGTTAATGAACAAATTTATATATATGTATACATATATCTGAAATTTTGGTTGTAGCCCTCAGATTTGCTTAAAAACTTATCAAATTGCTCTTTTAATATATAATTAAAATATACAATACAATTAATAAAAGCTGTAAAATTTTGATTTAGAGTAAGACTTCATTAAATGTAACCTCATTCTTTTTAATATATGAATTTTATTTCAATTTATAAATCTAGATTTTTTTACTTAAGAATTTTGGAATAAATATGTGGAATTAGAAAGATCACTACTAAAAAATAATTTTGGGTTTTTTGAAAATGCCAAATATAATGGTATATTTTTAATGTAAATGCTTCTATGAATATTTTCACTATGTTTTATTTACTATCCAGCATTTTATTTTTATTTAATACTCTAAATTAATTGTTAAATATTCTACTCTTACACACATGTTTATTTAAATGTGCTTACATTAAAATCTTTTATAGGCTCCTATTCAACAACTGGCTGATAAAATTGCAGGTTATTTTGTACCAGTTGTTGTTGCAGTTTCTGTCATTACCTTGATTGGATGGATTATTGCTGGATATTTGTCTATTGATGTTGTTAAAGCGTATCATATGAAACATGTAAGTTTCTTTTGTTTTCATTTCGCTTATCTAATTTATACATGAATGAAGCATGGGCTGTGACCTCATAAAACTTGTCTTGTTTCTCTTTAATTGTCATACTTCAGTTTCTGTTTCTTACTTCTTTATTATATTTTCTGCACTTTATTTTTGTAAGATATTGCCAAAATAGTGACATTTTTTGATTTAGATAAAACTACACCTATTTATTCCTTTAAAAAAATGGAAGAAACCACTCTATTATTAAAATTGCTTATTGTTAGTTTCACATATGAATGAATGAATAGAAACCAAATTACTTGCATCTTATATTTCTATCTGTGTCAGTCATCTTCCAGCAGTATATTTTCCTCTATTTTCTTCAATTCATCTTCCTCTTATAATATGTTCAATACTTCTTCATAGAATTATGAAAAGAAAAGTAGATCCATAGGAAAGGCTTTAAAAATGTTTTAGATTATGTATTTTGTTTGGCTTATTTAGTCCATTAATTGCAAAGTGTCATGGATTTGTACTATTTTTTAATGAAATAGAAATACAATTTATATTTATATTCTTTATTAAAATTTGTGTTTGGAAATAAGTCTGTATCAGTTACTTACTCCTTTTAAATATTTTTGTTAAAGGAACAGAAAATATATTTATGGGTGAAAAAGAATTTTGAAATATCATTGGGCTGTATTTTACATTTGGTTTGTTAATATATAAGCAAAATAAAATTTATCTTAAGATCTTATTAATATATATCAATATCAAATAAATGAGACAAATTATCATTGTATAAAAAGCAGCTGCATTTAGGGGTCTTATTTTCAATGGATTAAATCTTTTTCAGTTTCTACCATTACTGAGCAAATTGTCTTCACAATAATCCTTGGAATTGTTCAGGTGTATTGTTGAATGATGGTTGGAAATTAATCTGAAATCTTTCAATACATTGAGCATCTCATTACTTAGCTACCACTTTATTTTATTAGTAGAATAAAAATACATTGAATTGTGTGAAGTTATTTTTCAGTTAATAATTTTATTTTTACATTAAGAGAAATCACTCATCTTAAAATCTAAATACTTATTTTAAACTTTTATCATAAATTGTAAAAAAATGTGTTCTTTATAACATACTCTAAAACACATTACTTCTTTTGATCTTATTATAAAAATTTTTAAAATTCAATTAAAAATTTTGAAGCATACTTTTTGAAAATGTATCATAATCTTTAATCTAATTTTTTCCATCTGCCTAAAATTTTATGAGTATATTATTAATGTCAAATGATGTATAACTAAATAACTTAGAAAAATAAATGTCTAAATACTATTATTATTTAAATGACAAATGTTTATCTCATTGATGTTTATCTTCATCTTACTAATTCATCTGATCTGAAATCAGATCAGATCCATGAGGTCATCCGATTTTAAAATAAGTGAACTATTCATAGCCAAAGGGAAAATGAGCAGCTTACTTTATTACAAAGTACCTGGAGCACCATAGGGTTGAAGTTTGACTTTGCTCCTATTGATGAATATATATATTTTTTTTAATAACGACAGGCACTTGGGTGACTAACCCTTCGCCACAACAAGGCCGGAAACTGCTACTCATTTGTCGTTACCCAGCGGGCACCTGTGAACCAAGTCACGGAGGCGAGTAGCGTTACCCGCGTCATACCACCACAGACCCGTTTATAGGGCGGGCCACATTCATACATCAACACACAAGAAAGGACAGAGAAATACAGAGAGATAGTAACATCCATGCCCGAACCAGGATTCGAACCTGGGACCCACAGCTCAAGAGTCAGGAACGCTAACCACTCAGCCATTGGTCGGCCTATTGATGAATATACAATGACCATATTTTCAAATATTCTAAATGACTATATTTTTCATGTTAGGTAATTTCTTTTGAATATTTTATATATATGCACCCATAATTTGCATAAGTGTATTTAAAATTATTTTGTTTTCTACTATGCATCAAAATCTTGAATTCGTTTGAAAAGATTGTGAATTTTAAACTTATGATTAGCTTCTAGATGATTTATTGTTTGTAAAATTATTTGTCAGCAACATTCGTTCTACAAAAAGACTCATTTTCTTATCACCATATCTGTCTAAAATTACAATCCAAAAATGTTCACTAAGATTTAAATCTGAAATATAGAATGACCAATGAAAACATAAGAGGTATTTTATTCCAGTTTCACATTATTGACCTTTATCTTGTTGAAATTATCATCTTGTAGAAATTCAAACTTTTGCAACAACTGTCATTACATTTTTGCATGGCACTTTTTATATAAATCATAACATTGTGAGTAGAAACAAAAATATGAGAAATGAATTTTTAAATCATTATAATATTTTTGTTGATTTGGAAGCATTTTTAAACCTATGCATTTTATTTCATCATATGAATTAACCTTGGAACATGGTTTTCAATATATAAAGATAGAATTACGCCTTTACAAGTCATCCTTCATCAGCTTTCAAAAAGTTTCACTGGATAGATTTATTTATTAGTGAAAAATGTCATTTTGTGTTTTTGTCATTCATTTTAATTTTTACTTTGTTAAAAAACAAAAGTGGCAACTGAGCACTCTGGCCTTCGTTCAACAACTTGTGGATTTGATTCCTACCTCAGCTGTGGATGTGCATAATTGTTCAAAATCCATTTTAAAATGTAGTTTCCAATCTGAGTAGCTCTCTTGTGCAAAGAATAACCATTAAGTGACATGCAAACTAAATTACTATACTAACTTATATATGTATTCAGTTTTAATTCAATTTATATATTCAAATCTACATTAAAAAGATTTCAGTAGTTCTCTATAGTGTAAAATTTGATGTATAATGAGAGTTGATTCCATTATCTACAAAAATAAGCGTTTCTATTTTCAGAAAGAAGATGCCACAGATTCTGAAATAACCTTCCAATTTGCTTTTCAATGTGCTCTTACTGTACTTGCTATTGCCTGTCCATGTTCTTTAGGTCTTGCAACACCAACAGCTGTTATGGTTGGGACTGGAGTTGGTGCTGTGAATGGTATATTGATTAAAGGTGCTGAAGCACTGGAATTGGCTCATAAAGTTAGTATTATAGTTTATGTTAAATTTAATTTGCATATTTTTAAATTGTTGAATTCATTACTTATTTATGAAACATTATCTAAATATTAATCTTTATTTGTAGGTAAAATGTGTTTTATTTGATAAAACTGGTACTATTACCAAAGGTATTCCAGTGATGACTCGCATATGTTTATTTGTGGAGCAGAATGTTCTACCTTTAGGTAAAATACTGGCAATTGCAGGCACAGCTGAAGCCAATAGTGAACATCCTATTGCTGCTGCGATTACTAAATTTGTGAAAGAAGTAAATATATTATGAATTATGAAAATCTTTATATCCTTATTAAATATGCACTTTTCACTTAAATTACCTATAAAATTTATAATACTTCAGCATTTTAAAAGTCTAATAAAATTTTCTTTTACAAACGATATGCATTAGTTCTGAAATTACATGTGTGTTATATTAGCTGATAGTGCAGATTTATCAAAAGAGCTGGCTATTTTTCTGAAAAGATGTTTCATTTAAAAACTTTTTAATTACTTAGAAAAAATGTTTGATTTATTTAACAAATTTCCATTAGACATGGAAAAGTCTTCAAAACTAAAAAAGGGATTTTGTTAACCTGTATTAATAAAGGTTTCTTAATGAGCTATAATATAAAGGTTACTATATTAATAAAGGTTTCTTAATGAGCTATAATATTTAATTCAAAAATTTTATTCAAAAAAAAAAAGATATAGTTTGGTTTTTTATAACTATTATTTTTCTGATCTGATTATTCCAAATATTATATTTCTGTCCTTAGAATTTCTACAATATTTTGCAATTTATTTTCCTAAAATAGGATCAATGAACTGTGGTTGACTAGGTCTTCAGTTTTGTAATTCATAGATTCAATTCCCACATCATTTGTGGATATTTGTTGTGGTTCAGGCTCTTCAAAATTATAAATTACAGTCAAATTAACTTTTACGTTGAAAAGGAAACCATAGAACTCTAAACTTTAACAAAGTAATCAATCTGCACATTATGACTTATTTGTGGCTATATTTTTTTATTTAATATGTTATGTTGATAAAAATTTTAAATAAATTTTCTACTGGGTTAATTTATTCTGTTTGCATATCTCAGTTGGATGTAATTTTACCATAATTTAAACAATACATTTTTAATAAATTTTTAGCATTTGAAATTATCTAAATGTTGAATTCATTTTCTTTTTAATGTAAATAAATCCCATTATGTTTCAAACATTTTGTGAAGACTTGATTAAGTTTTTCTCGTAACTTACATAAATTTAAACGTAATTATTTTTTATAATAAATTAATTTTTAATTTTCATTTACTTATTTTGATATAATGGTATTTTTAATTAATTGATAACTTGCACATATGTTACTTTTGAAAATTTTTGTAGGCTTTACAAACTGAAACATTTGGAAAATGTGAAGATTTTGCTGCAGTACCTGGATGTGGCTTACGTTGTAAAATATCCAATATACAGCATATGTTAAAAAGAGAGCCACAAGTGGAATTATTAGTGAATTCAAAAAGTAGGAAAAGTAATTTAAGTTTAAATTCAGAAAATGAAGTTATGGAAAATGTTACAATTGATCGGAAACTATTTGACTCACCAAAACGCAATGCTTCCAACCTTGCTTCAGAGCTTATACAAAATTTAGATGATATAGGTGAGTTTTTTCTATATAAATATGAACTATTAAATAAGGGGAATTTTTTATTATAAACTCTTTATAAGTTTAAAATAGAACAATTTTTATTTTAAAATTGAATTTATTATATTTAAAAACTTGCACTCTTAAATATTTAAAGTATTTATTATTCATTATTTGTGCAAATAATATTGATTTTGTACTTTATTCACAGTCTAATATTCAGATGTCCATATTTAGTATTTCCAATGTATGTATTTGACAAAAAATGGTTTTATGATTTAAGAACAATTTTATTAAAAAATAAAGCATTTTTAAGAAGTTTTTTATAAAATTTTTATTGATTTTTAATATGAAATTTACTGTGTAAATTGCTAAAAACTCTAAATTTCAAGTGTAGGATTTAAAAATATTTCACTTGATGATTGTTAAATTCATTATTTTTTCCCACTTAATGATTGTATACTTTTGTTTTTTTATGTTTACTGTACTGTTTAAGTAAATTCTATTATGTCTGATTTTTAAATTGCAGCAATTTTTTTAATCATAAAAAAATATTTTTGAAAAACTTCATGTTCATTTAAATATTTTTTTAGTATCCATAAATTTTAAAGTTTCTTGAAATTATTATAAATTTCTACTTTAAAATCGTGTAAAAAATTTATTTTCTATGTGTTATTAGAATAATATATTAGTCAAAGTGGTAATTTTATGTCCAGTTCCATGGCTATTTCTTTAACTTTTAGTATTCAAGTCTACTTTATCCATTTTGCAAAAAGTGACATGAACAATAAACAAAAATTTGCTAAGCTTGCAGATGGTCAATGTTCTATGCTCCTGTTTAATTGTTTTACCACAAGATGTACAAATTATATATTCATACATACATAGATAATATGGTTCCACCTCAGCAATAACTGTTAAGTAATTTGAAATTCTTCATTTCAAACTTTAAATCTGTATTAAATTGGTTATTGTGTGCTGAAGGTGACCATAGGACCAGTAATAAAATGAAAACTGTTAGTAACTACAAAATTTTAATTTTCATAGAAAATAGTTTCCATAATTAATTTTCTTTATTTCTTTCTCAAATCAATTCCATCCTTTTTCTGAAAATTTTTTCTAATGAACACATTTATGAAATAAAATTAGTTGGTTCACCAGGATTTTAAAAATAAACTGAATTAAATTGTTATGATAATTAATATATAATAGTTCAATATTTGATTTTTTGAAAAGATCTTAATTAAATTTCTTTTTATGCAGAGTAACAGTATCCATTTCTTATCTTTAGTGTAAGTGCATTCCAATTGAGGATTTTTAAATATTTTTTAAAATTTGCATAATTAAATGTATAAAGCTTTGTTATGTAAATTTTCTGGAGGAATAAATCCCTTGGATTTATTGCATTGTTAACATTTGTCGACATATATATATATATATTGTGCATTATATTGGTGTTGTATATTGTATATAATTCAATCATTCTACTATCGGAAAGCTGCTTTTGTGGATTACTAAAGAGAGTAGTTTTTATCTGACTTTCTATATTTTGCTACATTCAAAGTACAACAATATTTATACATATTTAACTATTTGTTTTATTCAACTGCATTTTAGATTTAAAAAAATATTAAGGAAAAAATTAAACACATTTACAAATTGAGGTTTTTTCTATAGCAGATTTTGCAGCTGGTGATGATGCAAGCAAAAAATACAATGTCCTAATTGGTAACCGAGAATGGATGATGCGAAATGGAATTCATGTATCAGATAAAATTGATTTAATTATGAAGGATCATGAGGAAATGGGGCATACTGCCGTTTTATGTGCAGTAGATGGTATGTAAACAAAATGTCATATTTAAACTTTTATTTTAAATTATCTGAATGATTTGTTTTAATTATTAAAAAACATCTTGATTTTTTATTCAATTGTTATTTCTGATAAATCATACAGCAGTCAGCTTTGTTTTTCTTGATTTGTAATATTTGGGTGCATGTGGGATTAAAATTTGCATTTGTACATTACCTTTTAATGATCTTCATTGTGAAATTGTGAACTTTGCTGAGTCTAAAGATCAAAATTTATTCTTAAAATTTTGAAACAGTGTCATAAAAAATGAATTTTATAGAAAAAATTGTGATATTCAGAAAATTTTTCTACCACATAAAATGATTGTGTAGCATTTTCTCGTCAATATTCTTAAATTTTGCATGTATAATTTTAAGAAATTTGTTATAAACTTCCATTTAATATTACTTTTACATATACCTTAGACCATTTCAAAAGAGTCCCTTTGAAGGTGAATATAAAAAATAACTTCCATAATGGATACAGAACTATTAATAGTATTTTCTGGATGATGTATAATAACAATATAGATCCTAAAATCTGGAAGTTCAAACTGGAAAAGAAAATGGAAAATATGTTTAAATTTGCGTCAAAGTGCTTTTTCTACGTAATGTTAATGACAAATTGTGCACCTTGTATAAAATAAAAACTATAAAATAAATCAATTGAAAAATGGAATACTAATAAAATAGACTTTGTCAAGTAAAATAAATTTATTAAAATCCAAAGTATAAATTTAACATTACTTTAAAAAGTTGTTAAGGATGTATGGAAAAAATTCAGGTGTAAAAATTCAAAAATATAGAAGTAATTCTTCTACAATAAAATGTTGGAGGACCTATTAGAGCTTATTCCTAAGAACTAGCTACAGCACTAATATTTATCCTCTAAAAATTGTTATAAAAATTAGCATTTTAGGCTATATTAAGCAAATTATAATAATTGCTTGTTATATTTTGCCATGGTGCAAATGTTAAAATATGTATTTTTGTTAAGGTCAATTAGAATCTTATCAATATCTCATTAAATGTATATTCTACTTCAATACAAATTGTAATATTTAAAACTCTAGCTCTTTTTCGTATAAAATAATTATGTGACTTATCTCATTATGTGCCTGTATTTCAGGTATTCTAATATGCATGATGGCTGTAGCAGACACTATTAAACCAGAAGCACATTTAGCTGTGTATACATTAAAAAAGATGGGTTTAGATGTTATACTGTTAACTGGTGATAATAAGAAGACAGCTGCTGCTATAGCTCAACAGGTAATTTTTTTTTTAGATAAATGTAACAAACTCACTGTTGAAATGATGTTGAGTAGATAAATGCTTTTAATAATTATTATTTTATTTATATTTTGTCAAAATACAGACTGTCTCTATATAGAAATTTAATATATGTACTATTTGAACACTTCACTTTATACACTTGAAAGACATTTTTTTACTCATTAAAATAAAGGCTCTGTTGGAAGAATATCCTTATTTGATTTTAACTGTAGTTCTTTTAATTAATATACAAAATTCTATTCTGTTTTTATTTTTTTATATACAGGGGTTAGAATAATTCATTCATCTTGAAAAAAACTATAAATAAATTTATACACAGGATATGAAAAGCACCACAACCTTATCCAGTTTAGACACCCTCTACAAATGTTCATTATGTGTCACCTTTGATAACATGATCCATGTCTAGATGATAATCTAATTCATTTTGTAACAAAAAGTGGTGTCTTTGAATGTTGATACCATCACAAAATGCATTATTTACATGATGGTTCTTTATTATACTTTCTTCCGAATGTAGATTTCATTGCTGTAACATACAAATAACTAGCACTATTAAAGGATATGAAATTTCTTTCTTACCTTTTATTTTTTTAATCTGTACTAACCTTATAGTGCCTCACCCAATCTAAAGGATAATTTCTGTCACTAGGAATACACAATACAAATTTAGTGAGTTTGTGGTTCTTTCCACTTATCTCATGTATACGAGTAATGGGGCTGTGGTAGCCTAGTGGTTAGGGTATCGGCGTTCAATCCATAAGGGCAGTGTTCGATTCTCAATGCCGCCAAAGACCCACTGAGTGCATGCAATATACATACTCATTAAATCTATGGAATCGAAAGTCCTGTGGTTGGTCGCTGAGCAGTTACCATGGGAGAAATAGTCTAGAGAAAATTTCCTCCCCCTTCATATCAATGTCAAAATTGAGAGAGTGGATCCTCTGGTGGTACCATCTATCGAAGGATTTAAAAAAAAAGCAAAGATGTACTTTCACCTTCGTGGTGCTCTCATCAAAATGAAAGACGCTCCCCTATTGACTTAAATTCACATTACCAAGGCCTAGCGAGCTTGGCTTGTCAAAGTGTCATAAGTAACAACAACATATGAATAATACTTTTGGAAATAGTCTTCAAAACAAATGAATCATTTATGCTAATCCTTGAATATAATTTTAAATCAAGTCTGGCCATTAGCTTATCAATTCCTGAATTAGACTCTTTAACTCTAGCATGGGTGCTTGTAGCAGTTTGGGATGCACTTTAAACTCTAGTTTTTTATTGAATTAACATACAGAAGTGATTTTAGAAAAGATTATTTTGACAAACCTCCAGATAGCTGTAATATGGTAAGTCATAAGCTATACAAATTCTTATTTCCTACAGTATTTTATAAATTGGGTGCATGTGTGTTCCATATTTAATACTGTGTTACATGACATTTATATGTGAGTATTTGGTTGATGAGATCCATGTTATACATAAAACATACCAATTAGAAACTGTTGAAATTGCATCTGATCAAACCACTTGTTTCCAATCGCCAAATACTTAGCAGAAATACTACTCTAAAGTGAAGATACATATGCTACTCATTTTACATATAAGACGAATTTAACACAGCACATTTCTGCAGTGGATATTTCATAATCCTAATATATTTTGAAAATTCATGCTTAAATTCTGTAGTACCTTTAAATGTGTTGCTATAAAGTTTTGGAAAATATTAGTTACATAAAAACCAGTTTTAGAACTTTTATTTATTTGAATGCATATGTTGAGTTTTTATGTGCAAAATGTCAAAATTTACCAATATTTAATACAGAGATGTCTATTTTATAATATAAAAAAAATTTCAATTTAAAAAGCGAAATGTATGTTTTACTGAAATGGATGCAATTAAATGTGCTTGTATATTTGAAATTATTTTTAGTTCTAATTTACACAAAAGAAAAGTATAAAAAATTATTTTTTGCATAAATTATTTCCCCACTACCTAAACTTGCATAATTATCTATAGGTTGGAATATCAAGAGTTTTTGCTGAGGTCTTACCATCGCATAAAGTCATGAAAATTCAACAGCTTCAAGAACGAGGGCTAAAAGTTGCAATGGTAGGAGATGGTGTGAATGATTCACCTGCTTTAGCGAAAGCTGATGTTGGTATTGCTATTGCTAATGGTACAGATGTTGCAGTTGAAGCTGCTGATGTTGTATTAATACGGGTAATCACTTGCTATTTAAAAAATTACTAATGCTTAAAATTTTATCTATTCACTTAATTTTCAATATATATATATGCATATATTATTTTCTAGAATGATCTCTTGGATGTTGTTGCAGCTATTGATCTTTCTAATCGTACTGTAAGAAGAATTAGATATAATTTCTTGTTTGCCAGCATGTATAATCTTATCGGAATTCCAGTAGCTGCAGGTATATAGCATACTCCAATTTTTTTTATTCACATGATTGATATATGAAGGATTGTTTAAAATAATTATGCACATTTTTACCTTTAAAGGTGTCTTTAGGCCATGGGGATTAATTCTAAAGCCATGGATGGGTTCTGCAGCAATGGCAGCGTCATCTGTTACTGTAGTTTGCTCATCTTTATTACTAAAAATGTAAGTCGCATTTTTTTCTTTTATTTTCCAAAATAATATGGAAAATATTAATTTGCATGAAATTTAGTACTTTGCAAATTTTCCCTTTCAATTACATAATTTATCTTTTCAGTGTATTCATGTGTTAGGTTTGCAATATATAACAAATTTAAGTTGAATTATTCTTTGTAATTTTGATCAGATTAAAATTTACAATATTAGTTTATTTTTAATGTTTTATAACCTGACCTGGAAACATAGATATTCTATGTAAATGAGTGGAAGTACAAAATAATAAGTTATTCTATACCTCACTTCAGATATTTCTAGAAATATTATGAAAATAATGATGATTGTACTATCAAAGAATTTTGCCAAAACTAATGAATTATACTAAACTGAATAATGCTAACATTTTTCTTCTAGGTATCGCAAGCCTACAAAAGAAAAGCTTACTACTCCGGCTTATCTAGAAGTTCTTCAAAAGACTCGCATGCATTCTATGCAGAATGCCGATGATATTTCTATTCACAGGGGCTTGGATGATATTCCAATGCCTGAACCAAAAGGGTCTACCAAAAGTAATAACCTTAGTTTTATTTTGAATATGGTACCAAGGAACAAAATAAAAGAAAACTCACTTTTAGACCCAGAAAGCCAAGAAATGGAAACATTCATTGGAGGGGAAAATATTTAATTGCATAACTGTATTATGCATTAAAATTGCCTTACATTCTCATATTAGTTTGCTATTATTATATAAGAATCTGAAAGAATGCAAAACCACAAAAATATGCTTCAAACGTAACATTAGATCTGATGCTCAATTAACTATTCAAAATCAAGTTTCAAGAAATGCCTGTGATTGATGTAATGAATTTATTTCACAAATACAAATGAAACAGGAAACTAAATTCTACACTGATATAAGATTTTACATCTTTCAACTAACACTACAACCTCTTGAGGTGCAAACACAGTTAGTGAATAAATTATAATTCATAATAAAGTAATATATTGTATAGTCAATTCGCAATATAATTTATAAAATGGAAAACCCAAAACTCTTACATCACTTCTATTATATAAAATTTTAGTTTTTATTAAATTCAATTTTGTTTAGATGAAATCTTTAGTGAGAATTTAAAAATATCAGGTTTTTACCATTTTTGCTGCACGAAAATGAAATCTTTCATAATTATTTGTGAACTAAATTCATTAAAGTAGTACTAAGTGTTCCTTTTACTTCCACACATTGATATGCATAGGAAACAAAATTTACCCTATTTTATAAATCTATTCAATATTTCTTTAATTTTGGCCAAAACATTTAACACAATGCAAAATACTCAATCTTACATTCTTTTGTATTCTAAATAGTTGTATGTTGAATACAGATATTTATACGTCATTGTAAGATTATTATAATGTTGCCAATTTTGATTTTATACTTAATTTTATAATGTTATTGATGACTAGATGTATATATTTTTATTTAAATTATAGATTGATTTTATTGCATTTTATATGATAATTGTTGTATTATTTAAATGCAATAGTGTTTAAGATGTTTTCTGCATTAAGTTTAAAATGCAAAAAATAATTATTAATTTTATGGAAAAATTGACTCATGATTATACTGGACTTTTCTTTGCTAATTTTACCCAAAGTATCAGAATTTTGTATAATTAACTGCTTCTAAAATATACACAGGAAAATTTTCATTAAATAGGTATATATTAAGTAAGTGGCACAACTTGTCCTATTTTAAACTGTGTGACATAAAACCTAACTAACCATATAAAACAGAAAGTCATAAATAAAACGTTTTCAATTTCTTAAAATTAAATTAAAAAATTTAAACTCTCCGTAAAATTAATTGAATTTGAAATTGTAAAATATATTTTTCAGTGTTTCACATTTTTTGTTATCTGTATATTTATTAAATCTATAATTAACTTTTAATGATTTTTATATAAGATTTATATGTATTAAATTTTATATTTTGTTTAATTTTATAAATGTTTCAGGTTTAAATGTTTGAACAGATGGATATTGTGAGAAAAATTATAAAAGTGAATGCAGAGTCTTAAGTATTAAATATAATCTTTTTTTAATGTTACCTAAATAACTTAAAATTTTTTATGTATTAGAAATCAGTTTTACTTATTAATAAACTATTTTTAAATCTGAATAAAATATTTACAAAAATCATTTTTGTTGACTTCTTATTTAACAATAGTATATTAAAATGTCTCAGACTCTGCATTTTGAAACTTAAATAAAAATGCTCATGTATGTTGAAGTATCAGTATTAGTTTACATATATACGTGAAATAATTCAGTAATAGATTTGTTCCCTATTTCCAAAGAATTTGTGATCAATGTATTTAAAATGACCAAATGTATGAATTGTTTTTATGACATGTACATTTAATGTAAATATATATATTTTATTAATAAAGATGTTTAAATTTATGTATTGTGTTTTTTAAATAAAAGTGTGTACATTATCAGAAGTAACAAAATTAAGGTATTTTTGGAATTAGTGAATTCTGTGTAAAAATGAACAAATTGGTTTTTTAAATGTTTCAAAGTTAAGAATTAACTATGGACTTCACTTTTACCATCACAAATAACTACTGTAGTTTCTTTTCAAAAGATTATTCATTGGTAGTACCAAGGAATGTTGTTCATACTGCACTAAAATTTTTGTTATTAATTAAAGAACATTTTCAAATATCTATAGTATTATACATTATACACCTGATTCATTACATAAATGAAAGATAAACATTCTTTACAATAAAATATTAATCAGACTACAACTTATAGAAAAATCAATTTAATAGCAGTAAGAAATTCATTTTCGAAATTTTGATCTGAGAAACGTGATACAGATTCCCTTGCAGCTTTTCTGATTTCATACAGTTCTTTGTAGTCCATTTTAAATATTTTTTCTAAAGCATTTGCATAACTTTCAATATCATTTGATAAAAAGCCAGTTCTTCGATTTGTTTCAGTAATTATATCCATCTTTGGTCCACCAGAATCATGTGCAATTGTAATCAATCCTGCGGACATGCATTCAACAATACCTGTAACAATACTTTGTAAATACTTAATGTAACCTTTTTTACTTTTTGTTTAATAGAAACTAACATTAAGAACATAGCTAATAAAATGCATACTTGCAAAAATTCTCAAAATATAGCAATTACATGTATTCACATTGCTTTAAATACCATTAATGCATTTATGTTAAAATTATGGAATACTTTCTTTGTAACCACTTGGGATTTTACAAATTATTGCAAACAATGTCTGTTTATTAGGAATAATTAATTTTCTTTCAGTATTAAATTTTTTTAGAGTTAATACAACAAAATAGTTGCCTTTACAAATTAGTAAATATCACTTCTGTTCTTACATAAAAATATTGTTCTCTATATATAAATATATCAGTTTAAATAATTACACAGCTATAAATTTCTATTTGCTCTACATATAGATGGATAAATTTAAAGAAAAATAAATTACAAGAAACCTTATAAAACTTTAAATTTAATAATTTATCACAAATGCATTTAGATGATAAATTTTTCATTTTTATAAAAGGAAATACATAATCGACTTCACTTGTGGATTAAATGCTTTGCATAAGAATCCTAAAATGACTGCACTGATATTTTTTTAAAAAAAGCTCTTTTAAAGTAATTACACTGGAATTTCTAAAGCAATACCCTTTTAATCTTTCAAATAAATGGTAAGCTATTTAAAAGCATATTGTGGTTTCTTTACAGAATCTAGAATTTATTAACTTTATCAAAGAGGGTATAATGAAAATTTTTAAGTAAAATGCAAAGGTATAGCAAATACTAAATGTGGCCATAATCTAAATATTGACCTACCATATTCCAAAATTTAGATGCTAGTTCATCTATTATCTACAATAAAATTGCAATGATATTTTAAATATGTTACATGTCCACTGCTTCTGGATTAATACGGTTGTTTAGGAGATCATGTAAATAGAAATTTCAGACTAATAAGCATGGGAATAAAATTAAGCTAATAGATATGGATTGAAACACACATAGCAAGTAATTCATTTCCTGTTTTTAAATAAATTATCTGTATAAGTATGACTAGATTGGTTAGTCCCTCTAATGTCATTTCTAACAAAGATTATTTGACTTTGAAGAAAAGTAATCTGTGCTCCAAGTAACAAATATTTGTAACAAATTTTTTAAAGTTATTGGTAATCATTCATAACTCTTGAAAAAATAGTGATTGACTTTAAGAAATGGTAAAAAGAAAAATAAAGAATGCTTTTGAAAAGTATTATATTTTATAATTTATAAACTAAAAAAATTAGTTTTTCAGTTTTCATAAATTGATATACTCTGTAATAAAAAATAGTATATATAGATAGATATAAACATGTATGAAACAAAGTTTAGGAAAAAAATGTATTTTACACATACTAGAATTATATAAAAGATAAAAGAATTTTTTTCAATCTTCATAAACACATTAAAAAAAATTCCTTTTATATATTATATAATCAGTTGCCTTTAATAAGGAGTTAATATTGTACTAATTATTTTAAATAATAACTCAACCTATTTAATTTCTAAAAAAGTATAAAATACAAGTCAGCAGGCAATGAAATTATTACAAACTGTAACTAATATATAAAACATTTGAAAACTCAATAATTATAATTAAACTAACAGATAATTTAAGTAGCATCTCAATGGGTATATTGCACACCTTAATCCCTATATATTTAAGATATAGAATGATTCCATTTATAACAACTTATTTCTATTACACAATAAGCTTTAACTTTTACTACTCCTAAATTTATTGACATGCCTGTTATAGTTTTTTCAGCGAATGCATTTTTTAGTATATAATATTGAAGCACTAAAAATTATTAAACTATAATATATGTGTATTGCAACATGAACATATGCATTTATAACTACATATTTCATTTATGCTATTGAATATTCAAATGCAATAACCAACATATTTTATGAGCTAAAATAAATAACCGAAAATGTAATGATTTATATAAAAATATATTAAATTTGTTACATTTGTTATAGAGTAAATGATAATTATTTCTCAAAAGTAAATTTTACATCTATGCATTTATACACTAGTTAATGTCTGTTTTGGTAAAAAACTAAAATTTGAAAGTTTTTATCATGGAGCTCAGATTTTATAAACCGGCTCGCTCTGAAACTTCAATTTTGTTCTTTTCATAGAAACATTTGAAATGATACTTATATATATTTAGTATTTGCATTTTAATTAATATAACAGTGCATATAAGTATGTATGAAAATAATTCTCACAAAAACACTTCATTAGTAAATTAGAGAAACTAATTATAGTGCATACACATTTATCACAAAATGATTGTTTTTATTTCGATAATATATTATCTACATAACGTAATCAACTTTAAAAATCACAAAAAAAGTTTTCTTCAATGTTGTTTACTATAACTGTGTTAAAAAAAAAAAATCAAGAATGCATTAGCAGATTTTAAATTCTATTGTATGTAATAATTTCAAAATATCAAATAAAAAATACAATCCAGTAAATATGCATTGAAGAAGTAACTTTTTATAGTTGAATTTTTAACAATAGACTTATTTTTTGGTTCAAAACCAAAGCTTTATTTTAGTTAGATCAGTATTCTTATTTTTTAACCATATTTTATATATTTTTTCATTAGTACAATCCTAACTTTTTATTAAAAGGAAATGAGATGATTATGAATAATCTTCTCATTTCCTTTTAATAAAAAGTTAGGATTGTAAAATTTGACAGTAATTAATCAATACAACTCAATATTTGCATTGTCAAGAAGTTAACCTGTAATATACAACACTTTTCATGTTATTTCAAGGGTATACATAGGCAACTGAACTTTTCAATAAATATCTTTAAATGAATCAATTTTTATTTTATTAGCAGGTTTTCACAGTTTACTATTATTTCTGAGAATAATTTTTGTTAAAAAATGGCAGGATCTTGGGTGACTAGCTTTCACCATAACAATGCTGGAAACTGCTACTCATTTGTATTTACCCAGTGAGCACCTGTGAACCAAGTCACTGAGGCGAGTAGCATTACCCATGCCATACCACCTTAAAACAGTTTATAGAGCGGGCCATATTAATACACCATCTCAGAAGAAAGGACAGAGAAACACAGAGAGAGAAAGTAACATGTAACTAGGATTCGAATCTGGGACCTACAATTCAGGAGTCAGGAACGCTACTCACTCAGTCATCAGTTGGCGTGAACTAAAAATCAACCAATTGTGTAACCTTTTTTGTACATAAATATCAAATTGTTAACTTATGAAGTCATCCATGAGAATTAAGTTTGAAATAAAATAAAATTTTTAGGAACTTTTGATATATTAGTATTTTTAAATTTTACAAACTATATTTAATACTTACTTATTCCAAAATGTTCATTCAGCATAGTATGTAGTGCCGCACTAGCATCAGTCATTTCTTGGATGATTTCTTGAAATGACAAATTAATTTTAAACTTTATATTCTCTGATAAACCTAAATCACTACATAACTTCTTCAAATTTTCAACCCTTTCACAGTCTTCTTCATGTCTACAACTTCCAATTAAAATTAAACAAGGAGGGTTAGTGATGTTCCCTAATCTATTTAAAAATTCATGGAATGATTTAATTTGAAGTGCATGGTTTTTCTCTGGCCGAAATTGAGAGATAGAGATAACCTGCATTGTCTTTTGGTTTGCATGACGTTCTAATGGAATGTTGTTGAATTCAGAGACATCACATGGAGGATAGATAGTAAAAGTGAACTGAGGTTTAGCCCAGAGCTCTAAAATGTGTCCTTTTGTCCATGATGAATTCACCATAATGACATCAGCTAATCTGCCCATTGCACCATAAACAAAGGCAAACAGTTTATAATAAATTAATTTCAACTGAGAAAAAAATTTACTATTAGATATAAACCTACGGTTGTTGACAGCAACAGTTCTTGACTTGACTGCTTTTAGCATATCTGTGCTGATGGTTGGGAAATGAACATAAGCTCCAATTCTACAGGAACCAAGAAATTTGAAAAGGGGGAAAGTAAATGCATAGCCCATTGTATCAATGTATATATCTGGAACATGTTTAAACAATGCTTCCAGACCTAACACTACAGACCCTAAGCTTTGTAAGATAAGTGTAAAATAAGGATAATGCTTAGCTTCAACGAAACTGCGAGTTTTAAGATGTACAATTTCAACTTCACGGTTGAGAGTTATGTTAAAACGCACTTTAACATTCTTCAAGATATCTTCATCAGCAACATTGTCTCCTGAGTAGACTACACAGTGAGCATCTTTGTACCTAAAAAAAGACAAAATGTTACTATTCAAATCTTCTCTAGTTCACTCCATTATCAAGAAAAATATGTTTTATAGCAAGAGTAGGCATTAAGGAGACCACAAGACATTTTGAGATGGTCACCAATGTTAATTTTTAAGATCTACACATCAAAAAATCTACTTGTTCAACCCTCGATTGTTATTGCAGGTGCTTACAAGACAAATACAAAATTAAAAGTAGCTCATGACCAAGAAAAACGCCCACCTACTTTATAAATGAATTTTATTATTATACCCGAAAAAAACATTCAAACATGCAATGTAACTAAAATTTGAATACATAAATTGGATCTATAGAAATTTCCCCTTGAAATATAGCTACAAATGTGTAACTGATCAAATCAAGTAATTAGAAAAATACAAAATACTTTATAAGAAAATATCAAAGTTAACAATTCTATCTTCTATTTTTCATGATTTCTGAAGAAATAAAAGTATTCAAACATGCTTAAGGAATACAAAGAAGTTCTGTTTACAGTGAATACAATATCTTAAAAATATAATTTTAAGAAAATTTAAGGTTATATTATAAAAAATTTTTTAGGTTAATAAAATTAAATTTCAGTTAAAGTATAATCCAGGTTAAAAACACAAATTAAAAGTATCTATCAACTTAAAGGCAATTAAAGAACAATTTTACAGAAATATCTGTTTACTGTTACTTTGTAACTAATACAGCAAAATTTTACTAGAGAAAAATCCCACACAGAGTAAACTTTAGTACAGTAGAACTCCAATTATCCTATATCTATTTGAATGGCAGATTATTTGAAACACTTAAAAAAATTAATAATAATTAAAATAACTAAACTGAAGAAAAGGAGAGGTAAGTGAAACAAGAATATGAGAATGATGTGTGTCACTTGAGGAATTCAAAAAGATTTATTTGAAAATTTCTAGATGTTCAGAAATTAATGCTGAAGATATAGGAGAATAGATTATGAGTGAAATTCTAGATTTTAAATTGCTAATGATGGTAAAACTTATTTAAAGAATTGAGGAAGAAGACTGATTTTTACAGCACTGTACATACATACTGAATTAACATACAGCAATTGTAAGTACCTTAACATGTAAGTATTGCATTTTTTTAAAATTTATTAAAAAAGAGTTCGTTTTCCTTAAACATATCCTCCCATTTTCAACATACAATAATTATTTGAATGGGATTTGGTCCCGATTGATTCCAATCAATCAGCTCTACTGTACAAGTTTCTTTTCAAATTTTACATTAAGTTTATTAAATTGTTTCCCATAACATTGAATGGCTAAACTGAGTATTACGGTCTCACCTTGCGGAGCGCGAAATCTCGCCAATGTCTCAGGTCGCGAAGCGCGAAATTGATTATGTTTTCACAGTTAACAAGCAGCAATTAGAAGTACGAAATCAGTATGGTGACCGGGAGTGAAAGAATAATTCCAATGTAGTTCTTGCGTGTCATAAAAGGTGACTAAATAGGTCATCCAATGTTCAGGGTTATAGCTGTGCACCCCTTCCTCTTGGGGGTTTAAGCATGAGGCTAACATCCTCATCTTGCAAAAACTACTAGTTTTGAAATCTTAGTAATGTAATTTATCTTAGTGGTTAAGATTTTGCATTGGAAGCATGCGTAATATATACTAGGCCAAAGAAAAGGTATCTTGATAATGTTTTGAACAACTTTAAAGGACTCCAACTGGAAAATTGAAGTCAGGGTGGGTGCAGTGACAATAAAAAAGAATTAGAAGCATGCACATTTTAATTCCAACAAAAAGCTATTGCAATGGTTTTATTTCTTTGAGTTTTGTGATGTTTTATACAAGTTCAATTAAGTGTTTTAAAATGGATCAAATCTAGATTTTGTGATACTTTTTGTTAATTTTAATAATAAATTCAACATTAAGAACTTAGCCATGATAAATTTGAAATTTATTTTAATAAGTAATTAAAAAAATAAGATTTTTCTTTTAAATGACAGTATTGATTAATTGATTTGCTGTCACATTTTGCAGACAGCTAGTAGCATATACTAGAACAAATGCCTAAGCAAGACCTGTGTAAAATAGATTTTGACTAAATGCTGCTTTTGAATACTGATCTAGAAGGAAATTAAAACCATGAATTGTTATATTTAAAGAATAAGAATAAACAATGATGAATACAAATAAAATTCTGTATACACTAATATATTTATATAGTGAAGTAAGATATTGCAGACTTCTGATAGTACTTTCAAATGGATCTACTAACATGGAAAAACTGTTTATATAACAATGCAACTAAAATTTAACAGCCTTTCACTAACCAAATAGCAACTGAAATTTTGTAGATGGAATTTTATTATTATTTTTAGTAACAGAATAAAGGAAAATAATAAAGATCATGAATTTATGTATTCACATTTTAAAATAACTATTAAACAAAAAGTTTGAGATAAAGGCTGGGTTCCATAGCATAATGCTTTAACAGAAATAGTACAAAATTGTTTATCAGAACTTATGTTATGGTGCGATCATTCTTGAATACATATAATAAATTTAAAGTCCATGTTAATTAAAATAAATATTCACGATTTTCTTCTAGAAGATAGAAAGGATACCTAAGGACTTTATAAAAAATCAACATATTACAATTCATTAACATTAGATCTGCCTAAGGAAATTACACAAAACACAAACTAAATTAAACATTATCATTAACACATTTATAAAAACTAATATTTTTAGTGAATAATTTCATAAAATATTCAAAATAAATATGACAGGAAAAACATATTCATTCTTCAAATTGCCAGTCTCCAATATTTTTTTGTTTTTTAAATATTAGATTAAAATAAGTATAAATACTTTTTCTGAATAGCGCGTATTGCAGCCCATAAAACTCGTTCACCACCACCTCCGGCGTTACAATACGGGTGAAAAAAACCTACTGAAACTTTATTAGAATGACTTTTCTTCCAAGCAGCTTTTTTTGAAGACAGATACACCTTCACAATAATAAATAGTAATAAAATTATCACAAATAGTAAAAAAACGAAATAAATCATGATTTTCTTTATACTTTCATTTCAAAATATAGCAGACTGTGCAGACAACATTACGTCATCAAACAATACGAATGAAGTTGCCAATTCCTTGAAACGATCTTGACTAAATTATTATTTTAATGCAATTGAGAATTTATAAATATACAATAAAAATAAGATTGTACTTAAATATCAACTCATATGTCAAATTTAAATAGAATAAGTTTAAGCTATTTTAGCAAAATAATTTGTTTCAAAAGTCAAAATACATGTATTTAATTTTGACTAAGTAGTTAACCAAATGGAAAGGGACACCAAAAATTCTTTTGATAGGACGTACACGCTTTATATGTAAATTAATACTGATTATCGCAATTAATACTATCAATTGCTGGCAGTTAATACTGATTATAGTAACTTATTAAAGTAACAAACATTTTGAAGATAATATTTTGCGTTTGTAGCATTTTGTAGTGCTGCCATCTATGAGACTGCAATATAGCAAAAGTTTAAAAGTTATATTTAAATAATAAGAATCAATGATAATTTAGGCTTTAAGTCATAAACTAAAAAGTAAATAAATAAATAAATAAAATAAGTTAGTGGTCCTATATTTCATATCTTCTTATATGCTTTTACTTTGAGAAGGATAGAGAAATGTGATTGTTAATGTACAAAGTTTTCCTCTAAAATATTTCGATTGTGTAATTCTTTAAAATAAATATACTTTAATTAATGCAAAAATTCACTGTTTCCATTAATTATGTATTTTTTGAAATTTTTTTGGAATTTTCTTTTGTTTTCAATGTTATTAAATGTTTAAATTATTTAATAATAATCTGTCAAACATTTTAAAAATTAAGAGAGGAAAAATTCAAATAGCAAAGGAAAACTCACATTTTTTAATTTGATCAATTTCACTTTTTTGAATCCATTTATTATTGTTTCATAATTGATAAAACACCTTAGTAATGAAAAGGAATTTTATTGTAAATTATATTTATAATTAACATAATTTATATATTTATATATATTAACATAATAACATAATTTATAATAACATAATTATTATAAAATCTCTATTTCATAGATTATAATTTTAATTTCAAATGGTAAACTAACTTTCTCTTTAGGAAAAAAAATTATCTCCTACTTTGTTTACGTTTTTAATGAATTCCTTTTCATTTATCTCGAGGTTACTTTTGGAAATACAAGGAACAATTTTGAAAATATAATCAAAAATAATGAAATTAATTTTGCCATTTTTAAAAAATGTATATATAAATTAAAGTAATTTTTGGAATTAAAATATAATAAGAAAAATATTATCATATAATAGATTGTTTTAAATATTTTTTAAAAATAATTGTTGATTAATTAAATATTCTTAAATATTCAATAATTGCAAAATAAAATTACCTCAAAGGAAAAATATAACTTCTTGTATCATACTATTTAACATGTGACATATTTGAAAAGAAATGATATATATATATATATATATATATATATATATATATATATATATATATATATATATATATATATATATATATATATATATATATATATATATATATATATATAAAATTATATCACAATTCCCCCAATAACATTTCTTACCACAAAAGCTGATATTTCAAAGGGGACAAAGAGTTTGACAATAATTTTAATTTTCAGTTCTATTTACTATATTTAATCTTTCGAGATTTTGATTTATATGTCGAATTAAATTTTTTTACATGTTATCGTTTTAGACTGAAAATCAGTTATTCTGCAGAAAGGTAATATGCAGATCAAGTGTAGCAATTCATTAAAATACTGAAAATAGCTTCATTTCTCAAATTACCTCGTAACCCTCAAGTTTCCCAAGTATAATCAGCATATTACCAATCATTAAAGTGAAAATACCAGCTGCAAGACCTTTGCTTCAAAAACTACATTTCCTTGAGCTTAATAAATATTATGTTGTTGATTTTACGGCAGCTAAGGAGTTAAAACAAAAAACAATCAAGCAATCAATAAATTCATTGATAGAGTAAATAACAATCCGTTTAAACCTATAATATGCATAATCAATTAGTTTAAAGCATTATTACAAGTAAAGAAGTTAATTTTAAAGTTATTTTTTTTTATATCTGAAAACCAAACTGCTACCATCAAACAGTACATAAATTGTGATCATGGTATTAACTTTTAAATGATACAAAAAACTTCTGCATCGGTTTAAATAAAGGTCAGCTATTCTCGAGCCCTGATGCTGTGCTACATTGTTTGAAGGCTTTCGAACTCATGCGCCTGGTTTGATGTTGCAGTGAACGAGGAGGGGTAAGCCACAGCAAAAAACGTTAATGCGCGCACTACTGAAGCGAAGTGAGGAAAGCCCTATATTCAGCACTTTAATCTGCGGATCAGCTAGGTATTGTGATTATTAACGGTTTTCGAGCTTAAGCGATAACATGAAGGATGTTTCCGGAAAACAAAAGATATTCATCAGAAAATGTTTTGTCATTTTTTTCTGCTATATGATCAGACTTATCGTTGAACGTTTTGGTTAAATAGGGTAGAAAGTCTTATTAAATTGCCATTTAACACAACTAGAACAATTCTTTGTGAAATTAATACTGCATATAAGCAAAAAGATTTCTATTAATCAAATCTAAGAGTTGAAAATATCACCCTAAATCACAAACTTGGCCAAATGAGTGTAGATAATATCTAATTTAAGTGAGGTTGCCATTGGAACTAACTTTTAAGCATCCATCACAGGTGAAGTGAGTATAACCAGTGAGGATGATCGATTTGATTTGCTACACCATCTGCTTTCTAATTCGTTCCGAAATTTAGATCAGGACTCTGACATCAATTTTTGAGTACTCATTCAAACTATTTCGTCGCAGGCTCATCGTGGCCTAATAGTAGGAGAGTGCTCTTAGGCCCATAAAGCAGTGTACAAAAAATGTAGACATTCCTCTTCAACTTCTACTTTTTCTTCTTCTTCTTAGAGTTGGGTTTGTATGTCATTGGGCACCTCTGCTTTAATCAGCATTTTGTACTATTAACTCCAAACCCAATGTTTCATAGTTCCAGTTGCTCGGGTCACCCACTTTATTAATAAAATCCGATAACCCTTTAATGGAGTCTAGGTGTAACCCTCTAGTATGGATGATGCCTAAAGAAGTTAATCTAGGGAGGGCAAGAGCCTCGCATTCGTAAATGATATGTTTGGCCGTTTCCTCTTGCGTATGACATTTCCTGCAGATAGGGTCTTGTTGAAACAGTCCCATTTTATGAAGGTGTTTTCTGAAATTATAGTGCCCAGTTATGAAGCCTACGATTAAAAGTATCTTCTGCCTAGAGCATCTTAGAATTTCAGAGGCAATCCTTGCTGATGATCCACAGATGATTCTGGTCAGAGAGTCAGTCATGCTAGTGATAGCTTACTGACTTTCACTAGAAGAATATGGTTTGGAGGTCACTTCTACCTCCTGTGAAGGATTCATTGCTGCCTCTTCACTAGATTGCCTCTGAGTTCCCTTATATTTTTCAGCAAGGTCTACTTCAGAGGCTTCACCCGCAAATGCCAAAAGGTTTGTTATTTCTTGTGTCTTTTCAGCCACAAGATAACAATTTATAAACTTAGGTAATATGACAGTCCACCCAGCATTGCCTGAGTTACTGGGCAAGGCAAATTACTCTAGAAGTTCGCCAGGCAACTAGAGGCTCCGTTAAGACACCATTACTGTGGTGCCAAATAACCCTAGGCACGGATCGCATAACACCAGGGTTTACGGGAGCTGGTTCGCGGCCTCTGATTCTATATTCAAGGCTATCCTGTCATTTCTACAGGACATTCGGCTATCCACCACCTGCCGACGCGCCTGGTAGCTGCTCAAGCCCCAGAGTCTTTAACTTTAAATGCAATAAAACATATTAGGTTTATCCAAAAGCACTGTCTTTTGATCGATGACGAAGTTGTTAACACCATATTAGAGCAAGATCTTTTTCTGACAACATCGGAGAACACAAAAGACTTAATACAGTTCAACAAATTATTTCGGACCCTATTCGGAAGATAGGATTGGTGTGAAAAATTTCAAAATTTGTGCCACATGAATTAAGTCAGAAGGATTTTAATGATAGAGTCATCATATGTTTATCTTTGCTTGTTCGGAACAAAATCGAACCCTTCTTGAACCGGATGATAACTGGGGACGAAAAGTTGATTATTTAGGAAAACATCATAAAGAAAAGGGTATATTGAGTATACAAAATATTTAGCCCTTCCAACTCTAAAATAAATTTGATTCTGAATAGGAGAATGTGGTATATATAGTGAGGACCAATATATTATAAACATTAAAAAATGAACGAAAAGCTCAATTTTAAAAAATATTGTCCGCAACTGGATAATTGAAAGTAAGCAATCCTAGAAAGAGGCTAAGAAAAGAGATAGTTAAAAAATTGCACATCTGGGCTGGAAAATTCTGTCCTATACACCATATTCTCCGGATTTATCACACTCCAACTATTACTTGTTTTCCCTCTACAGAATGTTTTGAAGGGCAAAAAATTCCTAAATGAAAAAGATATCAATCAAGCACTGTTTCCTTTTTTAGCATGAGAAAATGTAACATTTTTAAAAAATGGGGTGTACAAATTGCCCTCACGCTGGCCAGAAGTCATTAATAATAATGGCAATTATATCATTAATAAAGTTTATTGATGTTACAAATAATTGCATTTCGTTTTATTTCAAAAATGAGCAGAACTTTCCGGTAGACTTAATATTTCGATAAATTGATAATTTAGAAGGTATTTTGAGAGTCCGTTGGCAAAATTGCAGCAAGCGTTGGCATGCTCTAATATTTTGAACTATGATTTTTTGCACTTGATGATGACTTTTCTTTTAAGCAAATGAAACAATGTGTGTGAGAACAATTTTCAAAATTAATTCCTCGCGAAAAAACTTGTATAAACAGAATTATTAGAGTCATGTTGTTGTTTTATCAGACCATGACTCGTGAATCAAAATATTTTCCTAAAATCGAATTAATAAATGAAGTCAACAAACTATAATTAACTAAGTATTTTTTTGTAAGGTAAATAAAAAAATTGCTAATTTTCTATTTACATAGAAACAGAATAATAATATTTAGAATCAGGAATAGTTTTAATACAGATATATATATATATAAGAATTTTAAAATTTTGCCTTAAGTAATCAAATAATTGTTTTCGTAAAATTTTCGAAAAAATTCAGTCATTACCAATGGTCTCAATGAAATGGAATATACCGTTTAAATACATATTATCTTATTTATTTTCGGTTTTTAAGACTGCTATGTTTTTCAGTTGAAAACCTAGTTTCATTATAAAAATATGAAAAGTGGTGACTAATACAATGTTGTTTCAGACATTGTTTTACATAACTCAGTATATTTCCTCATACAATAAATTTTTAATTAAAAAGCAAAAATACTAATAACTAAATAAATTTCAAAGTGAAAAATATTTAAAGATAGTTTTAAAAAATGAATGAATCATATAATTACATAAATAAATTGTTTTTAAGAAGGAATAAATCATAATTACTTAAACAGATTGTTCTTAAGAATAAGTGAATCATAATAATTATTTAAGCAGGTGGTTTATAAGAATGAATGAATTTCATAAAACAAATAATAGGAAAAATATACTTCAAATTGGAAATCAAATGATTCTTTTGTTAAGAAACCAAATTCAAATCGAGATTCTGCATTCTATCTTATATTTGCTAATTAATAATGAAAAAACCCAACAATATCCAGATTTTATTCGCTCATAGCGTGATTGCGATTATCTCTTCCTGGAAAACGGAGAATATTTAAAACAAACCTGTGGAAGAGATTCTGTGTGCCAAATTCTGACATTGATAAGAGAACATAAAACGGATGTTTAACCACTTTTTTACACTTACACCTGCCTTGGTCTGATTGGAAGTATTACTGGCGTTCTGCTTGGCTTTTTACGAATATAGGTCAGTGTTAATGAAATGTCTTCGCAGAAGAAATAAGTAATTCTTACGTAGTTTTAGTCTGCGAACTAAAGGACTGTTGCAATTTCATTATTTAACTTTTCCAGAATGTTTTTATTTTAGAAGAAGGATTTTCTTTAAATAGTGGCCCGTTTATTTCATAATGTAAGAACAAAAACCTGGAAATTTTGGGGAAACATAAGGAACACCTACGTTAAAAAATGTGATTTAAAGAAACAGATAACTCATTCTTCTGTTATTCAAAAGCGATTAGGACTGAGTAGCGGACATTTTACTCGGAAAAATTATGCCGTGCCACTGGGCCTTAATTAAATAAAAAAGTTTTTAAAATAATGTAGTTAGGCTTACCACCATGAAGATTAATTTTCTTATTCTAAATTTATATTGCATTTTTCGAGAAGAATGTTGATAATTATAATTGGCGAAAGATTGGCGAGCGCCACAATATTGGAACTTCCATAAATCTCAAGCTATATTCTCGTACTACTACCAAAACATTCTTTTTAAAGGAATACTAGATTTTGGACACTTTTGTTCAATATAAGATGAGTAATATTAAAATAAAATTTACAAAAATAGATAACAAAACTTTTGACACAATATTGACTGCAAATGCATTTAATAAAATGCCCTACATTGAAAATGCGACACCAAGAAAGAGTGGCCAGAAAATT
Organism: Latrodectus hesperus; assembly: GCA_037975125.1. NCBI lineage: Eukaryota > Metazoa > Arthropoda > Arachnida > Araneae > Theridiidae > Latrodectus > Latrodectus hesperus. The sequence goes on from CM075862.1 coordinate 22,255,409, forward strand.
ATTCAGATTTCAGGGTAGACGCACTTTAAAGAGTTATGCAAACGATGTGAGAAATGCGTAGGATAAGATATAAGGTAAGGAACCGGAAGAGTGGGCAATATTCGTGCCGTTATTGCTGCTTGAAAAATAATCGTTGAAGGTTTGTTCCTGTCGCAAAAGATGCCTGTAATTGCCGAGAATGCCATTCCAACGTCGACGGAATCAATTCCAGCAGACAGACGAGTTTACGAGGGGCATGATGATTGCACTGAGAAGGCGGGTTGATCCTTACGGAAAATCGCAGCTAACAGATACCTGAACGCGTCCATAATGCACTGACTGTGGTGAAGGTGGTTGGAAAAGGAAACTGTGGAACAGTTGCTGAGAGCCGGTGCACCCAAAGAGACGCCAACACGCATAGATCGACGCATCCGAAGGGAGGTGGTGATGGCCCTGCAAAAACACATCTGCCGAAATTCTGCAGCAAGTGCAAGACACCTTGGTTGCTCCCATATCGAGCAGAACCATTTGCCGTTGATTGGTTGTTTGTTGCCTGCGCTCATGTCGTCCGTTATGAAGACTGAACCCACATCATTGACGCCAACGTCTGGAATGGTTCCTGATTAGAGCGATGTGGACGACGGAGTGTCACAGGATTGCCTTCTGAGATGAGTCGCGTGTCTGTATTTTTCAGTGATAGTCGCCGCCTATGAGTGTGGCATCTAAGGAAGACGGGTCCAATTCGGCAACAATTGTGGTATGCCCCACCACGTGACAATACAACATCATGGTTTGGGGCATCATTGCGCGCGATTCCATGTCACCTCTAATTCGTATTCATGACACTATGACATTCCAAAGTTAAAAGGATGATGTGATGCGGTAGGTGACCCTCCTCTACTTTTAGGGGTGCCCAATGCCCTTTATCAGCAGGATAACACCCTACAGCACACTGATAGTATCAACCAACATGGCCAACAAGGTGTACAGCTGCTTCCCTGACAACCGTGTTAACCAGATCTCTCACTAATCGAACACGTTTGGGATATGATTGGATGCCATTTGCAGACCTGCCACTCCCTACTTCAAAAGACGTCCTTTGGCAAATGGTTGACAGGGGATAAAGAGCCATTCCTCGGGACACCATCCGTACTCTCATTGATTATGTATCTAGACGTGTTGCTTTGTGTATCGCCATCCACAATGCTCCTACAACCTACTGACTTGATCTTGTTCTCGCTCTGTATTATGCATATTATTTCGAAATACAGATCACATATTGTTCGTTGCTATCTCTCTCTGTTTGCCGGGTTGAGTTCCGTCACTTTCTACTAAATTCTTCTTGGTGTTGCATTTCAATGTCTGGCATTGAACATAAATGAATCTATAAAAATATTATTAATGCTCCTAATTTCCCATCTAGTCAATCCAGATCAATAAAACCATTGACTTTATGAAGTCCGATACAAGAAATGGACAATTATGGATATCCTTGCCATCAAAAACTTAAAATAATTTAATCTTTTACCAATCATCGCTACTTAATACCTCTGACCTAAAACGCGTTTGGTATCGTAGATATCACTGATTGACATAATTGCTTAAAAGCATGGTCTTTTGGGGGAATATAAATTATAATGACGAGTTAAAGTGGTACTGATCAATACAAAAATCTAAAGAAGAAGTTTTATATAAAATTTTGAATAAATGACAATTGTGCTGAATGTGGCAAAGTGGTAGGTTTGCTTGCTTCGCCGTGCTAAATTCCGGATTCGCTTCCAAGCCTTTTGAACAATTGCGATGATAATACTCTCATGTTTTCTGCATGCGTCTATCGAGTTGTCATTGGGAATTTTGCGGGTTTTCTCCTTTGTGATAAGTGAATGTGACACACTTTATAGAAAAAGTTTTCCTGGTAGAGCCGCATAATACAAATGTTTTACAATAGTTTTCACCTATCAGGGTCTCCCCTTTCATGGTGTCTAAAAAATAAAAACAGAAAGATTGGCCAAATAGAATTGCTAATTTATATCAAAATTCCAATTTTGAAAGTCTAGCTAACAATTTAGTAGTTAACTTTCAGGTAATTAATCGAACATAAAAAATTTATTGAATCATCGTAACAGATTGAACGATTCTTGTGTTCGATTCTCACCCTGGGCATGACATTTCTATAGGTTCTATCACTATCCAGGCAGAATGAATATAGTCGTATGCGAAAAACGACCATAGAAGAGTGAAAAGTCTTGGGTTATAGCCCAGTCACGATTAAACTGGAGAGGAAGAATGTTGCGTTTTAGCTTTCAACATGCAACTCTGTCGAGATGGGATCTTGAAAGTTTTCAGTCTTTCCTTCCATAAAATATGTGAACATTACCCGATGTGGCCTCTTTAAGCCGACACTAAAAATGCATTACACCAACACTAGGTTATTAGTGTGTTCACCACGTGATGTCAAAACCACCAAATCATGCTTACCATCGCCTAGTGGTAGAACAAGTTCTTTAAAGCGAAAATCCTGGGTTCGATTTCACTCATCGTTGATCAACGAAAGATGGTGCTCTTTTGCTTTCTGCATGCATGCTTAGCAAAGTGGGGGATTGGGAGTATCTCAGGTGACCGCACTTGCAATGAATGGCCCACTCTCTAATTGTGCTCAGTTAAATCTTGATCTTAGAATTCTTACATATTGCAGATTAAAAAACCAGTCTGAAATTTTGAGAATTCATTACGATACTCATGAGTAGATTTCATTCCTCTTTTATTTTAATTAAACACGGTTTTTGATCTGATTATAAGTCTTATTTAAGTTCAGAAATGCGTGCTATATTATTTTTAAGACAACGGATAAGGAGGTCCTGGGTTAGAATTCCGGTTCGGGCATGGATGTACTTTCTCTCTCTATCTATCCTGTCTTTGTCCTTTCCTTGTATGAATGAGGTGTGAATGGTTGCCTACCCTATAAACGGGTACCTATGGCATGTGTGTAGGGCAAAGTCGTACCTTCATGGTACTCTGATTAAAAACGAAAGTCGCTCCCAATCGACTTAATTCGCATAGCATAGCGAGCTTGGCTTGTCCAAGTGTCATTAGTAAACAACAACACAATTTTTAATTTTTCAACGTGAAATGAAAGTTTAAGATACCTAAACATAAAAATATTGTAAAAGTTTTATAAATTATGCCAACATATCAGTTGTTTTTATATCAAGATTACGTAATAGATAAAAATCTTGATACGCGTTTTAATTAGTTATATTTTTCAGTTTTAACATTCGTTAAACATCAAAAACAATAAAAAAATAAATATTTAATTTATTTTATTTACATTTGGAAAAAAGATTAGTAACTACGCGATTATCGGCAACATATTTATATTGTTACGCTCTTGTAATTTCTAAATTTTTTAAAAAAATATTGCATTTAAGAAAATCGTATTACTTTGTAAACCGAAAACATATTTAAAAAATTTCTGCCACTATATTTAAAATCATGTGTTGACTATTAATTTGTATTATTTAAATATTCTCTATATACGTATTTCTTGTACCGAGGTATTTAATAAAATTTGATTTAAATTTTATTAAAAGGAGAATTTGAAAATGAAATTTGTATGTGTGAAAATAAATTTCTTAACTTAAATATTGTATTCAATAATATTTGATTGGGTTGAAAAATTACTACAAGTTCTTCGATAACTGTTCTCTTAATTTCATAATCACAAATAACTCTCTAAGCGATAACACAAATATTATCAGATGTCTTTGATGTCAGGAAAAATAATGAAATGATATCTCCTGCGGAGAATTTCGCAAGCTGCTTTCTTCCTAAATCAGCGGAAACTAAAAAGAAGCACGCTCAGAGGCAGATGTTTAAGATAAGTTTGTAAAACAAACACAGTCCAGATTGAAAGATGGAGTTAGCAGTGAACTCAATAATGCTAAACTATTATTGTTATTTGCAGTTGTAGCGAGAGAAATTGTCTATTGTTGATTATTAACTTTAAAATAAAACACCAAAGCTTTAAATGAAATATTACAATGAAGTCGGTTTCTTCCTGCAGTTAAATTTTAATGAAAGATATATAATATCATAAACGCCACATCATTTCACTAAAAGTAGACTTCTTTCATAGATTTTTTTCATTATTTAATTTGAATTTTTTTATTAATTATGATTGAAATTTTACAAATTATTTTTAATTAATTATTAATAACATTTGTGAGTTTATGTTAAAAAAAGTTTAAAATTTGGAATTTCATAACTTTATTAGTTAATTTTTTAGCACAGACGACATATAATCCAGAATGCCAAATTGTGAACTTGGTGATTTTTTGGCGGATATTCTTATGTATCTGGCAACCTGGTTTTTATGACGTCATAGATATGGAGACCTATAAAAATTATGCAGAAAATTATATTTTGGCAACCCTAGTATTTACGTCATCGCGAACGTTACAATACGTCATCTTGGAAAAATTTCTTCATCGCCACAAAAATTCAGAATTTGGAATCCTGGATTATACGGCATCTGTGCCATTTTCTATTCCTTTGAGGAAGGAAGAAATCAAATGTTAATGCAAATCAAGATAATGATATCAAGATATAAGCATCAAGACCAAAACAATCTTTTATTTCTCACCATATGTGATTGGTCTCACCATGGTCTAGTGGTTAGAACGACATTCTCCAGAATGAAGGATCATGCATTCGATCAAAACCGAAATTGAACAACAAAGATGGACAAGCCTTTTCTATTCTCTGCATTCACATTTGGCAGGATGGCACAGATGCAGTATAATCCAGAAAGCTAAATTCTGGATTTTTTTGGCGATAAAGAAATGTTGCCAAGATGACGCACTGTGACGTGAGCGATGACGTAAATACTAGGGTTGCCAAAATAGAATTTTCTGCATAATTCTTATAATTCTCCATATCTATGACGTAATAAAGACCAGAGAGAGGCTGCCAGATACATAAGAAAATCCGCCAAAATATCACCATACTCTGAATTTGGCATCCTGAATTATACGGCATCTGTGCCGGCAGGATTAGTATTTGAGAGTTTTTTTGGGTTTCTTTCATTGAAGCGTATAAATGCAACACGATTTTTTTCCTGACTTTCAAATGTTTTTGAAATTTTAGGCTATTTGTTACGTAGGGTCAAAATATGTACGTGGGTACACACACATATATAATCGCACATCAATAATTATTACTCCCTAAAACAGATTCTGTTGATTGAATGACATCTCAACTCTTACAAAATAAATGATTTTTTTCTATATAAGACATCAATATTTAATTTAAATAAATGTTTCGGTAATGATGTTGAAATCCATTAAGATGCCAAATAATACTCTGTAAAATTACGTCCTTCAACCAAATTTATTACCTTAATAATAAAAAAAAAGGAAGTGCAATTTAGATTATCAAAAATGAAGCAGTTATAAATATACTGAGAGAGGGATAGCTGCAATAAAGTGCAAGTTTCACTTTGGAGTGACCTAGAAAAAGACAACTTTTTAAAAAAAATATATTAGAATTTAGACTTTTCCAAAATGAATTTAATTTTTTAAAATTGAATGAAGTTAAAATGATGGACTGATAAGTGCAATCATTTTGAAATAAAATAATATGGTTAATGCCAAAATTTTACATTACGTATCGTTTCCCACTAATTTCAATGTTGTTGTATTTGTGGGAAATGTATCTTCTCAGTATCTAGCTAAATACTGAGCGTGCTTCTCAGTATCTAGCCCTGAATTGGGCCCTACAGTTAGTTAGAAGCAGCCGGGTGGAGTCTTCGTAATTTTGAAGCAGGGACCAAGCAGAAGGAAATCCCCAATACCGTTACCCCCAGAAGTATCATTTTACTTGGAAGACATTGCTGTCACGCCCAGTTTTAACATATCCTAGCTACTTTTAGTAAACACGATGTAGCTTCGGTTTATCTGGGATTCAAACTCACTGCCTTCCAATAATGAGAAAGACGCTTTAACCAACCTGGCTGCAGTGACCATGCTAATAAGAATGTAACTATTCCAGTCCATTTAGACAATAAAATGAAACTGAAGAGTTATTACAGATTCATTACTAATTCATTAGTACACATTTATTAACATTAGTATTGCTGTAGTGTAATGTCTTTACAATAATTCCATACTGCGATTCAAATAAAGTTTTATTTAGCAACTAACAATCGTATGGGGTTAAATCCGCTCTTAAACAAGCTAACAAAGTAACAAGTACACGTACGAAGTACAATAAAAGTTGAGGTTTTTACTTCACGACCTTTGGAATTGTTGGAAGCATTTGGCGTAAGGTAAAAATAGCCAGCTTTTAAAGCGCTGCCGCCAACATCCCACCAGGCCTTGAAATATCATTTCAAAATCAATTTACAAATGAGTAATTTGAGAATTAAACTTAATTATACAATACAGATACATAAACTAATCTAAAGTAAAACAATAAAGAGCAAATAACAATAACAAATGTTTAAACAATAGGAATTTTAGAGACAGGTCTTTTAACAAACTTTTTATTTGGTAATTTCAATTTAACACGAATTTCACTATCAGCACCTGGATATGTTTGTACAATTTTTGCAATGATCCAATGTGCAATTGGAAGATTTTCTCTTTTTAGTAACACAATAGTGTTTGGTTTAACATTTATTTTATCGAATTGTCATTTGGTGCGTGCTTGCAAATTGTTCAAATAATCTCTTTTCCATGATCTCCATACACTTTGCACAATTTTAGTGATTCTCCTGTATTTATCAAGTCTATTGTTTTTTATCGAACACATAAATCTGGTTCAACATTGCCGCTTATCTTCTTCTTCTTCTTAGAGTTGGGTTTGTATATCATTGGACACCTCTGCTTTTATCAGCATTTTGTACCACTAACTCCAAACCCAATGTTTCCTAGTTCCAGTTGCTCGGGTCACCCACTTTATTAATAAAGTCCGATAACCCTTTAATGGAGTCTAGGTGTAACACTCTAGTATGGATGATGCCTAAAGAAGTTAATCTAGGGAGGGCAAGGGCCTCGCATTCGTAAATGATATGCTTGGCCGTTTCCTCTTGCGTATGACATTTTCTGCAGATAAGGTCTTGCTGAAACAGTCCCATTTTATGGAGGTGTTTTCTCAAATAGTACTGCCCAGTTATGTTGCCACATATAGCTCGTCCTATTAAAAAATGTCCAAGTGTAAGAACATCAAAATTAGCAACTTCTGATGAAAGAGGAATGAAAGGTCTGTAGTTTAGCATTCCTTCTATTTGAACAGTTACTGTGAGGAATTCTTCCAGAATCAATGATAAGTTACCAATGATATGTTTTAGATGAAATTTAAGCACTTTAACTCTTGCTTCCCAAATTCTGCCGAAATTAGGTAATTTGGGAAGAATAAAGCTCCATACGACTTCTTCAGTGGAGAGAAAATTCGCTACTTCCTCACTTGGATGCATTAGAAAATTGCGTAATTTTTTAAAATTCTTTTGATGCCCTTACAAAATTTGTGGCATTATCAGAAAAGATTCTAGTACACTTACTACGACGTGAGAAAGAACGTTTTAAGGTATCTACGAAAGCATCTGACGATATATCTGTTATTATTACTAAGTGTGATCGCTTTAGTAGCAAGGCACACAAAAACAGCTTAGGATACCCTTACGCTGGTTTTTAAATTTAAGCAAAAAAGAGGACCACAATAATCCACTCCAGAGTGGTAAAATGGAAATGTTTCTATTACTCGCTACTTGGGCAAGTGCCCATAATTTGATTAGCGAAAACTGGCTTGTTCTTGAAACAAGTAACAGATTTGTGTACTATTTGTATGCATTGATTTCTACCGCTAATCGGCCTAAATTGCTGACCTAACAAGGTAAAGTAAAGGACTGGGGCCAACATGCAAACATTTTTTATGAAAATAGTCCAATATCAAGGTAGTAAGCTTATGATTCTTAGGTAAAAATAGGATGTTTAGCAATTTCTCATAATTTGGAATTAACTAATCTACCTTTGACACGTAAAATTTGATTTTCATCCAGAAAAGGGTTGAGGAATTTTAAGTTACTTTGATTCGGTATGTTTTTACCCTGGTTCAAAGCTGTTACTTCTGCACCAAATTTTTTAACTTGAGCATCTCTAACTTAAACGTCACATGCATGAATAAGTTCAACACAGCTAATAAATAGACCAAATGTTATCTTTATCTGCAGTTTTCGAATGAATCTGAAAATTAAATTTAGAATTCGGATTAATTTCAAATAATTATTTAATGTTTATAGAAATCGTAAAAAAGTAAATTTGTGTGGGCTATAGATTGAACATAGGTGTTCACGAATGGTTTAAGTTCTTTCGTATTTTCAGGATCAGTAGATGCACAATCATAGTTTGCTGTCAAGCTTATATCACAATATAAAAACTCAGGACCTATCGTCCAAAGTTTGCATTCGATGAATTCGTTCATGGAAAGTCCTCTTGACAATGGATCAGCTGGATTGTCCTTTGATTTAACATGATCTCGTTCAAATTTGCACGTTAAGCCCGTTATTTGGGCAACTCTGTAGGCGGCAAATTATTTCAAATGGTGAGGTGGTGTTCGTATCCATGATAAAACAATAGCTGAATCTGTGTAAAGATGCACTGCATTAACATCAAATATCATTGCCTCAAGAGCCTTGTTTACAAGTTTTGAGAGAAGCACGGCTCCTAAAAACTCTAAGCGTGGGAGTTTAACTGGTGCTATTCTAGATTTACTACATAACAAATCCACACTGATGTTATTGAAGCAATCTTTGCAGTGGACAAAGCTATAAGCTCCATAAACTTGTTCTGAAGAATCTGAAAAACAGTAAATTTTCACAAGTGTAGTTTCCTTAGGGATGACAAAACAAGAAATTTGCAACAGATCCATCTTTTGTATATTACAATGAAATTTTTAAATTCTAATCTTTCTTTCGCAGAAACTCCTGTCTCCCAAGATAAAACCTAGCATCCATAATTTTTGAATTAGAATTTCGGCTTTTACAATTAGAGGACCGGCTAGATCCAAAGGGTCATATAATTTGGCAATGAATGGTAGTATTTTCCTTTTTGTTAAGATGATCAGATAATCAATACTGTTCGATGTAAAGTGAAAGCTATCCTACTTAGGATTCCAAGACATTCCTAACGTTTTCCCAGAAGCACTTTCATCATTTCCAAAGACATATTCTGGATCATCTGTTGGTACTTGTGAAAGTAATTAAAGATTGTTAGAGCTCCATTTATACAAATGCACCCCACCTGCTTTCAACATGCCTATTAATTGGTGCTAAATTTTTAAAGCTGTTTCCACATTTGGTGCATCAACATAAAAACCATTTTTAACTACCGGTGATGCTAACGGAAAACTTTCCTTTTCATCTTCAGCCAATTGAAGAAGAGTTCGGATGGCCAGAAACGGAGCACAAGTTGTTCCATGCATAACATCAGTCAAACGATAAGTTTTCTCAATCCAGCCTCTTCACTATCTTTCCAAACAATTCGAAATAAATCCTGCTGCGAATGGTAGACCTTTATTTGTCTGTACATCTTTTGTATATCGCCTGTGAAAGTAATCAAATATTTACAAAATCGTAAAAGAGTTGACCAAAGTTCATCTTGAACATTTCCATCCTTTAATAATATATCTTTCAACGAAATACCGTTAGAAATTTTAGCTGAAGCATTAAATACTACTCTAAGTTTGCTCGTATTTTTGTCTAGTCTTAGTACAGATTGGTGAGGAATATAATAATGAGGATGTGGAAGAACACTTTCGTCAACTTCTTACATATGCCCAAGATGCTCATATTCTTTGAGAAAATCATGATAAAGTTCCTTGACAATTGGGTTTCTATCAAGTCGAATTATAGTACTATTGAGCCTTCTAATGGCCAAATCTCTAAATAAACCAAGTTCGACTTTGTTTTTTACTAAGGGCATTTCAAATATATAACGACCGTTAATGTCTTTAGAATGAGTGGCATTAAAATGTTCCATCAGTATTTCAATTCATCACTCATAGGAGACTTTTCTGCCAAAGTTTCAATTTCCCAGAACGACCTAAATGTTTAAACTACTCTCTTCTACGACTAAGTGACAAAAAGTTTTGTTTTAGTAGAATTACATGCCACACTACCAGTAATTAAATAACTTTTTTGCTCTGAAATATGTATTTTGGAGAAAAATATGATCTTTATTCCAATTTGGCTGGGTTTCAAAATTTCAAAGAAAGTTATAGCTCCAGCAAAATATCCACTTTCGATGGTTCAAAAATTTGAGAGTCTGCAAGAACGATACCCGTAGGCAGTTGTAAATGGCGAATATCTAATTGTTGCGAAGGCTTCAAATTAATAATTTTAGGAAATACTAAGAATTTGATATCAGTCATGAATTCATTATCTTTACTAGAGATTACTGTATTTACTAATTGTCCCACTGATACTAACGATCCATTTAATCCTCCAACTGGAACATTCATCTTATTTTTTTAATCTCAAATATGTTGCGCAATCATTACTAATAAACGAAGCTTGAGAGGTGCTATCCAATATAGCTCTACACCACTTAAATTATCCGTGATAATCTATCTAGTAAATATTATGCTACACGTAAATACACAGTACTATGCTTCAATACGCCAGATGAAGAATGTTCACTTTCATCTGGTGGGGAGATGAAATGGGGAAATCAGTTAGGAAACTTTCGGAATTATTTATATTTGATGTTGGGCGAATTTGTTTTGAGAAAGGCTGCATATCCGATCTATGCAAAAGAGAGTGATGTTTTTGGTGGCATTCGACTCATGTAGATTTAAACAAGCATTCCTTTGACTTACGTGATGAATACAGACAATTAAACACAAATTTTTAGATTTACAAAATTCAAACCGTTCAAGTACTTCCATTTTAAAAACTATTGGCATTTATACAATGAATGATTCGAATTACAACGAATGCAATATTATGAAGCAGATTTAATCAAAAAGGTTTTAGGTTTGTAAGGTTGAAATAAGTCTTTTTCGTTAAACTAACAGGGTTCGAAAACTTGGGTTTTGAATCAAAACAGCTTATAAGTTTTCTAATATTTGATATCGTTTTTCTAAGAAATTGAGGAAAGCATCCCAAGTTGGCACTTCATGAGAATCAACAGTTAATTGAAATTATCTATGAGTTTCTTTATCTAATTTAGCACAAATTAAATTTATTAACAAAATGTCAACAAATTTACGGCATTCAAATTCCAATGCTTTCAAAGAACAAATGTTTTTCTGCAAATTATCAATAAGCATGCGAAGTTCTACAGGGTTTTCTTTTGTTAATGGTTTACAATTATATTTTGAACATGGTTTTCAACAATTTGTTTAGTATTCTCATAACGAAGCGTGAGACCTTTAAACAATTAATAATTATCATTTGGTGACTGCACCTGTTTTGCAGCATCTTTTAGCATTCAAATATTACAATTTCTGAGAGTCTGATTATTTTCTATTAGATTTTGAAACCGTTGCTTAAAGGAGCTCCAATTATTAAATTGACCATCAAACTGTGGTAAAGGAATTTCAAGTAATCGAACACTTTTCAACACAATAACTTTTGTTTTTAAGTTTTTTTTCCATTTGTAAAGAAAAAGTTTAGCACTGACCTGAAATTCTTGAATCTTTTAGTCAATTTTCTCCAGAATTTTTTCAGCTTCTTTAAATACCCCGTCATTTTCTATTTCGAAGTATTCATGCTTTACTACTTCAAATTTGGTTTTAATATCCTCCAATGAGTCTGGAATTGCACGAGAGAGAGAAGCTCAGTTTCTTCTCTAAATCTTTTAATGTTTTCGACGAAAGTTTAGTTAAAAGTGGGCTTGAATACTGCCGCGTTTTTAATTTAGTATCTTAATGGATGAGATAATTCCTATTTGGTTTTCCAGCTCACATGATCATAAAATGTAGTGTAATGTCTTTACAATAATTCCATATTGCGATTTAAACAAATTTTTATTTAGCAATTAACAATTGTCTGGTGTTAAATCCACTCTCAAACAAGCTAACAAAGCAACAAGTGTACGAACGAACTACAACAAAAGCGAGGTTTTTATTCCACGGCCTTTGGGGTTGGTACATTTGGCATAAGGAAAAAATAGCCAACTTTTAAAGCGCTGGCGCCAATAATTGCACTAATTACTATTACAATACTAATTCAACAATATTTCTATGGCACTAAACTGATCTTAATACTCCTACACAATATTAATTCTAACTTTATTCTTACATTTTCTTTACTTCGATTGTGCTAATGTGTGTGTAAGTACTATTAGTACATTATTAATACTACAATATTAATTCAGTTATTACAGTTAACTTTAATAGCTTAGTTTTACATTTGTATTAATAATGTACAGCACAAGTTTGACAATTATTGTTTATTTCAACAGCACTAATCTATTGTGCTATTAGTACAGTATAATATAGCAATACTACTTTGAATATTCAAGTATATTTTAATAGTACTAATTCGGCACTGTGTACAATACACAGTAGGTATATCAGAGTATTTATTGAAAAGGAATTTCATCGAAAATTATTTTTAAATGAATGTATATTAAAATATGGTAAGGGAGTAATTATTCGAGAATCAGAATTACTCGTAAGCTCATATGTTTTTGGTTACATATTTTAAATTTTTGAAGAAAATTTAAATTTATTTAATGATCAGTCAATATTTGTTAATCAAAAATACAGTTTTTTAATAATTATTTTTAATAAACAATATCTTAGGAAATATTTAAATATTTATATACATTTAAATATCTTAGGAAAAATAAAACATTTTAGGAAAATATATAAAATGGATAATTTATTTTTACTGTAGAACAAAATTATTAGTTTCAATTATATTACTTATTATTTTCTCTCTCAAATTGAGAAAAGAGATGTAAAATGTCTTTCTTTTTGATATCTTTTTGTATACATCAGAATTTGCTGCGATTTTTCAAGAAATTTGAAAATTTTTCACGTTTGAATCGAACTAGAATTAATGATGATAATCAATGTATTATTTTTAAGAAAATGGCATAACTTTTTAAATTTACTTTTCAGCAACAAGTGATTTTGCATATTTTACTCATCCACCTGTTAAATTAGCAAGATTTAAAATCACCCAAATTGCATTTTAAGTGCAAACGATGCTATATTTAAGGAAATTGTGTATGGTAAAACATAAATTACTTTTAAAATGTTCTTTGTTTCGGAATTTCATGCTCACGAGCATGCAAGAAAAATTCTACAAATACGCGAAACGAATGTTTTTCCCCAATGCGTGAGATTACATCATTAAATTTGAATCGGTGCCAAAATTCGCGTTAAGTTCTTTCATTGGAAAATGAAAACTGATTCTTTCCGTAGACCGGTTCCTTCAAAGCATTGATTTGTCGACAGAAATGACATCTGCTTAAATTGTAGGTCTCCGAAATTGTGTGGGTTCCCATTTTCCAAGAAATGGTGACTAAAATGGAAAAACTTAGTCGACACTAATTAATATTTTTCTTTTCATGAGAATGAAAAAATAAAGTATTCTTATATCCATTATCAAGGTCAACTGTTGAAAGGAAAACTCAAACTCATCATTACCACAATAGCTTCCACTATTATCTGATTACAATAGTTATTAAAATAAAAAGAACTTATATTTTGATAAAGGAGGAAAATTCACTTAGCAATATTTAAATAATGATTCTAAATGAATTATTTAACTAAAACAGCTCCTATGTTACATATTAAAATTAATTTGTCTCAAAGTAGTTCATGTTTACTTGTGAAAGATACAACTTAAATATTCAGACAGCCTTGCCAAATTCATCAAGTGATGTTGCCAATAGTATGCACAAGCTATGATTTTTCTATCATGACAAATATCCAACTAATATAAAAAAATTACGCCAATACAACACAAAACTCTACAGCTACATAAAAAATAAAATAGCAAAGTAAATTAATTAAAAAATTTTAATATATAATAAAACAAAAAAGCAAATAAGAGTAGAGAAATAGAAATAAATCCACACACATCAAACAAAAAAAAAAAAAGGGATCAGAAGTAGCATGGTTGGTGCCAAATAAAAGTGAAATACAAATTAAAATAATTAATATTTCTGTTAAATTAGATGAATAAAATTTTTTAAGTAGCTAATAATAATAAATTAAACTAATTAAATTAAAGTTCTGAACACAAACAGAATTAAACATAACAATGAATTTTAATTTAATATAAGGAAATCACCAAAGCAATAAAGATTTTTTTCTTACAAGGAACACAAAAAATGTTTTAATTGTGTGCTATTTTAATTGCACTACTAATTGTGGAAATCGTTTATATTAAGGTTCTTAAGAATTTAATGTTTCTTGTTTTATTTTTATTACTAATTTACTTATTCCTTAAATTGAATTTTTCTTTACCAACTCAAATGGGGATTTAGTTGGTTTCGCATATTACTGCTCAAAGCAATACAATATTTTCCATTCTTAAAAGTAACACTTTTTTCACTCATATATCATTGTGATATAAGAATTAATATATGCAAAATATCTGTCTGATATTTTAATAATTATAATGAATTTTTTTCGCTTATATATTCAATTTCAAATATTTACATAATCATCTTTCCAAGTGATATTTAATTGTAACATCATCCCACATTAAAATCGTTGCTTCAAACATTAAGCAAAAGCTTTTTATAATCTTTCATCACTTAAATTTCTCTTAAGGATATTTTTTAATAGCAATAAATAACTATTTTAAATGCAAGTCTTTATTAATCTAATTCAATCTCTATTAGTTAAATTTACTTTGTTATACATTTATTTATTATGTATTTTATCCGAATATTTTACAAATCTTTTGATTTTTTTCTTTGTAGTAGTTGTGTATGAACAGTTTTATGAATTACTCCTTAATTATACTTCCTCCTTTCTTATTTTTTGATTCATAGGTAATTACTTTGCATTTTTATTTCTCTTTTAATTTTTAATTTATCGAAAGCGTTGTGATAACTTTTTTTATATTATATTGTTTATTTCCTGAAATTATTACACAAATAAATTAGATATGCTTCTTCCTTTGTTCACTGATGAGAAAGGGCAAGTTTTATTTCAAATTTTATATTTTTATTTTGGTATCTATTTTTTCATCATTATTCTATTTTCCTTTAAATCATTTTTTCAGTTTATAATTTATCGTTTACTTCAGGAATATAAATTATGTATGTTAACTGTCCTTTTCTATCATTAAATAAATTTAGAATAATGCTTATATGTTTGTTACATAAAAGTATAAAAGATATCACACATACATCGGAAAAAAATATATAGTAAAATAAAATGTCTTGTTATTAAAGTTTTGAAATTTCTTTTAAAGAAAAAATTTTTATTCGAGGCATTTATTTTCGAAAAATGGAAAAATTTTAGAAAAATGTCTACAATTTAAACTAATGTTCAGAGGGAAAAAATTAAAATTTCAACTTCTTTATCCATTTTGTTATAATAATACATGCCAAGTAAAATATGAATTCGTGAAATGAGTAAAAGGATTATGATTGCCTTCCAACTAGGAGAATGTAACAAGAATATACCATTGTTTAACAATAATGTGAGGCTTCACATTTTAATTAAAATAACTTCTTGATTAAGTAAGTTCTTCATTGATACTTACTGTTTGCAAGCCATCGCCTTAATATCAAATAAATTAATTGACTCCCTCAAGAAACTTCATTGTAACTTTGGTAAAAACTATGCTACACATCACTCAAAAGTCATACATACATTTAATCTATCATTATCACATGATTTTTAGGAAATACTGATTTGAATTCGAATGACATGGGCCGAATTTTCATAACCACCTGCTCTTTATTTTTCAATTTAATGTAATTTTAGTGACCCTACTTTTGTAATTTTCAAAATAGTTAAAAAAATTATTGCTTTTCTATTTAGGACAAACAATATAAAAATGTTTGCTGATTTGAAATATGACTGCACAAACATGGATGGTACTTAATGTTCGGGTTGTCCAAATTGCAAAGTTTATTGTTCCAAAAAACACACGTTGAAAGTTATACGAGATAACTGAGATTTTAAATATACAAGAACTTGCGTGATAAGCCGTCAAGTTTTCCTAAGCATTATAATGTCCAGTGGTAAATGAGCACATAATTGTGATGTTGCATCACATAAATTTAATTTCGACAACACCTTGGTGGAGCACATGTGTGCTGGTTGAGTTTTTTTGCTATTTCATTCTCATGCTGACATGAAATAAAATGGCTAATGAAATAACAGTACACTTAAGTTCTTTAATTAAGAGCTTAAGTTTACTGTTATTTCATCAAGAATTTATTGTTGATATTCTCCCTGACATTTTCATTCGTTATGAAGACCTGAAAAGTTTGAGTTCCAAAATCTATTGTGTTAATATGCTTGTTTCAAGAGTGGAAATGATCTGAAAGCCACCTTCAGCGAAGAAGAGAGAAAAGAATATGCAGAGTCATGCGGAATCCACCTGGTCTTTTCAGTATTTGTTCCTGTTTGGTTTGCATCTTGTTCAAGAATCAATTCCGTCAATGTCTCCAAATGTGACTTTTTTGAAAACTCAGAAATATTTTAGGTAATATTTTAGGGCTTCGATCACCATAGCGTTAAGCTCTCTTCTTCATGTAAAAAACTTTCATCTAATATACGAGGATATACATTTTCATCGTTTATATCGACCCTTCGTTTGGAGTTTTATCGAAGTAAAATAAATATGTAATTCAGATATCTTTAAATAAAACTAACAAATTTATTATTACACTGCAAATCTGTTACATCCGTAAAAACTTTATATCGGCACCTCTGTAAGTACCGCAATAAATTGCTTCCAGGGGTAAAGTGGGCAAGCATTGGTATGCTCAATTGTATGAGCTTTAAAAATCCAAAAAACATATGGCCATAAAAAAGACTACACAAAGAAACAATAATGTAAAAATTCTCTGCCAGTTACTTCAAGCCAGTTTCAGCAATCTGTCGCATGTGTATTAACTAGGCATATAAGGCCTTATCTGTGGTTTGGACAAAAGGCGAGAGTATAATGAGAATTTATTTTTTGAGAACCCATTTGATTAGTGATTAAATGAAATTCTCAACTGACCAGCAATCGTATGAGATTCATTATACTCTAAAACAACAAGGAATGCCGGTATTCGATCTAGATTAAATCATGGCTTTTAGGTTTATTTTGACACAGTTTTTGTACGTGATGATCAATATCCCAGGACAGACTGCCAAATGTGACATCAATGAGTTCAGCATGTCTAAATTAAATGTTAAGTAGGTGCCTCCAACAGCCAAAAGAACAGAAATGTTTTTATCAAGGTTTTATTGATTGTTGCAACTATATCTCACATTATTATAAATATGTTCATACACTTAGTCACCTTTTGAGCATCAAGAACACGTAAAATAAGGAACAGCTGTCCTGTGATTACTTTTGCAGCTTTACTTGATGCAGAAATAGCAACAGGTGTCGTAGATGTAAGAATGATACTATTAATGATGACAATGGGGACGGGAGCAGCTGGCGGGAGTCTTTGTAATTTAGAAGCAGAGATCAAACAGTAAACCTCCTTATACTTGATCTGCGACTTCTACAGATATCATTTCACTTAGAAGACATTGCAACCACTATCTATTTAACGTGCCCCAGCCGAATTTAGCGAACATGAAGGATCTTCGGTGAAGCTTGAATTCGAATTCATTGTCTTTAAATCATAAGAATGACGTCGTAACTAACCAGGCCACCACTGCCTCTTGTCATTAACTATCTACTGTATGTCTCATTAATAATATTTCCCTTGCGGTAAAATCCAAGCTGAGCCCACGCTCTTGGTGACAAACTGAAAAAAAACACCCAGCCAGAACGAAATTCCAGAAATAATTTGGTTTACCATATCTAGTGTATCGAAGTAGGGTTATCGAGGTTGGCTCAAGCCACAATTATCGTCAACCAAAATCATTTGCACCAAGTGTGTGGGCTCTGCTAGAATTCAATCTTCTCCTGCAATTAGTGCAATTTTCAAAGTAAAATTAGCAGTTCAAAGTATATTGCCTCCATTTAATGGTAGTATTGATATTTCTGACATGTTGATATGCCGTGAGAAAAAGGCACCAAACTCTGGTGACGACTTCGTCATTTGCTTACATTTTCATAATTTAGCCAGTTTTAGTCATTCAGCAATATATATATCTATATATCAGTGGTGTGCAGTCCAGATGTGCAGGGTGTGTGCTGCACACCTTGGCAAAATTATGAGGCAATAATTTTCTGCACTTATGTCTACTTACCTTTATATGGTATATAATATATATATATTATTAAAAATGTATTCAAAAATATTATGTTGATTTGCTTGCTTGTATTTCCGCATTGCGTGCAGTACTCGGTGCTGCACCATGTAGCGCGTTCAAAAACAAACGAACATAGGAAGTTTTGATGTGTACGCACTGCACCTCAAAAGAAAATCATGCTTTATATGTATGATTTGACTTATCCAGTAGCCCACTGGATAAGCACAGTGCAGCTATTTTTCCTGCACTTGGCATTCAAAATCATCCGAAGGTCCGGTTTATTATGTGTTGTATTAGAGCGGGTATTTAAGCGCTTTTGGTTTTTAAACTGATTAACAGACCACACGATTTTGCAGACGGTTAATGTTTAAATTTATATATTGTAAAATTTTTTTCATGGAAATATAAAAAAGAAGTATTTCATCAATATAAATAGAAATGTTTTAGTGGGGCAAAGTAATTTCGGTGATGTGTTATATTTATAGAAATAATTCGGTGATGTGTTATATTTATAGAAATAATTCGCAGAAAAACAATTTTGTTTTGTTAGACATAAAGGAAACGAATTTTAACTGAACAGTCCAAATTTTACCATTCATTGTGTCTTACACACAGTATATAATTTATATCTGTAACACCATATCCCTGGTTTTAATTAAAAAAAATTGTCAAGATGTTTTTCGCAGAATATATGATTTCCAAATGTCAAAAACAATTAATATTATTAATTGTGTGGATGTGGATTAAATTAAATTTATTAATTTAATAAATGTAATTTAATCCATTGACCGTGCAGTAAAATCCCCTGCACGTGGAATAGACGTTCTTTTTGTCGGCACCAATGAGCATCCTGATGAGGCGCCGCAGCGGCGGGCGCCGTGTGGTGCCACGTTTGCTGAAAATATAAGTTTTTCATGGAAGCCCGAAGCGTTGGTTTTTCGCCGCTGATATGACACCATACAACACAAGATATGATTTTTGCTTCAGTGCTAGAGTAGAATTCTCATAAGTTTAATTGTTTTTATAGTTGTACATCGACTACTCGTTGGTAAATATTTTATTTATTGAATTCTTTAAATTTATATTCATAATAAATAACCCATTTCAGAATGGAGAACTCAGATATCTCAATAATTAAAGATTTATTGGAAAATCCATTTTTGATACGAGACGTTACTACAAAAAACGAAATAGTTAAATTAAGTAGACCGATGCCGGATATTATTCTATCGCAAAATGTTAAGATTAAAAGACAACAGTGTGTACGATATTTTCAAAAATCTATGTATGAAAAATTTAAATGGTTAACCAGTTGCAGTGAATTGAACAAGTTGTACTGTTGGCCATGTTTACTTTTTGTAGTAATTGAAAAGGATAATAATATTTGGACAAAACAAAGTTACAGTGATTTAAATAATCTCCACGAAGCTGCAAGGAAACATAAAAAAACACACAATCTCACATAAATGCCGTAATACTATTAAAAACATTTGGTACCGTCAGGATAGATTTAATGTTAGATCAACAAAAAGCTTCGTCGATTGTTCAACACAATGAAAAAGTAACAATAAATAGAAATATTCTCATGAGATTAATAGATATAGTTTTTTACTCAGCAAAACAAGAAGATGCATTTCGTGGACACAATGAGAATATAAATTCCCTTAATCAAGAAAATTATATAGAATTAATAACTTTAATTAGTAAATATGATGACCTTTTAGCAACCCATCTACGAACTGCAACTATACTAGAGATGTATTAACACATTTTTAGAACGGTTTTGGGGACGTTTCATTAATGTTTAAAATGTAAAGACTATTTTTTTAAATGTTCGATCTGATAGCTTTTTCTGGACTATAAGTCTGCATCGTGATTTCCATGATAGAAGAGCTTTTCGTAAAATTTCCAGGAGTATTGCTTTCCATTCCTCTTCCACTACTTTCCAGAGTCCATCCATCGTGATGGGTATTGCGTTTAGAAAGAGCTCTTTTTAACAAAATAGCCAAAGGCACAATAGTCCATCGGTGAAACGTCAGGGGACTTCACAGGAATATGTTGAAAAGATATATATGCAATAACTGTATTGTAGTAGGCTTCATTTTTTCAAGGAATGCAGTGGTAGTTTTCGAAGTATGACTTTGTCTTGTTGATGTTTCACTTTTTGAAAGTCTTTGGGATAAAGAAGTGGAATTTCTTCTGTAAATATTGGACGTGAAACCTTCTCCTGATAGTATGATGAGTTGATTTTAACATTTTTTTCTACTCTCTTTATTTTTAATTTCCCATTGTAGGAGAAACCTGCGACTATCATAAACCCCTTACTGAAACTTTCTGTACATTGACGGAACCAGGTTTGTACATTTTTTCTCCTCATTTTCTTATAGTAAATAGACCTTTTTTGCTGCAGTCATTTAGGTAAACCCATGCTTCATCAAGGGTCACAATGTATTTCCATTTATCTCCTGCTAAATGGTTTTCATACAGGATTCTACAAAATGTTTTGCGTTGAGCCACATGTCCTCGGCAAAAGCTGGTGAACATTATGTTTTTAGCTTTTTAAAGTTGTAAATCTTGATTTATTATTTTATTTATTGTTGATACAGATGTATCTAAAGACTTTGCAATTGATTTCTGTGTTGATGCGATTTTCTCTTGTTACCAGCGATTTCACTTTAGGAACATTTGAAACAGTACGCACTTTTTCGGATATTCGTTTGGAGTCTTCTTTCTATGTAGAAAAAATGATTGACGGCTTTTACCTGTCCGATTAATAATGTTGCTTATTTTGCACTTTGAAATTTTAATACCATGCATTTCACAACGTTTTTGAATCCTGGAATAAGAATATTTCTCTTCGGAAAGCGCAGAAACATATCCTTCGATTTACAGCTTGTTTACATGCGACATTTTGAAAGAAGAATAAATTTAAAAGTAGCAGACGATATTTCTCATTTCAAATAATAAGCTGTTGCCAAAAAATTTTACTCTAAAACATTAACTTTTTTAAAATTCTTAACCTAAATCGTTTTAAAAATGTGTATAATACCATCTGTATTTTCTGGAATCTCTAATGGAATACAAAATGATGATATTGCATTGATAAAAAAACATTCTAATTTCAGAAATTAGAAAAGAGATAAAAGAAATGTCATTCGTTGCTATCATGCTGGATGAAACATCTGATACATCTCACTAATCGCAATTATCGGTTGTACTACGATATTTTAATAATAGTAGTGCACTAGTGGAACGATTTTTGTGTTTTAATGATGTTAGTGGTGATCGTTCAACGGAAGCTTTGTGTAATGTTCTGCAAGAAATGATTTTGAGTTGGGGGTGGGCGAACAAACCGATTGTTCAAACGTACGATGGGGTGGCAGTCATGGCAGGAGTATTGAATGGGACGCAGAATATAGTAAAAACATTTTCCCAGAAGCTATGTTTGTGCACTATTGTGCACATGTACTTAATTTAGTTTTGCCACAATCTGTATTGCTTATAAAAGATTATAAATTATTTTTTTCCAACAATTTCTGGTATAGCCTTATTTTTTTCGATGTCTACAAATCATGTTTTAAATCATGTTTTAAATGAAATTATCAAGAGAATATTTCCGAAATTAGCTACAACACGTTGGAATTATTTATCTCGTTTGGTAAATACCATAAAAAGCGAAAGGCAAGGCCTATCTGGTTTATTTGAAAATATTATTGAGAATCCAGAAAACTGGGATAACCATACAATTAATATTAAAAAGAGTTATCACATATTTTTTGAGGAATTTAATGGTAATTTTCTCCAAAATATTTTTGCTATAATGTTTAATTATACTTATGTTCCCTTTGATATTTTACAAAAAACTATCTTTGATAAAGATATTTTAGTCAAAAAGTAGAGGAGGTAAAAGATGCAATTTAAAATATGCGAACTTCTGTTGCATTTGATGAAGTTTATGAAGAGAATATTTCTGTAGGGTCCCCCAAATTTAAAAAAACGTCGTGTAAATTTACAAAACTTAAATGTAAACCAACATTTTAAAATTTTATATTATGAAATAATGGACACTAAATTTATTGTCAGTTAGATGTCCGTTTTAAAAACTTAAATTTGCTAACATTTTTGAATTTCAATTTTTTAAAGAAATATCAAAGTAAATTTCCGGATGAATGCCTTAATTCGTTAAAGAACGCTTATGCAAAATATTTCGATCTTGTAAAGCTAACCAATGAATAATGCTTTCTTTATCGTAGTGAGATATACCACGAAATGAATAAATCGAAACTTATTCAGCATATAATGCTGAATGATTTGACAGATGCCCTAAGCGAAGTAAATAAAGTGGCACATTTAATTTGTACAAGTCCATTTTCAACTGCTTTGGTGGAGAGATCATTTTTAGCATTGAAAAGAGTAAAAAATTATGCACGTAATACAATTAGCCAGGATAGATTAAGCAATTTATCTCTAATAACAACAGAAAAAGAAATGTTACACTTATTACAGTCAAAACCAGAGTTTTTTGATCATGTAATTGATAATTTTGTTAGTAATACGGATAGAGAGAGACGTATGAATTTTGTGTACAAATGTATAATAAAAAGTTAAAGAAGTTTTTAATGTATATTTGTGTGGTTTTATTATTATTGTTGTTCTCTGCACACCCTGCATGAAAACATACCGCAAGCCACTGATATATATATATATATAATATATATATATATATATATATATATATATATATATATATATATATATATATATATATATATATATATATATATATATATATATATATATATATATATGCATGCTCGCCAATGCTGGTTCTTTCTAATGCAAGGATTCCCAGCATTTACACGCTACAGTTGTTACATGTAGAAAGAAACTTTAGTAATCTGGTCAAGTAAAAGGATCAAATGGTGGTAAATACCAGCCAATATCCACCATACAGACAGCAGCAGCTTTTGAGTCTTTGAAGTCTCGAAGATCGAATCTGTCCGTAACAACCGATGATGCGAACTATTGTAGCTGGTGTACTGGATCCATTTTCAACACACTTCAACGGAATCCAGAAACTGTTCGTTTTTCTGGTGGAAAAGTTATGAACAGATAGATAAATTTATAAGTTTATTGCATTCAGTAAGGTCGTGAGGGACTCATTTTCTTACCTTCTGAAGATTTCCCTGTTTGTGTAAGTGAGTAAAAATGGTATCATCAGATATGTGGAACTCATTTGCAAGTTCTTGACACGTTTTAGAATTATCCTCTTCGACAGCCTTTTGAAATCATCACCATTTGGGACTGTTAATGTATCCGATCGTGGTGCATATTTAAAGGATTCATCCTAAGGAAATAATTTGTTGTGCCACCTTTGCGTGGTACGTTTAATTACTGCATCGTCTCCGAATGGCAAGCATATATTTCAGCATGCCTCAAAAAGTTTATGCTCAGTTTGTACTCATATAGAAAAAGTGCTCTAAAAACGTCTTATTTATGGCTATTACTAAACTTCTTTTCGGATTCACAAGCTAAACTGGAATCTATTGCTGCATAGTGTCATTTGCAATTTGCCGTATCTAAAAGCAACAGAACTTTACTGGTTACCTGATATCAAATGTTAAGGTCGAGACGTATTTTACCTTCAATCCTGGGCGTTTTCGAATTGAGAAAATTAAAAACACCTTTATAACAATGGGGAAAAACAATTTTTTACAGAACCGAAAAAAGAACTAAATACAAGAATATAAAAAAGGAGGTTTGATGTTTTTATTTTTTCTCTATTCCCGATGGTTACGCATAAAAGACAATATTCAAAACAATGAAACAGGTCTGCATGTTAGAGGATAGCCATTGTTAGGCCTAATTATGCTTACTAGATTTTTAAAATCTTCAACCGTGATACTGGATTATCTCCCAGAGTCACGGTTATTCAAGAATGCATACCTTTGATGGACAGTTAGAGCGTTTTAGATGGTAGTTTATTTTCAATGGACTAGGAAACCTATACCATGAGTAATAATAAATGACACAAGCATATAAATTTAGACATTTTATTTCTTACATATTAATATTTGTAAGTTAATGAAGTAAGAACTTCGAATGAAGAATAAAAATTGGAACGATATTTACTTGTACCTTTCATGGCTAAGACTTTTTTTTTTTTTAGAAAGTCATTTTAGGTTTCAATCTTGTGAAAATCTTCAAGATAATCTGATAATAATTCTAACCATTCAAACATTTAATTGTTTGAATCCTACATAGTCATGATTAGCAAGACAAAGCATTACGATGTGACAATATTATTTATTAGCAGACCGTCATTCTTTTAGTTTCCACTTTCCCCACAGTACAAAAATATAAAGGGCAAAGTAACTATCCTAAATAATCCTTCTCAATTTATTAATATACTTTTTATCATCTATAAAATCAAATTTAATTTTTACCGGAACGTATAAAGTAAACCAGCCGGGACACCGGGACTTCTGCAAACGTAGCCAAAGTTCAATAGTGGTAAGAATTTCGCGTTCCTAAGTTACGTGTCTGTGGTTTGGTCCTCCGGTTGGGCAAGGTCGTCTCAATCTTTCATTCCTTCAGAGGGTCTATAAAACCGAGTACCAAGCATGCTTTGGAACTAGGAGTTTCGTGCTAGGTTTTGACCACCTATCTAGGATATATGCTTCGTATCCCAGGGACCTCAATCATGAAAACAGGAATGGGCACTTTTGGCCTTGGTTCCCATATAGCCTACCGAGCTACTGAGAAAGAGAGAGAGAGAGAGCAATAACGTAATAAAAACAAAACAATAACGTAATATTTTTGTTCATCTAGATTTATTACAGTGATTTTCAATCTTTTCTTTTAACGCAGCACTCTTTTACCTATTTCAAAATTTGGCGGCACACAAAAAAAAAAAGATAAGCTGAAAAACTGTACATTTGAATATAATACATTGTGTATAATAGTTTATGATAGTAATTTTGATTGTAACATAAAACAATTAAATGTGTACTGCAAAAACTACCGTACTCTTATTACTTTACTCGAAATAAAAAAGTATGATTTTTACAACATACATTTCTAAAATTTGGTGGCAAGCAAAAGCGCATCAACACAGTCTTGAGAATCCCTGGATATATTTAATAAATCATGCAGCTCAATTAATTATCATTAATATGAAAAGCATTTTTATATTGCTAAACAGTCATTACTTTGCTTCAAAGTTGTTTTGATAATCCATAAAATTATTAAACAGCTTTCTTTTCCTTTTTATGAAATAGTGAAAAATGTATAGGGAACATACAAATGCTTGAGCTTATGTAGTTTAATAACTCACCCCCCAGTTCTGGAATTAATTATCATTAATATGAAAAGCATTTTTATATTGCTAAACAGTCATTACTTTGCTTCAAAGTTGTTTTGATAATCCATAAAATTTTTAGACAATTTTCTTTTGCTTTTTTAAAAATAACAAAAAACGTGTAGAAAATCTATACTTACGATTCGTGGTCATATAGATTAATGATTCATGTAGATCATGAATTATTAGTTATTAATATGAATACCATTTTTTCTTATCGCTACAAGTATC
The DNA here is from genome assembly GCA_037975125.1 of Latrodectus hesperus. NCBI lineage: Eukaryota > Metazoa > Arthropoda > Arachnida > Araneae > Theridiidae > Latrodectus > Latrodectus hesperus. The sequence continues at coordinate 22,281,381 of CM075862.1, forward strand.
AGTTGCTTCAATAATGCATAACTATTTTAAGAAAAATATGGGATATATCACAAAAGAACTATAGTTTGAAAAATAAAAAAAAATTGTAAAACTTGATAGATTTCAGGAAGATTTAGATTAAAAAAATTATTATGAAAATATTCAATTACGCAAATTATTCTTCCTGTCAGATTAAATTTTTAATCAATTTAATATTTATGTTAATGCAAAGTGAAGCACCAATTATTTGACCAACGATTAGAATTTTTATACTATTTTCAATAAGTTACTAATCTATTATTTATTACTCCTTTACTAATCTACATTATTTAAAACGATTCTGTATTCAAATTATGGCTTCAAACTGAAGAACATCTTATAAAAAGAATAAATAATGAGAAAGTGATTAATAATAAAAAATGTAAATCTCTCTCTTGCAATGAGAATAATACACAGTGACTAATACAAAGTCAAATTTCTTTCTTTATTAATTTTCCCTTCGAATTGGAAAGTTTCCAAAGAAGGTGGAAAATGAAGTCCTTTTACATTTCGAATCCGTCAAATCATGTTAATTTTCCTGCAAAAACCTGTCAGTCGGTGTTCGCAAGTCACTGACGCTTAAAGTGATTTTTTATAGCATTGTCTTTTCAGCAATTATTCTTCAGTCACAAATTATTCCTTGTGTGACCGGACAGTTTTTTATAAACTCCTTTTTGTCTCCTTGGGTAGATTTGTCTTAAGAGACTGGACCAAATCCATTTAAATATGACAGGAAAGACTCTTGTAAATTGTGAAGATGTATACAAGGATGAGACATTTGTCTCTACGTTATATTTATTTTGGAGTTGTATAAAATAAGTTGATGAAAAATATTAAATTGTTTATTTATCTTTTCTTTTAGAATCTGCATTACAAGTTCAGACATTCTTCATCCCTTGATTTGAAACAGAAGTCTTCCTTTTTGTTTTCAATTCTACATGCTATGTCAATACATAAATAAAATAAAATACATCTAACTACTAGGATGATTATAAAATAGTATCAATATTTAAGCCTCAGCAATTCTAATCATTGGAAAGTGAGTAGATATAAATAGAAGTCACTGTTTAGAAATATATATTTGTTGAATTTTGTGTTTTCTGGTTAACGTTGTGGAATATATAGTAACAATATCCCATTGGTATGCTTTAACTTCAACCAAACTGAGCAGATAAAAATGGTTGTGAGCCTACAATAAAAGTTTTTACAGTAAATTATTCATTTTGCTTCATGTTTCCTGATTTAGGTCGATGTCTTCCAAATTAAAGATGACAATAGGCTGACAATGAAGCCTACAGCGATTCTTATAATTACACTCTAAGGTGAAGGTTCGTGGTTAATGTATGAAAAGTTAACTTTTAAAGAAGGAATTCGACGAGACTACGGTGAAAGCTTCTTTGCAAACAACAAACAAGGTAAACAAGAAAATTCTTGCTGTCTTTAATGACCTAAAAGAAGATGACTTACAGAAAATGTAGCCTATTGAAGAAAATGAGAAGTGTAGACCTCGAATTAATCATCATCGGCATCCAGCACTTTCTGCCAACGTGTCTCCAGTTTTGCAACCCCCTTGAGGTAAAACTTGGGGATTTTGAATCTAAAAAAAGTCAGTGAATGCTTGGCTCAAGGGTATTCCACGAAGATGATTTCCCAGAGAATGCAAAAGGTGGTAATTTGATTCCTCAATGTCAGGTGAGTAAGCAGGATGGCACAAAGTTTCACAAACAAGTATGGTATTTCTGGAAACACGCGCGACATGCGGCTTCGGGTTATCTACAAAGAAAAATACACTTTTGCGATTAAACAGTGCTGGCTTCTTCTGTTGCATTATTCCGATTGTTGTGAGTACAGATCCTCAGTGAGGATTTGATCCGTAGGTAACAGCTCATAGTGAACCATTTGACGATTATTCCACCTGATACCAAATTCATCAAAGCGGGACAAATCTCCCGATATAAATTTATGAAACCATTGCCTTTCGACATTCATTCACAGCACTATCCCCAAACACTTGACATATTCGGCGACTTGATGCAGCAGCTGATAAGCCCACTTTGAAGTTTTAAAGCAAACAACACAGAACGAGCTCCTTCGACACGTCTATTTCTGTTCGCTACAGTACGAGCTACTATTGATGAATGTGTGATGTGGACCTGATTTTATAACAACCGATATTCCTACTCTCAACTTATCAGTGTCTCAAGCATGTCATACACTAATTTGCATACTTTTTCTCACTTCAATCAATGACAACATGAAAACGGCAAGAACTTTCTTGTTTACCTTATATTACGATGAATCCTTTTGGTTAATATCATCCAAGTGAGAGCTACAATAAGCTCAGAAGGAACCTGCAGTGTAAGTTTCCCTTTGACTTTGACTCTAGGTTAATATCTTCTTAATTAATGGTTACAATAGACTAATAATGAATGAAACTATTTTTACCGTTATTTGCTGAGATGGAACCTCTCAATAATATTTTTCCTATTAGGGGTTACAATAAGCTCACAATGATCTTATAGTAAAAAATTTTAACAGTTTATTAATAATGCCAAACTTCTTGTTTAAAGTTTTCCAAGTTAGTTACAATGAGACAGTTAAAAACTACTTCACTTTTAATGGATCCTCTTGATTTAAGTCCTCCAAATCAACCATACTAAGACGTTAACCATAAGAAATGTTGCTAGAAACGAATAAAAAGAACAAAAAAATAATGAATGAGGAAGTGAGTTTAACTATTCTAAGCTTTTCTTTTTAATATATCTTTGACAGCTGCACTAAATCTTGCAGTGACATCACATTCCAAAAAAAAAAAAAAAAATGGAATGCATTGTAATATCAAAATTTAGGCTTAATATCGATAGCTCTAGATAGGGCTCTCTAATTAGTTACTCCAAAAAAATTTCTCTAAAATTGATATAATGGAATCATTTACTTTATTCTAATAATGAAAGATATTAGACCCTAATAAATGTAATCATATCCTATTCTTTAACCAACCAAAAATGATGCAAAATATAGCAAAAATTACAAGATTTATGTCAACTGTTTTGCAAAGTCTGTTTTTTTTTTTTTGCAAGGTATGTTTTTTGCTTTTTGCTTCCTATTTCATAGTCTTATTATTATTTGTGCCTAATGTGAAATTGGTCCTTCGCCTTCTTTATTCATTTTATGTAAAATAAATATTAATAAATAAATTATATCTTTTACTATGTGGTATTCATTTTCAAACATGGAGGAAATTTAATGAATATTTTATGATACGAATGAGAGAAATTTTGTTTTTCCAGAATATATGAATTCATTTGTATATATTTATAATAATAGTCATTCGAGAGCAGAAATTAGATTAATAGGAAAGCCAATAAATTCCTCTCGCAGTCTTAAGATTAATTACATAAATAATAGAAAGTTCATAAGTTAAGCAATTATTGGAATTTACACCTGTGCTATTTGTAAATCATTTTATAATTATTTTCTGCATAGTAAATTTATAAGGAATTAATTAATAATGTTTTAAGAAATTGATTTTAATTTTGATCATTTTCGCTTTGTTAGCTATTTTAATTTGTTTTTATTTGTATGTGTGTAATGATTGTTTGTGTATAACATGCTTTATACAATTTATAAAAATTAATGAACAAAGAGTTTGCAAAATTTTATTTATATTTTAAACGTGAATGACTTTTAAATAAAATTTTATAGCTTGATAAAATTTCATAATGTTTTTTCTACTATGTATGAATAATTTTAGTTTTCTGCCTGTTAATAAGAGTTAATATTATATATATTTATAATTATCATAATGGAATATTACAATATTTATTACTGTAATAATTACTACTTACATATGTAGAAAAGTAACAATTGGATAAAAACGATGAGAAAAAAAAAACAATTCATTCTATCGTAATTATTTTATCCTAATTGCAATGAGGTGGAGATTAAGAACCCAAACTGAACTCTTCAGCGACAGATTACCATTCAACACCTGGCACGGAAAATCGTTTGCATTTGCAACACGGAAAAGACCAGTTGATTCAGACGTTCCAAAAAAGAAAAGGCGTCTTGTTATACTCGAAACTTTGCATATGACGAGGTATGATTGGAAGAAAATGCAACTAAAATATTCTTTAAAAATACAGGTATTTTAGTATGTCAATCCTGTCTCTAAGAAAAACGACCGTTGCAGCTCTTCGTCGAAACACATCCCGTTTGAAGAGGAAGCAAAGAGAACGAAACCTATGCTATGATTGGCTGTACGTACCTGTCTACGTCACATTCTACGTCATGTGGAAGAACTCCGACGATTGTATAAAATTGGCGAGCAGCGCGCAGTTGCGGTTTCCGAAAAAAGTCATCTGTTTTAATATTTGGTTATCAAATTTTTTTCATAATTTGTGCGAATTAATGAATGTTTACTAATGGAGCGTGAAAAATTAGGAAATACCGAACTGTTTTGGGAAGATGCTGTGGTTATTGTTATTTATTTTTTAATGGTTTTAGCTGTTGGAGCATGGGTAAGTTAATAAAAAAACTACTTTCAAAATTTGTTTTAAAAACTTAAATTTAAAAATATATAAATTGTTGTGGCGTTAAAATAGAAAATCATATTCCAAATTAAAATTATTAAATCATCAGTGTTTTTTTTTTAAATAATTTTAAAAAATTATATTTTTAGAATCTGTTTTTAAATATTTGAATAAAAAGTCATTCATAGTCAACATATAGTTTATTGGAGCTATACAGTCACATATAAATGATAATTATTTTAGAACCAAGTTTCTATTTTACTAAATGATAAAATTCTATTTTGTTAGAGGGATGCGGGCATTAAGATGTGTTCATATAAAACAGTTCTAAACATAATCAAAAGTTAGAACAGCTTCGTAATATTCTTACTTGCCTAATCCTCAATTAGACTTTTTCTCAGTAAATACTTAGATTCAGAAAATGAATTATTCATTTAGTAAGATAGGGTTATTTGGAATGGAAGTTCCCACACAGATTCGATTTTAACCTCTGTAAAATAACCGGAGATGGATGTTGTATTTCTAGAAGTTCTGTTATGTTGTCTGATGGGGCATTTTCCAGATTTCATTCCTTGTGACAACTGTATGAGTGAAAAATTTTCAAAACACAGTAGCTTTCAGCTGTTAAGCTATGCGTTACATAATATCAATTTTAAAAACTATCAGAATTTCAGGCATTTTCTATGGAATTAAATTTGTAAATTCCACTCAAATGATAAATTCTGTATTTTATAATTGATTCCATTGCCAGTTTTCAGAGTATTTTTAATTTATAATATTCTTCAAGGAAATTTGCACAATTTCCTAAATCAAGAAATTTTATATTTCTTTCTTCTGTTTTGATTTCAAAAACAATAGCATTTTTAATAACAAATAGCCTTAAAACTATAAACAAAGGGTACCATAAATAAATTTATGTTTGAAAACTTATGCAGCATAAATATATAAGACGAAATAAAATTGTTGAAATTGAAAGGATTGGATAAATGGAATAAAACTAAAGGATTTTTTTTAAAATTTACTTTGTGGTGAAACGATCATTGATGGCATCATCCAACAATTCGAAATTCTATATTTAGTGGTTTTATTGAATTACACATGTAGGAGTTTATTATTGTTAAAACCTTTTGTAGAACACACACAGGATAAATCATCTATCAATTAAGTAACATTTAAAGTTTACCATATCTCTGGGGCATTGTTTTTGGAGATGAAAATCACAGTCATGTCTCTTACTGTCGAACGCTAATAGGAGGATATTTGACATCATATAGCAAATAGCTTAATAGCCGAAAATTGTTGTAAAGCATATAAAATTTCGCATGATACTATTCTGCCTTTAGGATAGGAGGACTTTTAATAGGTATTGGGTTATATTCAAATGTCGCAAGGGAGAAAACCTAGAAAATTCTTTAGATTTTCCCCAACAGATGTACCTGCAAAAAGCAGAAAACGCAATATGCTTTTTTCATTGCTTAACAGTAGCTGGTATCGAACCTGAAGCTCTGAAGAATGATGTCCTACTACTAATTCATGGTGAGCTTGCTTTTAGTCACTTTGATAGAAGCTTTATGTCAGAAGGCCATTGTAAGTCATTTTGATAACCATTACGTATTTGCCTTCCGAGAAGTCTTTTCATAGATGTCTCAAGACAGAAAACCTGGAAAACTCTCAAGTACCCACCCCGACAAACGTGCCTGCAGAATGCTTTCAACTATTTTAAAGTTTTAGCGTTTTTCTCTTTACGAACCATAAATATGATCTATTATGTATCACAAAATTTCGCCAAAAAGGCAAACACGTGGTAGATTCTCAGAAAAGTCTTACAACGTTTTTCAACTGTTTTTTTTTTATCCATTTTTAATGTTATCAAATAAATATAATTAAACATAAAATTTAGGAATCAAGCTAGAATTTCAGAGTACAAATAAAATTCGCTTAGTAGAATGCTATTGAAATAAGAGTCAACTTGACAATTTTTTCTTAAAAATTCGAATTCTTTTTCAGCTAATAAATCTCGATTCTACACAATTCGAGAATTATTAAATTAGAAAAGAAATATAAAAAAATATTGCTTAAGAACATAGATTTTAGAGACGAAATGTCATATTATGCGTATTAACGAAAATATATAACCAAATGGACGCAAAAAACCATAATTATTTTTCACAAAATATAGTCAAATGTCTTTTGTACATAAAATATTACATTAACTTTCATAAATTTCGACGAGCTAAAGTGTTTTACGATATTTAAATCTAAATATAAGATAACTAAATTGATGAAAGAAGAAATAAAAATAAAGAGAGAATTTATGAAAACTCGAGTAATTCTAAGTTATTTAATATAAAAGTTTTAAACTTTTAATTTTATTCATTCCATTCATGTATTAGAAATTCCTTCATGCTACTGGAACGAAAGGGTTAACCAGTGGCTGGTCCTTGCTGTAAGTGGTTGTCATTCCTTTCCTAATATTCGAGAAAAATATGGGATTTTCAATCATTCTTTTTATGTGGAAACTAAAAAAGGTTGCGAATTTTTTATATATTTTATTCTAAATACTCATATTTATAAAAATTTCTTGCATTATTAATATTGTTTCAATATGCTGTTAATCCCACAACGTTTATTTCCCGGAGCATGTAATAAACGCAGTTAATCTCTCAGCATTAATTCACGGAGCATGCGTAAAGTATAACAACATACGTAAAGAAATTAACCAATGGTTGGTGGCCATTTCGTGTTGAAAAGCCAACTAGATTTTATACAGTTCTGGACAAGATCTAAGTCTTCCGGTATTCTCAAGATGTATAAAACTATTCTTAAGATTGTTTGAATACATCATTAAATATAAATGCAAATAAAATTTACTTTAAACAATAAATTTTTAAGTATAAAGATCATAAATGAAATTTTTTTCAGCCTTTATTGTACTAGTAGATCTTTAATCAAGATAATAACTGTTTATACCAAATGCTCTGATTTTTAATTCAACAGTTAAAGGATTCGATTACCATATCGAGTTTGGATATTTGTGATGATTTAACATCCGTTTTAAGTTAGAGTTTCGGTCGAGGTAGAACAGAGTTGGTTAATAAATAGTTAACTTTTAATTCGCCATTTTTCCTATCATTGCAACTCAAAACAATTTCAATTCACAATGTGTTTTATTTTATTTCTTTTTCCCTTTTATATTAAAAAAATTGAATGTGAAACAATTTGGTTCAATAATGTTTTAAAATATGGAAATTTTTGTGGTAGGAAAATATGAAGATGAATATTTTGGGTACATTTTATTTCATTCAATGACCCTGCATGTCATTTTAAAATTTTTTAACCGGTTTGGATTTTAACTAAACCTGATTAACATATAAACTTGGCATTAGCTGTAACTATCCTGGAGAGAATTATTTTGTAGATAAATATTTTGTGAGAGAGATTGCGATGATTTGCATAAGAAGTTGCTCTTCTTAAATTTGATTTTTTTTGAATGGCATAATAATTGTAATCATTTCAGCATTTCATGTAAACTTATTTCAGCCTATATACACACTACTGGGCATTAAAATTGCTACACCAAGAAGGAATGCAAATAACAGAACGATATTTATTGGACATATACATTATAGTGGAAAGAACAAGTGATTAGATTTACAGGAAATTAGGATGTATAGATCTTGAGAAATCAGTACCCAGAGCAGCCACCTCTGGCTGCAATAACAGCATTTATCCGCCTAGGCATGGAGTCAAACAGAGATTGTAAGGCATGTACGGGTATCTCAGTCCATGCAGCTTCAACACTATGCCACAGTTCATCGACAGTAGTGGATGGTGAGTGATGGCGTTTCAATCGCTTGGCAACCATTGACCACACGTTCTCAATTGGTGACAGATCAGGAGAACGTGCTGGCCAGGGTAACAGTCGAACCTGTTCTGTATCAAGGAAGTTCAGAACAGTACGGGCAACATGCGGTCGTGCATTATCCTGTTGAAACAAAGCATTAGGGAGGCCTCGAAGATAGGATAGAGCCACGGGTCTTAACTCATTGGAAATGTAACGGTTGCTGTTCAAAGTGCCGGTAATGCGAACAAGAGGTGATCGAGACGTGTATCCAATGGCACCCCATACCATCACTCCAGCAGATGGGCCAGTATGGCGATGTCCAATGCAAGCTGGCAATGCGCGTTCTCCACGATGCCTCCAAACACGGATGCCTGTATACAGAACCAAGTCCTGGTCCTGTATACAGGACAGAACCAAACCAAATCATGGTCCTGTATACAGAACCAAGATTCATCTGTAAAGATGACGTGATGCCATTCCCGCGTCCAGGTTCGTCGCTGATCACAGTATTGAAGGCGCTTCTGTCTGTGAAGCAGCGTCAATGGTAGCCGAAGCCATGGTCGCCGTGCAGACAATCCATGCTGCTGCAAACGTCGTCGAACTGTTCGAGCAGAAACTTGTTGCCTTACAAATGACTCCATTTCTCGACTCAGGGTTCGTGACGTGGCTGTACGATCCCTTGTGATCATGCGGATAAGATGTCTGTCTTCTCTGCTGTTAGTGATGGGGGGTCGCTGAGATCATGCATGACGTTCCGTATGATTGTCCTGAACTCATCGATTCCATATTCTGCTAACAGTCATGGGGTCTCGACCGACGCGAGCATCAATATTGCGGTACGATAAACCGCAATCCCGGTAGGCTATAATCCTTCCTTGATCAAAGTCAGACACGTGCTGATAGGCATTTCTTCTTCTTACACGAGGTATTACAACAACTTTCTTTGCCGAAAACAGCATTGAAACGGAAATTGAGTATGAGAAAACTGCTGTCAAATCTCTGGTTTTATATACATTGTAGATGTCGCCTGCTTTGTATGAATGTGCTGAAAATCTAATCATTTGCATATCACAGCAAGTTCTACCTGTCATAAATTTTACGTGTGAGGTGTGCCGCTTTCCTGGTGTAGCAATTTTAATGGCCAGTAGTGTATTTATGGCATTTGCTTAAATATATCTGATAATAAGAATTTGAAATTGTTAATGTGAATAACAACACAGAGGCAGGTAATAAATCCGTGTAACTCAACACAGTATAACATTAATAACAATTTATCAGACTAAATATTATTATTTAATGCATTTTAGCTCAAAATAATATAATAAACGAATTTTTTTACTTTATTTAATACTTTTGAAATGTTATTGTAAAATTTGAAATAATTGTATTATTTAAACTAGTGTTTTATATTCACAAAATTGAATTTTTCGGTATTTTAGCTGTCATAAAATTGAATTTCATTTTTAAATTAAAGATTTAATCACACACATACATATATGTATGCATGCTTCTAAAATGTGTGATGCCCAATGGGAATGTCATATATATTAATATTTCATGTTATCTGAGTGTGAAATATTTTACATTATTACATATGTACTTAAGTACATATGTACCTATGTGCAGCCAGTGCATGTTATATTATGCATAATATTATATTACAATACATACCATAATCTATTGTATGTTTCGGAAGAAGAATACTCCATAAGTTATGGAAATTTCCGGTTTTAAAAATTAATATTGCAGCATTTATTTTACTAATAAAGATATTCTAGCACCTCGGGCTGAAATACTTCACAGTTGAATGTCTATTTCAAGGCACAAATATATATCTTATTCTTGAAGATTTATTTTTCAATAAATAGAGGGCCATATTTCGCTAGTGGAAACGTCGTGTATCTTTAAGTTAGCATGCTTTTTTCATTTCTTATTGAAACAGAAAGCTGTACTTTTACCGAAATGTTCATAATTTACAGATGAATATTTCATCATTTTTTTAATGTTGGTCATTTCTTCAGAATACATTGATAGCCAACATTTATTCCGAACACATTCATAGTGAACATTTTACACAGAACACCCACACGAGGAATATATTTTAGAATATATTCATAATAAATCTTCTTTTACACAGTCATAATAAACATTTACACATAACACTCTCATGAGAAACATATTTCAGAATATAATATTTACAGCGAACACTCTCACGAGGAACATATTTCAGAATATATTCATAGTAAATATTTTTTTATACAGTCATAATAAATATTTACACAGAACACTCTCACGAGGAACATATTTCAGAATATTTTCATAGTAAATATTCTTTTATACAGTCATAATGAACATTTACACAGAACACTTTCATGAGGAACATATTTCAGAATATATTCATAGTAAACAGTCATAAGGAACATTTACACAGAACACCCTCACGAGGAATATATTTCAGAATATATTCACATAATAAATATTCTTTTATACAGTCATAATAAACATTTACACAGAACACTCTCATGAGGAACATATTTCAGAATATTCATAGTAAATATTCTTTTATACAGTCATAATGAACATTTACACAGAACACTCTTATGAGGAACATATTTCAGAATATATTCATAGTAAGTATTCTTTTATACAGTCCAAAAGAACATTTACACAAAACACTCTCATGAGGAACATATTTCAGAATATAATATTTACACCGAACACTCTCATGAGGAACATATTTCAGAATGTATTCACAGTAAATGTTCTCTTATACAATCATAAGGAACATTTACACAGAACACTCTTACGAGGAACATATTTCAGAATATTCATAACAAATGTTCTTTTACATATTCATTATAAACATTCACTTAGAACATCTTTATGAGAAACATATTTCAGAATATATTCTATAAATGTTCTTTCAGAGCACTTTATTTATTCAGAACACTATTTGGGGGAACATTCATTCCTTTTTAATGATGAGTACTTTTTTAGCACATTCATGAAAAAAATTATTCATTTTTCAATGTTGAACATTCATTCTAAGCATATTTATGATGAATACTCGTTCAGAGCTTATTTACGAAGAATAGTTATTCAAAACATATGTTTATTTAGAATATTTATTGAAAACGCAATCTGGGAAAACCGGTTGAAGTACGATGAGAATAAACACATTAGAACATTGTCTGGATGAACTTAAAAAAAAGAAATTTTTCATTGATGAATATTTTAGAGAGCATTAGTGAAAAATATTCATTCAGAATTGTTTACCGATGAAAAATAAATTATTTTGAATATTTAAATTCAAGAGTAAATCGAGAAAAAAAATTCCCTCAAAAATCATTTTTATAAATATTTTTGGTTTATTTTGAGATTAAGGAAAGACAATATGGAAACTTTTATCCTAATGAAGTCTATATACGCATTCATATTTCGAGAAAAATTTATTATTTTACTTACATTAAATGGTAACAAATATTACTTATCTGCGTGTTTTATTTATTTAATATGACAATTTGCATAATAGAAGCAAATCATACAATTAAATTCATAATATAAAGAAAACATGATCAAAAGTTCAAAACTATCGAAATTTAATTTTTTAGTGTGCGAACATTCCAGAGAAATACTAACAAAAACAATGCCTGAGTAAATTTGAATGGTAAAAATAACATAATAATTGTACTGTCTCATAAAATGATTTAAGTCTTGAAACATTATTATTGTTTCCATTACAATGTATGAAGCATGTGGTTATTTTCTTTCAAAATGCTTTAATACAAGAAAACCTTTCGGATTTACTTTAGAAGAACATTAAAAAAATGTAATTGAACTGTTTTATCTACTTTTAGTAGCAACAATAATTTAATTTCCATCGAGAGATAACAATAAACAATGGGCAGAACTTCCTCCGCCATAAAGCGAGGAAATGAAATTCTATATTCCTTAATTAATTGCTAAATTTTATGTTCTGTCTTTATGTATAAATTTGTAATTGTTCTTGTATTCTAATCTGCTATTGAGGGTTTTAAAATAAACAAATTTCAGAGCTAGTATGCGTTGATTTTATACCAAATACGAATTACAATTGTTAATATATGTGGGTAATTATGTACTTTCGTTCCAATGATTTATTTCCTTAATATAACCTATAAGTAGAAAAAGATTACTTTATTTGTATTTGTGATAGGATGTGCTCTTATCAAGAACTGCTTACCCAGTTTCTTTTGATTAATCAGTATGGTGACATTTTTATTTGGTGCGATAAAAAGAATAAAAATTATTCCGTCATAAACACTGTGAAAGGGATTGCAAAATGAAAGATAGTGAAGTCTATAAAAAAAAGAGAAAATTATTATGTGTGTAAATTGTGTTGGTAACTAAATAGTGAAAATGGTTATTTTGTAACACTTAAAAACAATTATGAAATGTTTTCCAGACATGATTTAAGATATAAAGCATGTTATTCTTCAATACTCCTTGAAATAGAATTACTTACGGGATTCATATTCATTTTCAAATGTAAACGTTGCTTTAAACTTAATCTATCTTGTGTAAACTCAATTATTATTAAATTCTTGAATTAAAACCAAAAAACTGTATTTAAAAAGGATTTTTTTTTTGTTTAAATGATATCGGCAAACTGTATTGAAGTATGTTTTTCTAATACGTTAATGCACTATAATGTAAATTATTGCTTTTTTCTCATCACATTGCATATTTTACAAAAGATGACTCAGCCTGGTAGCCTAGTAGTTAGGACATAGCTCTTCCATCCGGAAGGGTTGGGTTCGATTCCCATTGCCGCCAAAGACCCACCGAGTACATGCAATGTACGTGCTCGTTAAATATGTGGAATGGAAAGACATTGAGTTGTTATCATAGGTCGTTGAACAGTAATCATGGATGTAATAGTATAGAGAAAATTTCCTCCTTCTCCAGATCAATGTCAAAATTGTGGGAGTGGGTCTTCTGGTGGCGCCATCTATTGGAAGAGTCTTTGAGCAAAGAAGTACTTTCACCTTTGTGGTGCTCTGATTAAACGAAAAATGCACCTTTCTGACTTAATTTCTCATAGAAACCGGCTTTCGAGCTTGGTTTGTCCAAGTGTCATAAGTAACAACAACAACAAAAGAATACTCTTCGTGTTATTCGGAAGTATATGAATAAAATGATGGCAAATACTGCCCGTTATTAAAATTTCTTGTATATTTTGCTTAGTAAGCAGCAAGCAGCGTAAATAAATTATCTATTCTTTTTTAATTGAGAAGCAAATATCGAGTAAAATAAAAAAATAATTACAGCTAGAATTTAATTTGTTATAAAAATTAATTAACGATATACATATAATGGATGTTACTCTTTTTGCTTCTTTGCATGTGCACATATTTGAGAAGGCTGTAAAAATTTCGCAGGATTTCTCATTTGCAATAGGTGTGTTTAGGGAATTGCTTTGAAGGTAATAATATGCTACGGAATTTTATATAACAGTTTCTAAATGCTAAACTGTCCACTAATTAGTGTCAAATATTATTCGATATGTGTAGTCTGTTTTATCCTTTTTTTCTATTATATTGCTTATTTTTGATTTTTTGCTACATTTTAAATACATATTTCTTCCACTTTAGTTTTTACTTTGATATATGTTTATGTCTGAAATATTATTTTTCCTCTAATTTCTTGTTTTCTTTTATAAAAAAAATTCGCGTAGGTTTGTTTTGTAATATTTACTGAATCATTTCCAAACGATTTCCTGAAAATAATCAGAAATTTCTAAAACATTCGACGCTAGAAGATAAGCCTTACCGGTGGCATGAAATCGCAGAGTTCCTGAGATAATTAAGAGAAAAAAATGGATTTCCCAAATACGTAAATACGTTCTCTAGAACTCCCAATCAGGTGCGATAACGAGATAGGTTATTCAAATAATGACGATAGTTAATATCGTTATCGTTTTGCCGATTTTTTTTATGAAATAACTTAAGTAATTATTTACTATTGTGATAATTTTAATTGAGTAATAATGAATTTTCTGATTCAGTATATCATTTTATCATGATGTCATTCTTATAGGAATAAATAACACATTTAGTAGAGATTTATATATTTTTAGTTGAGATACACATTAGTAGAGATTATTTAGTTGAGACTTTTATTCTCATGGAAATCTGAGTTAGAATTTTTAGATGTTCTAAATAAAATGAGCCAGGACGTTTTTTTTAATTTTTATTACGTTGGCATTCACACTTTCGCAAACAATGCTATGCAAGGAGAATTATTTTATATGGTAATACATCACGCACTCAGATAGATAAAAAACAGAATAGAGAATTTTCATCTTATGAAGTTCGTTTTTTATATTTTGTTCGATGTTTTATTTTGAGGAATTTATGCAATTTGTCTTTGATACTTTCGGAGTCGTACTGTCTATAAATTCTAACAATGAAAGGTGGAGAATTTTCCAATGCTATTTCTGAAGAATCCTTGTTACATCATTGCTTATTAATTATAATTATTGTTTTCAATAAATAAATAAACAAGGATGGGTTTCAATAAAAATAAAAATTAAATGTATTTTTGTTTAATTAAGATTTATTCACATTATTTTATGCATACCAGGTGTATGCAAATGAAATGAGACGATTGTTTTAAAAAAAGACACAACAAATTTGTGAAAACTGTTAATATTTCTTTATTTGAAGTAATATCCATCGCTAGCTACACATTTTTCTCATCTTTCAGGCAATTTGTGAATACCACAAAAAAAATTATCGGTCTTTTCTGAGGCCAGCAAGTCATCAAACCAAGATTTGACGTTTTCGTAAGAAGTGAAGCGCTGGTCAGCCAATGCGTGCCCCAATGATGCAAATAGGTGGTAATCGGAAGGAGCCAAGTCTGGCGAATAAGCCGCATGCGCTAAGGGCTCCAGACTGACCACCTTAACGATGTCCTTGGTCGGTTTTAGCACATGGCGGGGCATTGTCATCAAGGAAAATCACTTTGTGCTGCCGTTTCTTATATTGCTCGCGTTTTTCGAGTATAGCATCATTCAAATCAAGTAATTGTTGCTTGTAGTGATCAGTATTAACGGTTTCGCTGGGTTTGAGAAGCTCGTAATAGATTGGCTCCTCCTGGTCACAGAAAATACACAGCATTGTCTTGCGGTCGAATCGCTTCGGCCGCAAGACAATGCTGTGTATTTTCTGTGACCGGGATGTCCGGGGTCAACATATGATCGATTACGCTTGGGATTCTCAAAATAAATTCATTTTTCATCGCCAGTCACAATACGATGGAGAGATATGACTTGCGTTTGTAGTGGGCAAGCAACATTTCGCACACGATTTTTCGGTTTTCCTGATGACGGTCCGTTAGCTCGTGTGGTACCTACCTACCGACTTTTATTATCTTGCTCATTGCTTTGAGACGATGGGAAACAGTGCTCTGGTCAACATTCTATAGTTCTGCAAGATGTTCTTGTGTTTGGCCATCCTCTTCATCGAGTAATGCTTACAATTCAGCATCTTCAAATTTTTTTGCTGGTGTGTCACACTCTTCGTTTCTCACATTGAAATAACCAGTTTGAAACTTTTCAAACCACCTGTAGCACTGCGCACTGCTCTAAGCATTGACATCCTATGCTTCTACAAGCATTTGATGCGATTCGGCAGCATTTTTCTTCAGATTGTAACAAAATATTAATGCTGTCCGCAAATCGTGTTTGGAAGGCATAAGATTCAACATTTTCAACACAGTAAAAAAAAAAAAAAAAAAAAAAATGCACGCTGAAAATTGTCCAAATGTAAACTAAACGTGAGTATCAAAGGTCAAACAATAAAAAAAATCACTTGTCACAGTTTCGTAATGTTTGTATACATGCGTGGCAACACCTGTTAGCAATTGTCTCATTTGATATGCATTCACATGATATATCGATCTTCCATAAAAAGTTTGATACATTTTGATTTTAATATTTCCTAAAATAATGAAGATTAAACAAATCTATGAAATTTATGCATATTTTTTTTTCTCTTGTACTGTTAGAGTTTAGACAGACGTTCTTTCCTCATTTGAATAGCTTTTATTTTGTAAATGTCAAACTAAAAGTAAATTTCGATTTAACTATCAAAAATTGAAAAATTAACAATATGATTTAAATTTATTTCAAATAATAACTTTCAAAGATTATATCAATGTTATTGTCGTGTGCCAGCCAGGCTGGCAATATGGGGTGCTTTGCTCCACTTTTCCAACTGAACCATTGGTATGGAGTCCGACTTCCTCAGTACACACATGCCATAGGGACCCGTTTATAGGGTAGACAACCATTCACTCCACATTAATACAAAGAAAGGACAAAGACAAGATAGATAGAGAGAGAAAGTACATCCATGCCCGAACCGGGATTCGAACCCAGGACCTACCTATCCGCAAACCACTATACAGGTTGGGCTGCGATTATATCAATAAACATCATAAGTAATATAGAAAAATACATATGTATTCAAAATAAAGAGAATTTTCAAATTTTATTGATTACTTCTAAAACTACAGAACAAATTTTAATGAAATTTTGTTTGAACGCATTTGTTAATATAATACAAAATATAAATAACCATTAAACATTTATACATTATTATTTACTCGGATTATCATTACGACTTGTAATTGCCTTCCACCATAATGGTCCATATGGCTGTGATTTGGAAGTTTGATAGGGCAGTCAGTCTGGTGAATATCTTCATTCTCAAAAAAATCATAGGCACAGCTAATTCTGTGTCGTTTCACATTGTTCTTCATAAAAAATAAATAAAGACCCAACTAAAGACGAATACAAAACTCGGCGTGATTTCACTCCTGTACTTAATATAAGCCACTTCGAAAGAGTGGCACGTACAGAAGGTTATGTAGCATGATACTTCCAAGACTATTATTACTCCAAAGTGTTAATAGCCAGCATTGGAAAGCAAAGTCGTATCACTGGCAGTTTCCATGTAAAAGTACATCGAAAATTTGTGGTTAAACTGAGCCGAGATTCATAACTAAAAAAGGAATAGTAACTTATTGATCCAGGCTCCTACACTATCTTCTGTATACCATATAAGCTGACTTCCCTATCAACAGAAATAAGTGAGACGAAAGCATCAGACACATTCTTTCAAACAGTTTTTTCTCATGAAATCTTGAATCTATGGTAACTTAGAATCCATGCGAAGGATGGAAATCATGTCTGTCATTTCTCGGTATAATAAACAAAAAGCTATCTTTTTTTGCCATGACTGATAGCACTTCTATAAACTGAACATGACACTTGCAATCTGCAAACTTAGACAGGAAAGTGGTATGCTTCTAACCGCCCAACAATTCGTTATCGCTTATGAAGCCTGTTCCTTTACTAGCTCTGACCACACTTATGCACAGGCTTACTTATTCGACTTACCAGGTTTTGTTTCGAGTCAACAATTGTGTACATTTTGAAAATTTTATATGAAATTTGTCAAAATGTGAAATTTGTCTCAATTTTCAGTCCTGATCATATTAGTGTACAAAAACACCAAAATCATCTGGATTTGAAGAATGAGTACATCAAAACCATCAATCCTCACTGGAAAAAGTGAAGTTTTGATGTGCAAATTACATATATGTTAAATGTTGTGTTTTAAAGGAATTTTTTGAAGCAAATGAATATCTTCAGGAAAGTTAATCACATTCAATACAGATTTTATGTCATTTTCATTTTTAAAAAAAAGTAAAAATTGATTGTTATTGTGTATTAAGTCATTCGTTTTTGTTAAACTTAACAGTTATTTGATAGTTTTAAAATAACTAATTTGCTGCGAAACGTTTTGCTAATTCATCAACAATACTGTATCTTGATTATGGTTGGCTTTGATTATGGTGATTTTACTTGCTATCACGGTTTTGTAATCTAGAAAGTTTTAATTCATTAAATGTCAAATTTTTTAATTTTGAAACTTTCGGTGGGATAAATTATGAAACAAACCATTTCACTGTTATTTTTTCGTAAAAAAATATACTACAGTCTTATTGGCCATTTATTTAATTATTTTGCAGACTGTTGCTGCACTACGTTTTTCTCAGTTATTGTGTGTCCTCAATCTTTTACTCATCTGATAATTCTTACGTATTAAACATCTGAGTGTACATACACAAATTCTGAAATGAAATTTAAGACTTTAGTGAGTTTCTTTGTAGGCATTCATGAACGAATAATTCATCAACGTGAGAAAATATTCTAGACTTTATTCATTTAAGACAGTAAAGCCTGCATGTCGAAATGATCTAGATACAGTTCTTTCTGCAACATCATTCCAAGCATAAATGATTGACAAGTACTTTGTAATTAGTACGTCAATTTCACAAAGTGATTCCAAGAAATTTACCTTGCAAAATTACCTTACGATATTTGCTCTTGAAATTATTGATGGTAGTCTGATGCGCTTGTAATAAAACAGGAGTTGAATTAAGCAAGAAAAGTTCCACGCATATTGTCTAAAAAATCCATGATTTCGAAAAGCGCACAATTCTCTAATAAAAGCATTGATCTATGTTTCTCATTCATAAAATGAAAAAAAGGGGAAAAAGACATTATAAAAAATAAACTCAAATAAAAGATGCACGAAAACGAGTTCGCAAACGAGATGTTCTTCAAAAGTGAGAGATAGGAGCTGAAACTATCATTGCATCTGTGGGACAATGATAGAGACCAGTTCATAAAACCGTAAACATTTGTAAATTATAGGTTTGTAAGAAACTAGCAAAATAAGGTTAATGCCGCTATTTCTCGCGCAATAATTAGCATAAAGCTAACCTTCGATGTTTTTAGGCAGATGATATATGAGACTTTCTCATGGGGAAGTTTTTAGTTGTTGATTAGTGTGGAAATCCGAAAACAGGTTTAGTAATGACCGTAAAAAAGGACGTTATCACAGCATATTTGTTATATAAGTATAAACTGGGCACAAACTCTGCTGAGGCATACCGAAAAATATGCACGACATTGTAGGAGACGATCCAGTGGCTAAACATACCACACGAAGTCACAAATCACAACATGTGGTGTGATTTGTGACTTTGTACGAAAAGCAGTGATGAATCCCTCAAAGAAGCACCCCGCTCAGGTATACCAAAGGTCCTTAATGGCAGTGATATGAAAAAGCTGTCGAAGATGGTACTTCTCAAACGTGTCAGGAACTTGTAAGTTGAGTTCCACGGATGTGAAGAAACTTTTCATGCTTCCTTGCACAAAATGGGAAAGGAGTGGAAGCTAAGCACAAACGACTCCCTCATAAACTTTACTGAATGCAATAAATATCAGTGGTTATCCATCTGTTCATCACTTCTTTCCCGCAAGGAAAACGAACCGTTTCTGGATTATCTGCTGATGTGCGAGGAAAAATTGAACCAATACATTAGGACAAGCGTTCATATCATTAGTTGTATAGACGGATCCTCAGTATTTCCGGAAGCTGCTGTTTTTTTTTTTTTTTTTTTTTGGTCGATATTGGCTGGCATTGTCCAATACGTGTTACTTCCATGTGGCCAAATTATTAATGATTCTGTCTACATGCAACAACTGGAACGAGTACAAGAGTCTTAGTGTAAGAAACAGCTGGCATTGGTGAACAGGAAAAAGGTAAGTGTGTGTTCGCACACCGCAAATGTTACTCTAAATGCGATTACTGCCATGGGAACTTCTTTCTTATCCTTTCCCAGACATTTCCTCAAGTAATTATCATTTTTCAGAGCACTGAACAATCACAGGCAAATAAGACGATTCCGTAATGCTACAGAAACTAAAACGTTGTGGCATTTTTTCGCAAAACTATACGTGAGCTTGTATCACACTGATGAGAAGGTTTTTGCATATAATATTGATTTCTTCGATGAATAAAGTCCGTTTTGTCATATCACTACTGCTTCTGAGTTTTTACGTTACTCAACAATAAAACCTCTAGCTTGATAGATTGAAATTAAATTTTTAAATTCATCAAGAACATTTTTTGCTCTAAGTTGTGTGTGTAAAATTCCACAATTCCCAAAAGGAGATATTGCAGTTAATGAGTACACCATTTTATGCACGGTATGACTTCTAAAAAATTTTAAAGAAATAAATAATTTTTTTCACAATAATTTCCAAGTAATTCATTATATTTCTAAGTGGCAACATTAAGAAATGATGTAAAATGTTTGCACTTATTTTTATTAATATTTCCATTTTTGTATTCAAGCATAAAAAATCAATTTGAATTTATATTATAAACATTATAGGTTTATTTAGGTTTTAATTTTATATACTAAAATAATGAAAATACCACCCCTGATGAAAACAATATTTACTAGAATATAAAAATTTTTCTGAATTCTCATTTTATATAAATACTCTATTTCTGGTATTTGATAAGTATAAACAATAGCACATTATAAAAATCATCTTCGTTCTACAAGAGTATTAATATTTCAATTTAAAAATGCTAATTAATTTGCAGATAATTTTGGTACTTTTATTTTTTTGTCAGAACATGTGAGAAAAATTTCAAATGAATTTAATTCTCTGACAAATATTGTATTTAATATATGTAAGAGAATTTAACTAATAGGTATTGCACTTCTCGTGAATATTTAAATTTGTTTAAATAACTTCCACTTCGACAGCTTCTTTATCGAATTACGCCTATCCTGCCGCGCAAAGTTGTTACAGACAGTTTTTGTCTTTGACTATTGAAAAGCTTTGAAGTTTTTAGGTTCATCAAAATATTATCCATTCGTCTTTCTTGGCCTATTGCACACAGGGCTAAAGCGCGAGATCTTTGTTACTTGGTCGTTGGGCGTCCTTGTGTCTTGTTGAGTAAGATTATGCTTCTGTATTTGATAAGAGCATCTAGTTCGTCATTAGTTCTTATTTTCCAACACTTAATGCGTAAATGTTTTCAGCCATAAATCATTTTAAGTATTTTTTGTTGATAAATTATTTTATTTATATCTTTATGTGTCAGAGTCTAATTCTCGTACCAATAAGTTACTACAGGTTGGATAATTGTTATTAAATTGTCGAGATAGATTTATTTTTTAATAGACGTTAATACTAGAAATATCATTACTTCCCTTATCAGGGCCGAGCTGGCAGCCGAATGGTTAGCGCTCTTGCCTTCGGTTCAACAGATCGTGGGTTCGAATCCCACCTTGGGCATGGATGTTTGTAGTGGTTCGGAATCCACTTTAAACCGTAGGTCCCGGTCTAATTAGCCCTCGTGTGCAAAAATGACCGTTGAGCGACAAACAAACCAAACCCTTATCAGGATTCTGGCATCAATTTTTTTCGAAATGCTTATATTTCGTATATGTTTCATTTTGACGTACACAATCATATAATGCATTCTATATTACTTTCTCAATATTTATGAATGCAAAATTAAAATAAAAATGCGACTAATTAAATTTTGCTACTGTAAAATGTTCAAAGTGAAAATTTAATGATATTTTTTGAATAGATAATATTTAAAACGGACAAATTATTATTTTTATATGATTTTGAATGATTTAACCATGAAATACAGAATAATTAACAAAATATTTTTAGCGCAGGTCTGTGAAATTTCTATTATTCGTGTAGTAATTCCCTCGTGCAATTCAAAAGCACATAGAAAATAATATAAACTATTCTTTACAATCTCTAATCACACTAAAATCTAATTTTGTTAGGGTTCCTTTAGTTTGAAATTGATTCAATTTTATTCTAAAGATGGCGCTCTCTAATCTTGAGATTCTGTACTGTAATTCGGAGATCTATGAAAATCACTTTGCTTACATAGTATTTAATTAAACAAAAATGTTAAATTGAATTATATATTTCTTACGTAAAGTTTATATTTTAGAATTCTTTTTTTCAAATGTTATTTAATATAATTTAAGAAATATATATATATATATATATATATATATATATATATATATATATATATATATATATATATATATATATATATATATATATATATATATATATATACATATATATATATATATATATATATATATATATATATATATATATATACATATATATATATATATATATATATATATATATATATATATATATATATATATATATATATATATATATATATATATATATATATATATATATATATATATATATATATATATATATATATATATATATATATATATATATCGATATAAGTCTTATACTCTTAAAAAGAAATAATTATGTCGTAAGCACTAGTGCTCAATTATTTGCATTTTTTGTTATTTATAACTGAAGTAAATGATTTGAGAAGCTAATACTGGAAAGGGATGACATTATTTTTGAAGAAATATCTTTCAAAAATATTTTTAATCAGGCTTATATAAAAACATATATAGATTTTTAAAGAATTTTGATGAAAGGAAAAAGATAGATCTTTACCTTCACAAAGAATATGAATTCATATTTGAACAGCTTTCCTTTACTGCAGAAAGCTTTACTGAGACGACCCTGGAAAGCTAGAGCAATGGGATCCTCTACATTTGTATTTTATTGAGCAGACCATGTTTAATTTATTGCGCAAAGAGCAGGAATCCTAAGAGTAACTTGTTTGTTCAAATGCTACTCAGTGCTGTAATTGTGTAGCATAGTAAATTTGCAAATAAATAATGGATGCTAAAAAAATAGCATTTCTTTCAAATTATTTTACAAAAAATACTTTTGAGATTAAGGGAATATTGAATAAAAATGATTTTTTATTCTTGCTTTCATTAATGTTAAACTTTGTTTAATTTAAAAATTTATAATTTTGTAAATTAAATTAGGCTTAACATTAATTGCAAAACCATTATTTAGGTTTCCTTAATAATTAGATTTTTAAATTAGCGTCTAAACTAATAAATAATATAATTAATTAACTAATTGCTACTTTCATTTAAAAAATATTTTTAAGAACGAAATAAATTACATTAAATTATTTTATTGATTCAAAATTATTTCAGAATTATAACTGAAAATGATTTGAAAATTAATATTAGTTTGAAATAATTTTTTGGAATCAATTAAAAACCTAATTTTGACCAAATTATTAATTAATTAGCAACATAATTAATTATAAGACTTTTAATTAAAAATGACAATTAATTATAAACATTATAAATTAACTGCCTTAATTAATGAATAATCTAATCAAAATTATAACTTAACTTTTTAGCTAAGTAAAAAAAATAGATAAGATTTTTAATTGAATTTATAAAAAAACTATTTCAAAAAAATATTAGTTTTTATATTTCCAATTTTAATTTTGATTCCGAAACAAATTTGTAGGGACATGTATACTCTATCTCAATATCAAATGTTTATTTCATACATAAAAAAATGATGGTGAACACTGATTTTGAATAATATTGTGAATTTACGTCACACTAGCATTATGAAATTCTGTTATAAAAGCAAGCTGTTCTACTTTATTTTCACATTATAATTATATTTTAATTTACTGGGTTGATTAATGGTTTTACGGTATCACTTGCACTGCAAAAAATTTGTGTTCAAAATTCATGGAATGTATGAATGTGTATGATGAAATATATCTTAATTGAATCTTGATACATCAAGTTTTAAAAACATAACACCTGTTTTCAAGTACATCAGATTGTATTTAAAATGATATTATGAAATAGAATGATTATTATGTAATTTATATACACACACACACACACATATATATATATATATATATATATATATATATATATATATATATATATATATATATATATATATATATATATATATATATATATATATATATATATATATATATATATATATATATATATATATATATATATATATATATATATATATATACATATATATATATATATATATATATATATATATATATATATATATATATATATATATATATATATATATATATATATATATATATATATATATATATATATATATATATATATATATATGTAAATATAAATATAAATGCAAAGTTAGATGTATAACCAAAAGCACAAGAATATATAAAATTTTAAGTTTTAAATTTAGCAATACATTTAGCGCAAAAGCAGCTGGAATAGTATTACTAAGATATAGTTAATAGTATAATTTATAAAATATGCAAAGAATATTATGAAACAAAATACAATGAAAAATGCCAAATGGAAAATAGTACATTGAAAAATTAAATGCCAAAAGTAGAATATCAAAAGGAAGATAACACATTGAAATATTAAAGCATTGAAATAATAAATGGAAAACAAAATATTGAAATATCAAATGGAAAATAACACATTGAATAGAATACAATGAAAAGAATTACATTGAAAACACTTTAAAGAAATATAAATATAAATGGAATAAATGAAATAAAGTACCAACATGGCCAGCTTCATCAGGGGGTGTTGACCACGTTGGCACAATTATGGCTTTTCTGCAATGGCCCAAGACATAGTCTTAAAAAAGCCATCACACCCCAAAGCCATACCAAAAATTCAAATCAAAGCATCAAACAAGAAAAAAAGCAAAACCCAATCCAAAATATGCAAATAGAATTCAATCCAAGATATACAAGTTAAAATCCAAAGCCGGATTATTATGTATTGAGTGTATTTTGGCAACATTGTATTTTGGCGGCTTTGGATTTTAACTTGTATATCTTGGATTGAATTCTATTTGCATATTTTGGATTGGGTTTTGCTTTTTTCTTGTTTGAATTTTTGGTATGGCTTTGGGGTGTGATGGCTTTTTCAAGACTATGTCTTGGGCCATTGCAGAAAAGCCATAATTGTGCCAACGTGGTCAACACCCCCTGATGAAGCTGGCCATGTTGGTACTTTATTTCATTTATTCCATTTATATTTCTTTTCATTGTATTCTATTCAATGTGTTATTTTCCATTTGATATTTCAATATTTTGTTTTCCATTTATTATTTCAATGCTTTAATATTTCAATGCGTTATCTTCCTTTTGATATTCTACTTTTGGCATTTAATTTTTCAATGTACTATTTTCCATTTGGCATTTTTCATTGTATTTTGTTTCATAATATTCTTTGCATATTTTATAAATTATACTATTAACTATATATAAATATATATATATATATATATATATATATATATATATATATATATATATATATATATATATATATATATATATATATATATATATATATATATGGATGGAAATTACCTCTTTCTTCTTAAAATAAAAACATTATCACGTGATAATAAAATTTACTACCGAACAAAATCATTTTTAAAATATAAATATACCGCAATATAAAGCATTTTAATGCATGTAGCATTTAGAATTTAAACACATTTTTTATTTACGCCATTTTTATTTTCCTTAAAATTTAATTCGAATTAAATTAGCTTTGCAAATCAAAATTTTAAATTCTACGCTTGTTAAAAATTTACTTATGGAAGACATAAATAAAAATGTCTGCTATGGATAATCAGTTTACACTGAGTTATATTTGCAAATTGTTAACAGCTATTAACCGTTTTTTGGCAACAATAAGGAGAACTAGAAAAGAAAACGAAAGTCAGTTGTTTTGATTTAGATAACGTTTTCAGGTTTGTTAAAAAGTGTAATGCGTATACATAAAAATAGATATTATAAATTTAATTATTTCGAAATTATTGCTTTCAGTAATCTGGTGAAATGTCGCGGATAGTAGAGATCACACACACACAATAATAAAAATAAATAATAAAAATAAATTGTTAAGAGCGTATTTCTGATTGTTTAAGCACTAAACTTTAATCATTAAAGTTATTTTTTGTCATTAAAGAAATAAGTGTTTGTGTTTTTCCTTCATTAAAAGAGGATAATAGAAAATTGAAAGAAAGTTTTTTTTATTTTTTATTTTATTTTACCTCTCTGATAGTGGGAACTGATATTGTCATATCAATACTGCTTCTGGAGTAGTATATTTCGGTATTTTTAAATTATTTTAATTAATTTGTACCCATATCGCATTGAGCTAAGAAATTATTTAAGACCAAACAATCATCAAGAAATTTCTGATTCTATAATACAAACAGAAAAGTACAAATAATTTTCTGTTTAGATACATATAAATGTCTTTACTACCTGATCTAGCGCTCATTAACTTAACTTACATTTATATATTATGCATAATATTCATATTTTCAAACCTAAGAAGATTTTCCTCCTGTACATTAAAAGTTCGTGTTTTTTTATTGTAATTGTTACATATTGTGATCAATTACTAACGAGTCCAATTTCTTCCATGGAGTACCTCTCTTTTTTATTTTAAAATCAAACACATTTCTTGTATATAAAAATAACTGCAACCCAAAAACTGGTTTCTAAATACTTGGAATTAAATGTTAAACAAGTTCTTTGACGTTAGCTTAAACATGCATTGTTAGAAGAATCATTTCCGTCAGAAATGCAGGTGGTGTCACGGAAAAAATGTGTGCACTGAAATAGACACAAGAAAAAATGACTTCCAATATAATGTGATAAATGAATCGTTATTGAATTCTTGCAAGAATAGCTTGACTAAACAAATTGATTGATTGTTAGTGTTAGAATAATTCAGCAAAGCTCAAATATAGATATTGCTTAGGGTTGCATAAAATGCAAAGGATTCTTAATGCATTCCTGCAGTTTATTTAACTCATTTTATTTATGTATTTTTAATTTGGCACTTATGTTAATCAGATCTCTTTAAAGCAGAGGAAAAGAAATACTTTTGAAATGAGACAGTTTAACTGTAACCACGGAAGTAACAGTAAATGAAAAACGATTAAAATGTTAACTTAAAGCGTCTGAAAATTCTGTTCTCTTATAATCTCAGTAAGAAATATTCGCAAAATTTCTGTTCGATTTCCGAGAAATTACTGTTGTTTGGTTATAACGGAAAAGGAAAACAAATTTATTGAAACTATTTTTTTTCTTTTTGTAAGCAGGAATTAGAAAGAAATTGATGTTAATTTTGCTGCTTTTCGTTGGATTTAATGACGGAAATATATAATAAAATAATTTTTGAAGTTATGAATCTTTAAAAAATTGTATTAAAATCAAAATTTTAAGAAGATCGTATATAAGAAATATTAAGAAATGCTTACATTGGATGTTACTCAACTCTATTCTATTTTGATGAAATTGTACACTTTTTTTCTGATATGCAACCATTGTTTTACTCTCATCTTCCGGTGTCCATAGAGAAGGGTATATAGGAAGAATAATGCTTATGAGTCATAAACATTTGGTTATATTTATATTTTCATCAAAGACAACGAATGAGAATTCGTTTATAAGATTTAAACTTTATGTGTTGTTTATAACTAGAAGTTTCAAAATGTGAATTGCAGCTCAATAAAAACTTCACTATGATAATGGACTTTATGATGTTTCAATAATTTGTTAGTCAAAAATGAATACAAAAAATCTTAAATAAAACTAAATACAAATAATAAAATTTGTGATGCTGTAGCCTGGTTGATGCAACAGGGGGGGTAGTAGATGGTGTGATATCTGATCCAATTAAAGACTTATATCGAGAATTAGAGGTAAATGTTCTATGGAATTCACGCGCGATATCTTTCACTGGGATATTGTGTGAAATAGTAAAAAAGGTATCAGGTGTTGACTTCGTGAATTCACCATAGCTCAAAATTATGAGGTAATGGGTTGAGATCAAAAGATTCGTTTGGCAAAAATCTGTTATTGGAAATGTATTACAATGATCTAATCAAACAATAAAATCACCGCTGAATGAATAAAGAGCAAGTTATAAAGTTACCAACCTGCGGCAAATATTGATATATATTTAAAAATCCTTTTATTTTATATTAAAAATGTCTTTCTAAGCAAAACTTCTTAAAATCCTTTTATTAAGATCTACCAGGTATGCACTAAATATCATTTAATATAATTATTCTAGGAATGAAAAAAGTAACACCAGATAGTTGTGAAAATTATTTATTTCAGTCTTCTTAATAACAAAGCAAAACCCAAGAACAATAATAAAATCATTTATAAGGACGGAACATAATAATTAGCATTTAATTCGGGGACATAGAATTTACCTACCTCACCTCATGACAGCTGGAGATCGATTTCCTGTTTGTTGTTTTTGTTGCCACTTGATGGCAACTAAATTCTTATCCTCACTAGATATTTAATATAATAGTGTCGTTATAATAATTTTCTGGGTTGAATTGGAAAACCATCTTAAGTGACACCGATACTAAAGATATTTGGGTACATAATAACAGTCTATGTTGCTATTCAGCCGATACAAAATTGGCTTCAAATCAGTGACCAAGTGAGTTTGCAAGTACTCGAAAAGCTAAAGTGTATGTCAAAAAACGAGTTGCTCACTTCAGCGGACACCCTCTAATGCCTAGGCTTCAGGTAACGAAATTGCTGACATGTTGGCCAAAAAGGGGCTCCACAGAGATATTAATTGGTTCCGACTCACGCATTTTCGACGAAGTTTCTTCTGTATTAAAAGGCAAATGCAGACAAAAATGGCGTACACCTCCTGATCGCCACTAGTATTGTAGAAAGCGCCCAGGCTGCATTCTGATGTTCGAGAGCTGTCGACCAAATAACACAGCAATTTCAAGGCTAAAGAGTAGACATCTTAAAAAATTGATTTTTATCTCCGGCTGCAAAGTTTTTCCAACCTGCAACTTGTATCATCTAAAACCACTCTGCAGACCATGTTATTGACTGCCTGGGTCTAAGTCTTGAGAACCTAATACCATCTCCATTTCTAGTAATTGACATTGCTGGAACACATGGACCAGTTCTAGATGTTGCTGAATCATGAACCATTAATAACAACAACACAATAATTTCATTAAATTTCTAAAACTATTAAATGATGATATTTTTTGTAAGGTGCGTAAAATGATCATATTTCTATTCTTTCGAACTCCTATTTCACTCATATTGCATAAATCTTCATCGATTAATCAAGTTTGCATTAATTAAGTCATTAATTAAATTTTTGTTGATTTTGGGGGATTTTATTTGATTTTTTGCTGTGCAACATTTTTTTTTACGAAAAATATTTTAAACGTTAAGCTTTTTTGTCGTTCATTTAAAATGTTTTGCTTATGCCTTGTCTGTGAATATTAGAATATTTGCAGAAATTTTTTAATACCTATGTTCATTCTTACTAGCTACTGTTACTCGAAAACTCAATATTTATGCTATAATTTAGCATAAAATGTAACGAGAGTGCATTGCAGATTTTATACAATGTCGAATGCTTACCAAAATAAACAGACTTTCCATCACATATTTGGGTACTTTTCCGTTATACTCTGTACAGTAATCGTAGTAACGGGTAATTGAAAAAATCGTTAATTACTGTCATAAATATTCCCTTTGCATCGTATTTTGTGTATAAAAAGGTTTACATTTTTAGAAACTGTTCAAAATAATACAAACATTTTACTTATATTTTACAAATTAAATAATTTTTAACTTATTGACAAAACTTATTTAAATGCCAATGTTTATTTCTGGAGGGAACTGCTTAACAATTACATCGAGGATTGTCTGCGTGCCTATAATGTAATTATAACTTTTTTAAATGAAACAAAATTAAATTTTGCTATATTTAACTATTTTTTAACCTTGGCGGCTTGTGATAGTAACGCTCCTTTTAACGGATGAAATTATCAATAAGACCTCTTTTGCACCAACTTGTTAAGCATTTAGCTCGTTTAACTTTATCACTCTTCACTCAATTTTTACGTAAAAAGAAAGAAAGAAATTGGATTATTCGAGTATTCATATTTGTTATACATTTAAATTGTATATTAGATATTTTATGTTATTATATATTATATATGTATTTGTTACAAGTGGCATTATAAAGAATTCATCAGATTTTAAATAAATGTATTTCACTTAGTATTACTCGGTGAACGCAACTGTTAGTTTAAGCAGTAAATACACTTAAGTATTATAATTTTAGCAGTAAGCAAATTAAAGTTAATGGCACATTTGTGGGATATACCATGTCTTAAATATTCTTACAAACTATTACCTTTGTTCTATATGCTTTCCTTGTATCAACATGCTATGGGAGTTATCTAGTTCATTCCATTAGTTTAATCAGTCCTGTGTAAAAACTAACATTGAATGACAACCGAACCAAACTAATCTAAATTCAGCCTTACCGCTTCAGTATGTCCGCATCCATGTTCACCAGCCTAACTGTGAGAATGATAACTGAGGGAATAAATTTTGTCGGAAGTGAGGTAGGCAAACATTCTCTTCCGAATATTTCTAAAAAACTAGTTTCAAACAGTAAAATCAAGGAAATGCTCACAAGAATAGTATTAGAAATGAGATGCTTCCTGTTAATTAATCATCATTCTGTGAATTACTTTTACTTTAGTGAATCACAATGAAACTTGAAATGATGTAATTAAAAAGATACTCTTTTCATTGGTTGTTAACGAATGGCATATGTGAAGATATAAGTTATCAAAACCTAAACTTCAATCGTTTGTGTTCAATTTAATTGTGAATGTAAAATATGACGTGATAAATTTAAATCATTCAACCTAAATGCAGACCAAAAATATGCTAGAGTAGTAAAACAATTATTTCCAAATATGCTTTTTATATATTCATGATATTCTCAGATTTAATTATCCTCTGAGCTGGAATAGTTTTACCAATCTTTAGATCTGGATATGAATTCTAATAAAAAATATGCCTACTGATGTGAGTTAAATTTTCATACATTATAATATTTGGGTCTAAAAGCATAATTAACCATTTAATTTAAAGGATCCGTTTTCAATATTGCACTTGTTTGCATTATATAATTATGATAATTTTTACCTTAATTGGACAATCAAAACATGTTTTAATTAATAGCATTTTTTATTTCAAGAAGTTTCTGTTTTAAAAAAATATTAAATGAATACAAAAAGTTATAAGTTTGCTTAATACTTACAGATTTTTATGATCCCTTATTAATCATGGTATATGTTGTAGATAATTTTTAATTATGAAATATTGTGAAACTATATTTATCTATATGGGAAAAAAAGAACGAAGTGAGAATTCAGCATGAGATAGTAAATATTGCTGCAGCAAATTATTTCTTGGCAATCCATACTTTATTTTCAGATTGTTCGCATTGAAAACGCAATGACATTTACTAATTTGCTACACAGTGACGAAGTGGATATTCAATTTAATTAATAAAATTATTAAAGTCACATCTCGCTTCACAGCATCTTACACATGAAACAATAATCAATGACCTAAAACTCTAAAATTAACAATGAGAATAATAAGGAAATAATCAGTGTTGTATACTGAAATATTTATTACATATGAAAGAAAAAAAAATTCTTGAAGGTACAAAAAATAGAGGGGATAGTTAAGAGGTGATGCTTAAGATTAATAAATGTTTGAAAAATATAAATCTCATATCAAAACTTAACAGATTATATATATATAATTTTTCATATACAATAAAAATTTTGTTACTTTAATTTAGTAATGAGCAATAAAACTGATAAATGTTTTTTTTTTCAGTTTTATTGCTCATTGAAAAATGTAGATTAACCGAAAGTTAATGAATTTTTTTTAAAAATCAAAATCTGAATAACTAAATTTAAAATGTAAAATAATAGTTTTAAGCTATCAACATTTATTATATATAAACACTGCGAATATATTATATACATATATATATATATATAATATATATATATATATATATATATATATATATATATATTAATTGCAATATATAATAATCAAAAAATAAATAATAATTTAAAAATAATATTTTGTAAAAATTGAAGTAATTGGAAAGATTATATAATGCAATAGCTAACTTATTAAAATAATCCATAAATTACGTATGTTTCTGAGAAATACTATATGGTTTATTGGCCATGAGTAAATATGTTAAATGATGCATTAATATATTTTTATAACTTATGTATTCAATATATTTCTATTTTGTTTAAGTTATTGACTTCTATCAAGTTTTGAAAAATGTTCGTTAAGCATTACAGGATAAATCAAGAAAAACATGTCAATAATTTTTAATTATTAACAATATTTTTGTTTTCATATTTACCGAGATAGCCATCTTGGAATATTACAATCAATCAGACACTTCTAAAGATAACTGACATAAAGTTTCAGTTGCTACTTTAACGTTATTTTCAATAAAGTGCTTCCAACGGCAAGAATGCAAAATTGTTTTCCATTTACTTTTAATGTAGTCCACGGCTGATGTTTTCAAAACTTCATGGTGGACCATGTCGGCCAGAAGAAGGACGTCACACACATTACTCTCAGACAGAATAGACTTCAAGAAAATGGCACACTCTTCCTTCATAGACGCCACCTGGTATTTCTCTGCTGCAATCATCAGTTTTGAGACACTTTCATAGTCTTTCTCTTCTATGAGTCCGGTATACATGAACAACAACATAGCGTTCAGGGTTCTAGGATCTAAGTCAGTGATGTCCACTACTCCGCTGTGATTTTCCTCCATATCATGGCTGAACATGGCATAAAAAACAGGTGACCTGGCCGATAAGAGACACTTATGACACTGGAATGTTTCGTTGTCGGATTTCAACTTAATGTCTGTGAGAATGTGGTTGGAGTACATGTTCTTCAAGTCCACCTTCAAGTTTTCAATTGAAACTGGGTCTTCTAATGAAACAGGATTGTCGTTGTGCTTATATTCTTCCATTTCTGACGATACAGTTCCATCTGAAATGGAAAATTCACAGCGCAGAATAAGATTGTCATCTTTCAAGAATTTGTTTTTCTCCTCCAAGAATTTGTTCTTTTTCAAAAAGTCAGGAAACTTCCAAACTCCGTCCTTGTCGAAAAAATGCTTAGATTGTTGAGATTCATGCTGAAATCCATTCACGTCTAATAGCGTTATCTTGCATTTCATGAAATTGGGAGATGAATTATTTCCACTGTTCCTGGTGATGGCAATTTTGATGTCATCCTCTTCCAAATTGAATGCTAATTCGATTTGAGAATTTCCAGAGTGGAAAACCTTTTTGTGATCATCTGTTGCAGAACTAAACTGTTCAATATGCCATTTGAAGGAAAAACTATCAACGCTTACTTCCGAAAATGCAAGGCAAGAGTTAGAGGGTATCTTTTTAGGCATGCTTTCCACCATATGGCAATGCAGGGTGAGTACATCATTTGGTAGAAATTGATTCGCATTATCAATTATAAATTGAAATTTTTTGAAATTACACCAACCCCACTGGGAACCTCTCTTGAAATCCCGTGGTCTGGAACAGGTGACGGTAAACAAAGATTCACCATTAGCTCCGATTAATTCAAATCTAAAATCAAGCAGAACGTTGACTTGCTGTGCATCATACGCTCGTTGTAAGAAGCAAGACATATAACCATCGTCAGCACTCTGGGACCCCTTCGGATACAAATCCACAAACCAGTGCGTGCTGTCCAAACTTTCTGCAATAAAAGTAGGACTTCGAAGGCACTCCTTTTTCCTTTGAACACACATGCTGAAATTTGTTATTTTCCAAGTGAACATGAAGTAATTTTTGTTGCTATCCGGAGTTGTGTGTGAAGCCATGTTTAAAAGAAGTTCCTCGAAAATTTCACTTAAGCCTCTGAGATAGTATTGTGTTTCTGAATCCGTTGTACAGTCTCCTACTCTTTGTTGATTCAGCGACATTTTATCGCTTTTTTGTTATCTTTCCTTGAATTGATACAAACATTAGAAGATATGACATATTGGATTAGAGTAACGGCTTTTTTTAAACAACTTATATTTCAAACAGTCAATGAAATCAGTTTTTATTTGTAATTTTCGTGGTCACACTTAATTTCAATAATTTTTAATATTTAATGTAATTCTTAAAACGGCATTCTTAAACGGCATTCATTACATTAAATAATTTTTAATATTTAATGTAACAGTGCATTCTTAAAACTGATGAAGTGAAAACCTTAGCTGTTTCTTTAGCATATTATATATCAATCATAAAATCAGTTAAATATATTTCATTTTTAAATTTTCTAATTAAAATAAAATTTGATTCTTGTATGAAGTGTTTTTTATGTATGATGGTGTGATATTTAACTGAAGATGTGTAAATTGACATACATAGGAATGTATATACGTACATGTGGGTATTTGTATATTGAATATATATATATACATACATATATATATATATATATATATATATATATATATATATATATATATATATATATATATATATATATATATATATATATATATATATATATATATATATATATATATATATATATATATATTCCGACGGCGGGCATTTTTGGGTGACGAACCCTATGCCACATCAAGGCCAGAAACTGCTACTCATTTGTCTTTACCCAGCGGGTACCTGTGAACCAAGTCACGGAGGCGAGTAACGTTACCCGCGCCATACTACCACAAACCCGTTTATAGGGCTACATTCATACTTCATCACAGACGAAAGGACAGAGAAACACAAAGAGAATAGAGTAAGAAGGTAACATCCATGCCCGAACCGGGATTCGAACCCAGGATCCATAGCTCAGCAGTCTGGAACGCTAACCACTGAGCCATCGGTCGGCATATGTGTGTGTGTATATATATATATATATATATATATATATATATATATATATATATATATATATATATATATATATATATATATATATATTTATTTATTTATTTATTGAAATCAATAGCCTTTATGTAAATATTTATTAAAATTAATTAATATCTATTAAAATGGCTATTTTTTTTAAAAAAATAGCTATGATTATCCAAATTTCTAAGCAAATGTTATTCCCTGATAGCATTGATAATAAAAATGAGCCAGATTTTAAATTTTTACTGATTTTTTGCTAGAGTTTTTATTCAATCAAAATTACATTCATTCAAGCTCCAGCTAATGTTTTTAAAGCTTATATTTTCAAAGATGCGGGATGTTTCAATTTAAAAAAATACTATTTGCAATGTTTTCTGAAATTTTTATCTTCAAAATTACTAATTTTTCACTCTGGACATTTTGGAAAGAAATATAAACTACTTCGCAATTTTGTATTTATGTTGTAACTATGTGTGCATTTATTTATATTCATTACCAATTTTATATTTGGGTATTCTACTGCATTTTGTTATCAACAGACGTTTAATCAAAATATATATTCCTTGAAAATACTGTTTGAACCTTTAAAACCCTTTTCTAGTTAAATGTACGCGACACTTTTGATGTCTGTTTAAAGAAGGGGGACACACAAAACATTATAGCATTTATATTTCGAATTCAGTGTTCTCTGCTGCACAAGCCTTTGAATATTTTTCTCAAATATGGCAAAAATAACAATAATTTTTTTTTTCCAGTCTTCTTACCGTAGCTCGAGAAACAGCGTCAGTGGTTATTTCCTAGCAAGTCGCAGCATGCACTGGATTCCGGTGAGTTAGGATTGGTTTTCATAAGCAAAACATTTATGATAATCAACACTTAACAAAGCTTATTTAACGAAATGTTTAACTGTAACATTTAAAGAGAGAGATTAATCTATTTTATGTTATTGGAGAGGACATCTATTCTGTAAATTATAGCAATGACTATCCTTATTAATTAACATTTTACTACAGCTATTTGTTTATAAAAAATTGAAAAAGCGATCTATTGCATGATAATTTTCTGATATGAAGTTTAAACTTTGGATGATTTTTTTTATTTATCAAATCCAGTACTAATCCAAAGGTAATATCGAATGATCTATGTTCTACACACAGCAGGATTTTTTTTTAAAAAATGTAACGCCAAGTAGCTTAGTTTTCGGGACAAAGTGGCATTTTTGGCGAATTTGAAATTGATAAATTTAATAGGTATCAAATTTTCGGGAACCAAGCTTTAATGAGAGAAAATATTCAATTATTTATTTAGATAAGGTACATTTCATCTAAATAAATAACAGAAAACAAATTTGCATGTTTTAATTTCAGTATTAAGTAAACTGTAAAGAGGTATTTTTTTTTCATTTCATAAAGAAGATAATACGATAGAAAAAAAATCATGCCTGAAAGAGATATCTTTTTGAATCAGAAGGATTAGATAGAAGTTAAAATTTTCTAATAAATCTCCTTAGAGGAATCTTATTCCACTATTTAACTATTTTTAACTAATTCTGTTGGAACATCTGTATTTTTCTAAGAGGACAACAGCTATTATTAGCAACATAAGCTAAGATGTAAAAAAAATTTAGTTAACTATAAGACGAACAAAATTAATTTCATCTTTAATCTAGAAAAGTCAGTTTTGAGCTACCCTACTTCAGTTTCGAATGTAATTTTTTAATACAAATGATAATTACCGATTGTATAAAAGAGAAAAACTTTATTCTAATTCAATGATTTTTAAATAAAATTTAATAAAAATGGACACAAATTTTGTCCCATTTACTTTTATCTTTTTAATTCCCTATAAACAACTAAAAAAAGATTTGATTTATATGTAAATCTTATGTGTAAATAAAAAAAATACCTTTTAAAATACAAAGATTATAATAATAATATTTTTTTAAAAACCTAGATTTTAATCTTTTTTTATTTCTATTGGCAGGGAAATAATTATTATCTAGTATTTTACTAATCATAATTTAGGCTAAGTAGAGCGAATAAATTTTCTTCTTTATCACTTAAGTCATGCTAAAATTTTTTTTTACCTAAATTTACAAATTCTCTACAATTATTTTTTAGGTTGGTGCTTCATTATTTGCAAGTAATATTGGCAGTGGGCATTTCATTGGATTATCTGGATCAGGAGCAAGCTCAGGAATCGGAATAGCTGGATTTGAACTAAATGTAAATAAAAAAAATCAATTTTATTTTTACAGGCTTTTCGAAATAACGTTTTTCAAGATTGTTTTACCGTTCAACTAAGAAAAATATTCAGTGGTCTACCTACCAGATGATATTTTGAAATTCTAAATAAATTCAATTTCTCATTTGAATTAGGATTGAAATAATTTATGCCTCTTTTCAGAAATGAAAATATATTCTTAAAAAGCAATGTTGGGGCCTCGTTAATAGCAGATAATAGACATTTAGCTTTGTGTAAATATGCAAATATTAATAAGTATCTCTTTATAGGTGACGACAGTTGTAAACATTTATCGGCATTACATTCGAATAAAATCAACGACTCTGTCAGTGAAAATTCTACAGTGTGTCTTAAAAAAATGTCTGATAATTTTGTAAAATGAAATGAAAGAAACTAAAGATGACGGAAATATACTATTTGCCACACTAAGTCTGAAAAAGAATTTTTCAAGCCAATTTTCAAAATCAATTACGAAACTCTCTTAGAGATGTCACTGTTAAACGTAAATTATTTTTTTATAAAATGTCACGAATAATTTTTATTGAATGTCAAGAAAACTCAAAATTGTTTACATAATTATATTTACTGATAATGAGACTTTGTCTGAAAATAGAATAACAAGTCTTAGATATGCAGCGCACTCTGTTGATGAACAGTGTAATTAATTTTGAGAATCAATATTATGGAATTTCTTGTTTTCTATTTAAAATGGATCAAATAACATATTTATGTTGTTTTCTTTTTTAAATCATTTTCGAAATATGACAATCAAAGATAATGCAAATTCTTTTAACAGTTTTAACTGTCAGAATAATCACTAAAGGATTCATAAAAAACATCGCGCGTGCTTTTTACGTATTAAAACTTTCCTCCTTTTTTCCAAATAGTACAAATTTAGTCATTGTGCAATAATTGAAAAAGATGTGAACTGCTTTTACTTTGTTTTGCAAAATTATTTAACTCTTTTATGAATAAGAATCAATAAAAAGTCAAAGTACTTAAGCATAAACTTGATAATTTGAAATAAAATATCAAAGCGTATATTAATTTTACTTTTCTTTTCAAAGATACTTTGCTCCTATAACTGTCACAAAATGTTTTAATCGAATAAGGCTCAAATGTTTTCTGGATTTCTATTTTAATCATTTAACTTAATAAGTTAATATATTTGATGGCAATTTTTAATAAATTTTTAACATATAGTTTT
The DNA here is from genome assembly GCA_037975125.1 of Latrodectus hesperus. Taxonomy (NCBI): domain Eukaryota; kingdom Metazoa; phylum Arthropoda; class Arachnida; order Araneae; family Theridiidae; genus Latrodectus; species Latrodectus hesperus. The sequence continues at coordinate 22,319,921 of CM075862.1, forward strand.
ATTTCCCTACAGGCTATGTTCGTTGTCTTAATATTGGGCTGGTTTTTTGTTCCTGTTTACATGGCTTCCGGAGTGAGTGCAATTTTCAGAATTTCTTTCTACGTTTGCAAATTAATATCATCTCTTACTTATTCAGCTGATGGTAACTGATGTTTTAGGTTTACACCATGCCGGAATACCTGAGAAAAAGATTCGGTGGTCAAAGGATTAGAATATACTTATCAGTATTAGCTTTACTATTGTATGTGTTTACAAAAATATCGGTAAGTGAATATTAATTCAAATATTATAATTTACTTATTACATATATATAAATTACTGTTGATACTTTGTTAATATTACTCATCCTATAATGGACACTAAAAAATGTATGAATTTAAAAATGAATTTCAACTCTTTTAGATGTAGTAGATACTAGAGTTTGATCCGATAACGGAAAAGTTGTCTACACGCATGCCATATTATCAATTGTCATAATTATGTAAATATGAAATTATTAAGGATGAGTTTCTTATCTCAAATATACATATTACTTCAATGACCTAGTTATGCTTGCCTATTTTTAAATTTTTATCAAGTGTTGAAATTATAAATATGAAATATTATAAATAAATTTTAATGCATTGAACTATTCATATGATTGATAGTAACCTACCACCTGAAAAATATGAAGCTAGACCATAGTGACCGAACTAAAATTCAATCAGATCAAAATAACAGCATCGATAGGCATTATTTTATAAGTAATGTACTTGTAGATTGGTATTAAGAGTTTTTTTTTTTTTTATTTTTTTAACGGCATAAAGAAAAACACTGCTGTTTTTTTGCAATGTGTTTATTGGATTATTCAGAAAGTACATAACTTAAATCAGTTATTATGCTTTATGCAAATATAAATTTTAAAAAATGAAGTTAAGATCAATTAGTATTAATGAGAACGAAAAAAAAATAAGGATTTATAATGGAAACAAAAAAAAAATAAAATAAAAATAAATCATTACAGTATTATAACACAATAACGAAAACAATAAAAAACATAATTAAAAAAGATTAAATACCACATAAAATTCTTGTTATGTACTCTGTTACATAATGCCTCTATAAATATGAAAGAAGCGGTAGAATTATAAATTCTATATTTCGGAAATGTGATCATAAAAACATAATGTATCCATCAAACTGTCACAATGCTTGGAGCGTATTTTTGTGCACAAAATACCTGCAGCTGAAAAATTTTCCATCTACATATACGTGCAGATGGTACGTTAATCTATTCATTACAAATACCCAGAAATTTGTCTATTAAGCCATTATTTCTCTTGGTACAGTTAATAATGAGTCATAATCCGGGCACAGAATTCTTTCTTTTAGTCATTGACTCCCTTATTTTCTAATAATTTGCTCTCTTTGTTGGACGATTTTGAGTAAATTTGTTTTTTTTATTTCCATTGTATTATTGTTTGTGGCAAAGTTTTTTTTCTTTTATTTATAACTTATTGTAATTCTTCTCAAGATAGTTTTTTTCCTGATATTAAAATCAACACCATCTTCCATGAGTTCCTCTGAATGAGTTTGGATTTGCTTTTCTTCGATTTATTTGTAGAAACGAGCACTTAATTAAATCTGACAATGTTAACTTTTCTTCTTTATCATTTACTTTCTTAAAAATGTTATGATTATATAAACGCCTGTTAATTCTTTATGATTCACTTTGCGTTTTATATATGCAAATTAAAGAGATTGCAATTATTTAACTGTTTGAAACACAATATAAATAACATAAGTTGTAACATTTTTCTTTCGACTGACTTAGCTATAATGGTATGTGTGTAAATTTCTGTCCACCATAAAAGTTGATACCAACTCCGCCAAAATGACAATAAATAATTTTAGATTATTCCCCAGTGCATATTTAAAAATAATATAAATAAAAATTTAATTTTAAAAAATACTTTAAAATGAAAATTTTAGAACATATGGTTAACAACTTGTGACATATATAGTTTATTTGAAAAAATGTATATATAACTTATCATAAAGGTATTTCAAATTCATTAATTTAACAACAACAAAAAAGCTATTTAAATGAAAAACCCATAAAAAATGACATTATACTAGTGACCAAAAATCACTAATGGCATTCAAAATCAATACCAATAAGTCTACTATATGAAGACGATGTCATACAAATTTTGATCACTTTGTGGTACAAAAGCAGTGAAATAACAATTAGAATTGAACTCGTTTTTGTTTGAAATACACAAATGATTTACATCAAAGAACTAATCATTCATCTGTATGCAGTTTTCTATTCTTGGCAAAAAAAAAAAGTCGTGTTGTTTGTCTACTCACATTTTTTTCCCTAGTGGACGAGTTTCCTCATATATCGCCATAACTTCTGATGTTCCTTTGTCCATAACTTTCTGGGCAGTTACACAAGAGTTGGAAATTGTAGCCCCTATTGTATGTCTGCCAGCATTATAAATAATTATGTCTAAAGATTATTACGATATTGACAAATTTCTATGCATTTTAAACCATTTTGAGTTAAATATGTCTTCCTTAATTCAATTAAAATATAAAATATACTGAATGGCAAAACATCTAATGTTGTACCATAAATCCACTCTTTCTGGACATGATAGTAACTCTTGATTCTCAATAAAAATTCATAGAAATGTTTTTTTTTCCATTAAAAAATCCGTAAAATCTGATGTCATTTGTTTAGTAAACCTTTTTAGGGCATTCGAAATTTATATTATCTTTTTTTTTTCAATAAATTAATGTTATATATGTTCTTAATACAAATATAATACATTATAATTCCTTCATAAACTTAATAACCCGAGAATAGTTTTTCATATTTTTACCTTATTTTTATTATAGAGATCGTAAAAAAACAAGGCGAAATATTATCTCATAGTTCTTTAACTTTTCGAAGACTGTTTATTATGAGTAAAGGAAAATAAAAATACTTTTCTGATTTTAACATTTTGATAAATAAAGTATAATAAATGTATATATCTATAACCTTTATATAATCCTTTTAAAATTGATTTGATGAGAAAAAAACAATCCGATATTTTTTAAATTAACAAATACTAATAACACAAAATTTCAAAATAGCTCCAAATTGAAAAAAAAAAAAAATCGTTATATCAGCACTCGTATCACCAAAAACACGTTATTTTGAATTACAAACTGTTATTAACTATTGTTCAGGCAACAAATTAGTTGCTACTTCTAATTTTACATCAAATAGTTTTTACATTAATTGGGTTGTGTATTTTCTTAAAATAGCGTCAATGTTTACTTCATTTTATTGGAGTTTTCATTTTAAGTGACTGTGTGTTCCCTCAAAATAAATGTTGTGGATTGCGCACAAAGAGGGCTCTTCTGGTGCATTTTGGTGCAACCACTGTGTTCTGGCATCATTTTAGTCTACCTGTATCAGGTATCTCATGGGTAACACATATTGAAGTCCAGGAATGGGCTCAGGAAACTGTGTTGATGCAACAACATGTATTGAAGTTTCCTGTGCCACATAATAGCAAATGTATGGAGTCGTTGGTTATGTTTATTTGCTACAATTAATTTGATTGGGTATTAATTATTGAGATATCAAATTGATGCCTTTTTCATTATAAATTTTAAGCAAAGGGACATTCTATGCTGGAGAACATCATTTCACTGTTTATTGTAGACAGTTACCGGTCTAACTTGTCTTGCATTCCCTTAAAATGACATAATTTCATTGTTTTTTTATATTATCAACATTTATTAAATAAAATAATCATAGAAGGCTATTTCGACATTAAATTTTCATGAAAAAAAAATCGAAGAAGCAGAAATTTGAAAAACACGTTCCTTTTTTATAATAATGAATATAACTTGTATATTATCAAAACTTTCTAACCCAAGATTCATGAAAAGTGGAGTATAAGAGCAGCTTCTGTTGGTACAGAGTACCTGGAGCACCCAAGGCAGAACCCAAGGGTGGAAGTCTGACGTTAGCTCCATTGCCCCATGCTTTAGCTGGACATAGTGGAGTGGCCTTCACGCCTTGGGTGACCCTACCAGGAGATTACTCTCCCGACGTACTGATCAAATCTTGTGGATGAGTTAGCCAGGGATGGAAGCCTACGGAATATCATTATTGGAGACTGCTTGTCGTCCTCAGAGCTGACCTCTAGAGTTAGGATGGCTATCAATGCTACTTTTAAGGATACCATTCCTACCCACGAATGGTACACATGCAAGCATCCTGGTTCCGCACTAGTGGGTAAACACAAGAGATGCAGCCAAACGGCTTTGACAAGACTGCGAAATGGCCACCTGCTTGCTCAGAGACACGTCTCTGGTACCAAGGTCTACCTTCTCTATCCCAAATGTTGTATGGTTCAGGTCTCCCCATCTCATATTTTTCAGTGCATTGGGTGTGAGAGAGGGGACATGGATTTGAGACCGGAGGTGGTGTTTGAGAGACTGACTATTTTTGGATTCATGGGGCTGGTGTGATGGTACTGTCACGCCAGTCGGGGATAAGCAACAACAGCAACACTTGTATATTATTCTTCATTGCAGGCTGATTTGTATGCTGGTGCCATTTTTATCAACCAAAGCATTAAGTTGGACTTGTATGGATCGGTTTTGTCTCTGCTGGCAGTTGCAGGAATATTTACAGTTGCTGGTTAGTAACTTTAATTAACTATCGATTAAAATGTGACTCATTACTTTCCTGTTATTTACTATTAACATGCATCATCTTAAATACTTTTAGGTGGATTAAGTGCCGTCATTTGGACTGACTTTGCTCAAACCATTCTTATGCTTCTTGGCGCCTTGGCGTTATCTGTTCTAAGTGAGTACACGTTAAGAAATCGAAATTTCCTCCCTCTGATTAGTGCATAGAAGTAGTTACAAATGCAGTGAATTTGAATTATTCAATTTAATTTATTAAAAATTTTATTGGTTTCTTAAAATTATAAAAAAAGCAATAATAATCAATAAAATTGATTTTAGAAGATTATATCGAGAAATTCCAATGTTGAATATTTTAATTCATTTTTAAATGAAAACAGATTCTAAATTTTTTGCTTGTAAGAAAAGGAAACTTTGCCTGTTCTAACTATATAAATATGGAAAATTGATCCTAAAGATATGTTGCGTGTCTCTAATGCGAGGAGGTATCTGTAAGCGGTTTAAAGTAGTAAATTCTTATGAAGGATTTATTGAAGAGGGAAATCTATCTCTTCCCCGAAGATTGATGGCCATGATTTTCTTGTCTGTTCGAGTTAAAAGTGTAAGTTCTTTGACCTATCAAAACGATCGGAAAACTTATACATTTAAGAAAGTGGTTTCATTTGGATATGCGTTTCTTATGAATAAAGAATACATATACATTTGAAAGACATATTGAGTGATAGTATCATTATCTTGTTGAAAATACCCCATCTTTTCACTTTTGGGGTGAAGATGGCACACCCACTGGGGATGTTTCACTGTATAAGTTGGAGAGAATATATATATATATATATATATATATATATATATATATATATATATATATATATATATATATATATATATATATATATATATACAGGGTGATTATAAAAAAACTTTGCCAACATCTGCACTTCTAGCGTCCATTCTATTTAACCGATCAAGATGATACTTCAAATATAGTTCTTTTGAGATATGCGCTCGAGATTCTGTGAATGGCAACATAGTGGCCCTCGCGGTTACAGTTATAGTGACAGAAACTCGAAATTTTCGAATGGCAACGTCTACTTTTTACCATCGCAAAATGTTCAGCACATGCGAAAACCCTAAATAGCGTTGAAACGGTACCGATATGTCCGAAAACCGACGTGTTATACACATACAAACAGTTCTTCAAGGCGCACGGAGGAATAATGCATACGACAGAGACAAGATACTGCTCAATGATGAGAACACATAGAGAAAAAAATCTTTATTAATTTCAAACATTTTCCACATGAGTGCCATCACAGGCAATTACGCATTGCATGTGGGAGACGGTGGACAATGTCGCTGCACGCAACATGGCACGAGGGATGTTTCCAATCTCACGCCGTATAGAATCCTTTAAGTCCGACAATGTTTGAAGATTGCACAGATAAACTCTGGATTTGAGATAGCCCCAAAACCAGAAATCCATAGGCGTCAGATCTGGGGATCGCGCAGGCCACGGAAAAGGATAATAGCGTGAGATGATGCGATCACCAAAATGCTGATCCAGGAGCCTTTTAACTGACCTCGCTATATGTGGAGGTGCGCCATCTTGCATCCAAACAATGTCATTGAGTGCATTCAGCTGACGCAACTCCGGTAAGACATAATTTTTCAGCATGGCTGCATACCGAGGGCCCGTTACAGAACATGTTGCAGGGCCAGTCGGGGTCGTTTCCTCAAAGAAGAACGGGCCCAGAACAAATGTAGCTGTAATGCCGCACCACGCAGTCACTTTGGCGTCAAATAATGGTACTGGCGCCACAGCATGAGGATTCGTCTCCCCCAGTGCACACAATTCTTTGTGTTAATGCTGCCATTTAAGGTGAAATGCGCCTCGTCCGTCCATAGTATGCGAAGTGGCCAGTCGTTATCCGCATCATATCGTAACAAAAATGCATTTGCGAAGTCCAGACGTTGTTGTGGGTCACCCGGCTCCAACATCTGGACGCGCTGGAACCGATAGGGAAACATGTGAAGTACCGAGCGCAAGAGCTTGCGGACCGTTGAGTTCGGAATATCCAACACGCGCGCTATGCCTCTTGCGGTTTCTGTGTGTCCTGCAGTCACTGTATGGTGCACTTCTATGACAACGTCCTCAGAAACAGTTGGCCGTCCGGAGCGCTGTTTGTCACAGGTGCAGCCCGTATCTTCGAATTTCCGCACTAAATCACGCAGAGCTTGCAGAATACATGGGCCGCGTCGTTGTCGATGATTGCGGCGATACATACGCAAGGCTTCCGCAGCGTTCATCCCATTTTGGTAATAGAGTTTGATTAATTCACCGCGAACTTTCATAGGAAGACTCATATCGTCGGCATGTGCGAGTTCCCGAATGACGACTTCGCATACCCGCTTGGTATTTTATAGGTTTCCTACGCTGAATATCTGGCGACCGGCGTTCTGTGATTGGTTTCTTGACTCTGTCACATGCAAATTTATTGCGTGCGTCCAGATCGTGTTTTATTGGCCGGTTTTCAGAACTCTTTTTTGTGTTTGCAGAACACGTCCGTTTTTAGACATATCGGTACCGTTTCAACGCTATTTAGGGTTTTCGCATGTGCTGAACATTTTGCGATGGTAAAAAGTAGACGTTGCCATTCGAAAATTTCGAGTTTCTGTCACTATAACTGTAACCGCGAGGGCCACTGTGTTGCCATTCACAGAATCTCGAGCGCATATCTTAAAAGAACTATATTTGAAATATCATCTTGATCGGTTAAATAGAATGGACGCTAGAAGTGCAGATGTTGGCAAAGTTTTTTTATAATCACCCTGTATATATATATATATGTATATATATATATATATATATATATATATATATATATATATATATATATATATATATATATATATATATATATATATATATATATATATATACCTGTTTAAAATTAAGTTTAAAAATATGTGTATGACATTTTAATATTATGAAAGTAAATGAAACTCAACAAAAGTAAATAATTTTTTTGATGGACTTACCTAATAATATTTCCGTGTGGTTGAATATTTTTGTTGTCAAGCGTATTTATTCCATATTAGTTAATAATTTTCTTTTTCATGAAAAATAAGATTGTATTAGGTTACATTTAATAAGAAATTAATATTATATGAAGAATTTGGATAATTTTTAATTAAAAACTCATTTCTTATTACAGATAATTTGCAATACTATTATGAAAATTATATTCATTTGTATACATTCAGATACAGATTTAGAGTTTTGTAAATTATGCTTAATACATATTGCAATATGGAGTCAAAATTATTGTACATTTTTAAAGAAAATGTTAAAATCAGAAATAAAAGTAATAGTTCACATACAAAATTTATGAAGTTGTTGTCGAAATTATTGTATAAATTAAAGCATTTATTGGAATGTTTCAATTAAATTTATATTGTTAAGATATGTACACTATCAGACATATTGCAAGATACACATCTTTAAGAACGAGCTTATTGAGGATTATATTATTATTATTGACTCAATTAAAGCATTTATTGAAAGGTTTAATTCACACACACACACACACACACACACACACACAAATTGCAAGATATAGTTTCTTAAAACTACGCAGAATAGTCTCTTCAATCAACAATGCTTATTACTGAACGCACTAATTATGAGGTGTTATTTGATGTATTGCTTAAATAATGTGAAATGTTGGGTGAGATAATCTTTTCTCAGTCAGATAAGTTAATCATAATTTGTTTTAGTAAAATTAATTAATAGGTGCTTCAAACTCAATCGAGTTGATGATATCAAGAAATTGAACCTCATGTTTTGACACAGCCTTTTTTGGTTCCTTCATTTAAATGATAATTTATCATTTACAAAATTCCCATCGCTCGAATATTTTCTTATGAATGATTTTTTTTTCTTTGACAAGTTGCCACAAAATGTCTATTATTCATTATTGTAACATCATTTAGGCTTCGCTAAAGTAGGTGGTTACTCCAAGTTGATATCTGATTTCAAAGATGTCCCTATCAACGAAAGCTACGTCGGCTACAATGCCATGAATGAGTCCTGCAGTGCCGTTCAGGACGACTACATGAGTCTGTTGAGATCTCCCAGCGATTCTCAGCTGCCAATGACCGGTATGATATTCGGCCTAACTATCAACGCTGTTTGGTACTGGTGTTCAGATCAGGTACTAGTCTTCTCATCACTTAGTTGAACTGATAACACAAAATATAACTGGGTGCATTTTAAACAACGCTTCTTTTTTTTTTATAGGTGATTGTCCAAAGAGCACTGTCTGCCAAAAATCTTTCTCACGCCAAAGGTGGTTGCATTTTGGCTGGGTACCTAAAGATTCTGCCCTTATTCCTTTTAATTTTCCCAGGAATGGCGTCAAGAATTCTGTTTCCTGGTAAGTACTCATACTTGTAAATTTTAAATAATAAATTTAGTGGGTGAGCTAACAGGTTGGAACAAACTTCCAAGTAGTGATGTTTGATTTATCTTATTCGACAAATCAAGTATAGATATCTGAAAGTATAAGCAACCATTAACATGTATGTTCGTGCTTAGGCAATTGAAAACTGCCGGTTAGATTTTGAGAAGTACCCTTTGTATGATTCGAAGAAAATTAAAATCTTTCAGATCTTGCCACTTGTTGTAAGAACAGAAATTTGGTAACGTTTTTTCTTCTTACAAACTTCTAGATCGCTTAATATTAAGAACTTACGATGTTGACCCGCAAAGGACAACTACCTTATGGGCTTATCGACGAGACGAGGACCAAAGATTGCCTAGAGTTGACAGTATCCAGCTCTCTTTATTCTGTAAACTCCTTATTCAGTGATTTTTCCTATTTCTAGAAATTAAAAAAAAATTCCTGTTTGGTTGGTAATTAAGAAACAATACTAAAATTTAGTCGACCTTCTTAAAGTAACAAGAGATGCTTCAGATTAATTTATTTGCTTCAGTTTTGATAATTTGGATTATTGGTAGGACAAATATCATTTCAAATTTAGAAATTACTGTATTTACAGGTGTAGAAGATGCACTTTTTTCTTTGAAAATAGGTTTGGAAAACTCTGTGTATTCATCGATTGTCAGTTTTTGAATGCATTCATTTTGGAAAATGTTTGGTATATGAAAAAGATATACATAATAAAGCGTAGTATAACTTAGTAATGTGTTGGAGCACATTACTTAATTGTACATCCCTATGAATACGTTAGTAATGTGGTCCATCTTCCTCTGAATATTATTTTTTAAAATAACTCCGTAGAAATCAGCATATATTATAATGTGTAGTGCATATTAACTTTACCATCTTATAGCGTGAAATGGAAAGGATGCAAAATTCTTTTTCTGGGAAAAAAAGGAGGAAGGAAGGAAACTTTATTCATTTTTATCACATATTTTTTAGGTAGTGAACAGAATTTTTAAATGCTATAACAACTTTTTCGTTTTAACTTATCTTGATAACATCTTAGTTAAAATGTAATACTGCAATGGCTTTAAAAAGAGATTACCATACGAAAAGTCACCTTTTTCTTTTAAATGATTCTTTATCATTTCCTCGACAAGGTTGACTCAGCCTTTCATCCCTTCAGTGGGTCGATAAACTGAGTACCAAGCATCCTTGGGAACTAAATTCTGAGGGTTTCACATTAGGTTGACCACTTAACTGGGACATATGCTTCGCATCCCAGGACCCTCGGTCATGAAAACTGATATGGGCACTGTAGGCCTTGGCTGGCCCACATGGGCTGTCGTGCTACGGATTTAGTAATAGAGTTCATCATTTCAAAATATATTTCTGACCATTTTGTTTTAGATTCAGAAAGTACTTAAATTTAAAAACATTACTTCTAACTTTTGTAAGAAAACAGTATTTTATTTTTTATTCTTAATACATGAATGCGCACCGATATTATTTCATTAGTACTTTCAAATAAAACAGACAATAATAATTGGAAGTTCAACTTTCAGATGAAGTGGCTTGCTCCAATCCCGTGAAATGCAAGGAAATCTGCGGAAGTGAACTTGGATGTACAAATATCGCTTATCCAAAGCTTGTACTGGAGCTGATGCCAGCTGGTAATATAGTCTTTAATCTATCTTTTTTTGTATTACTCTTGTCAAAAATATTGTATCTCTTGTCTGGTCTTATACACTGTATCTCTTGTAGGATATTTTATCAAATTATTACTTGCATTAATAATAGATAAAATGTATTTTAACCAATAGCTAATCAGCAAAACATTAAAAAATTACTTAAAATTGCTTTATCATCAGTAAACGTTAGATATAGCTTCCTAAAACCGATAATTTGAATCAAGTTATTTTGTTTTAAGATTGGTCTTATATACTAATAGTTAATGATTACCATCGATTCAATGTATTGTAACCAATCCTTAGGTGAACTTGCTATCTCACAAGACTTGGACTGCATAATCGGAACTAATTTGATATCCCCCCCCCTCCATTAGCAACCATTGCGATTTTTTTTCGTCATCAAGGACATAATAATGGACTTGAGTACATGTTTTTTTAACGCGGGAATTTTTCCAAAGTTCAAAAAAAATACGCGTTTTTTAAAATTTTAAATCACATAATAGTATAAAAATTTTTAAAAAGTATCAATAGAAAATGAATAAAAACTTTTTTGTTGGGGTTGCCTTCTCTTCAAAACAACCGGTAAAAGAGACAAGTAAATAACAATTATGGACTTATTTGATACGATGTCAAGCTCACATGTTAAATATGCTAGATGATATTATGAAAAAATATATAAGAAAAATATAAAAATAAACTAACAAAAATATTTTAAAAAAAGATAAGATTAAATTAACAAAAAGAAATTGGGAAAAAAACAGTTTATAATGTTGAAAATATAAAAGAAAAATATAATAATAAACTTAAAAGCACATAAAAATTATGTAATAAATAAACAAAAAAAAAAGATATAACTAATAAATAAATAAAATGAAATTGAAAAAAGAACAGTTTATGATGTTTGGAAGCTGGCGATAACGAAACACAACAGCAAACATAGAACAAAAAGTTCGAATTGAAAATATAAGCGAAAACTTCTAAAACTGTTGCCACTCAAAATAACCGTATATATGACTTTAAAATGATGTAAAACACGAGAAAAACCAAATCTGACTACAAAAATATCTGAAAAATAGCAAAAACTCAATTTGGCAACACTATAATCAAAACACAAAAACTCAAATTGCCAACACTTTAATCAAAACAAACGACGCTAGATTTGGCTAGAAATCGCTCTTGAGGGGGGATATCAAACTTACACCGCATAATCAAAAATAGCTAATCGATTTCTTCTAGTTTTAAATTTAATAAGGTCCAAGAAGTAATATGTTGACTTTTTGTGAGTGCTACTTGAATCTACTGGATTGCGTGTAAACTACATGTAAATTGATGGTAAAAGTGCGCACTTTCTTCTTAGTTCTCACTTATTAGTTCTAGAAGGATAAATTTTCGCCAAGAATTTTGTGCCATTATAAATCAATAGCAATACCTGTGTTAAGATTATGGTGCAACTATGCTAAGATTATAGTGCAACTATGCTAAGATTATAGTGCAACTATGCTGAGATTACGTTGAAGCTATGGTGAGATTATGGTGCAACTATGCTAAGATTATAGTGCAGTTATTATAATATCATGGTGCAACTACATTAAGATTAATATAAATATATGTTAGCATAGTTGATTGCTAATACTAGCTTAACACGTCTGATTTTAAGAAAAATTACAAAAAAATTAAAATTTTGCAAGAAATGATTTCATTGGAAAATTGTTCTTACATGATGTTCATGGGCTATTTTTCTAGGTGCCCGAGGGCTAATGATCTCAGTGATGCTTGCCGCTCTTATGAGTTCCCTGACATCCATATTCAACAGCAGCTCCACCATCTTCACCATAGACATCTGGCGGCGAATTCGAAAGAACGCTTCAGATACGGAGCTTCTTATCGTGGGAAGGTATGTAAACATTCATTTAGTTTTTATCTTTCAAACACACCTTGAATTTTCGGTCAATAACATGGTACAAAAAATCTGTATTATGGCGTCACCTTTAGAAGAAATACTTCAAAATAACATTATTTAAAGAATTTTGGATTTTATAAAAAAATTTTATAACTGATAATGAGATAAATCAACATAATGAAATTTTCGTAATTGTTAAAATTATAAGTTATTGGAAGAGGACATTATTGGAAGAGGAAGATTCGAATCAAAGTGTTATTGATTTAAAAATAAATGAGAAACGTGTACAAAATAAGAAACTGCTATGAAGAATTAGCTATTTCTATAAGCTTCAGTTTATTTTAAGTTTTTACAGAACGAGACAGTATTGATTGATTACGATGGTGTATTCCTTGTCTGAAAAAATCCTCTGGATAACTTCCTAAAAAACAGGATATACATGAGATCAATTTCCATCATGGACATAGATGTCTGTAATATTTTGGAATCCACTTTAAATTGTAAGTCCCTGTCGAATTAGATTTTATATGAAAAAAGTGACTGTAGGGCGACAAGCAACCAAACCAAGAAGTGGGATAAAATTTTCTTAGAGACCGCTGGATAGGAAAGAAAATGTCAATGACTGATGTTCGTTGCGTTTTAAATGAAGCCATTAATAAAGTGGTGATGAGATAAAAATCTTCTTTGCAAAATAAAGTTATTCAGTACAAAGGAGAAAAAATAGGTTGGATCCTATCAGAGCCCACACCCTTGGCGCGAATGACTTTGGTTGCCGATTATTGTGGCTTGCACCAATCTTGATAACTCTATTTCGATACACTAGATATAGTAAACCAAACTATTTCTAGAATTTTCTGGTTTGGCGCTTTTTTTCAGTTTGTCGCCAAGGGTGTGGGCTGTTCTAGGATTTTACAGATAAATAATTTTCCAAAACATAATAAAAGTGAATATGAGTCCTACACAATTATTGCATATAAAATATAACGTATATAAAAAAGTAAAGAAATTAAATTACTTTCTTATATAATAGTTGATGAAAAACCCAAAAAATATAAAGGTAAAAAAAAAAAATAACTGCACGAAACTAGGGCTCGAGAATAACTAGCCTTTATTTAAGCCAATGCAAGCCAAAATGTTGACAGGAGCAGTTTGAGTTGCATCGCATTTTGGATGAACTTTATGGCCTGTCACATGAATTTGTACACGCGAATGGGTCCACTTCGAAATCTCGCAAGAGTTGTCTGATCGCGTCTGTTGCCAACCTCAATCAGAACAGCACCAAGTCGATTTTCCGCATACCATTCATGCACGGGAGCTCTCCTCCAGGAAGAACAGACATCTTGCCCGACCTGGGTAGTGATCTCTGAAAAAAAGAACTTCTTAATTTTAGAATGTGTGAAATAACTGTAAAAACTTAGATTATGTATAGTTTTAGGAAAATCATGTAGATATAGCAATTCATGCATAGCTAAATGCGTAGAGTAAAAAGAACAATGAACAACTCTTTTCCTCTCAAATAATATGTAATGAGGTGATAATGAACATATTCGACCTTACATTTTAATATTTGAACAGGTGTTTAATGAAGACTGGCACAGTCTTCCTCCCGAAGGAGGGAAGTAGGAGTGTGTTTTAAAGGTGGGAACAAGCCGGGTTTCATCTCATAAAATCATTGAAAACTCCTGGAAATTTTCGAAATTTTTGAAAATTTTAAAAATTTTCAGATAATATAAGTTTTAAAATTTTTTATCAAACGTTACTTAAATAAAATAAACTGTTAAATACTTATAAATCCATTGAAAAAATAATTTTTCAGAAAATATTACTTTTTATACTTAAATACTTTTCAATAATTTTTGGTGGTATACAACAGACTTTCCCTTTAATAATAAAATAAAGAAAATAAGTTTTCATGAAAAGAAAGCTAACGAATAATTTTAAATAACTTAATGGATCGAGAAAATAAGTTTTTTTATTTCCTTCTAAACAAGAATTCATAACAAAAAAAAGCAATGATTGTCAACATTTATTCTGACAGTTCGAAGAAATAATTAATATTCTTAAATACTAATGCAGTTTTTATTAATTTGATTTGTATATTTGTTTTCCACAGCACAAAGGACTATTAATCGACTTTCGTTCTAGATGACAGCAGAACAGACATTTTTTTGCTCCACAATTACGTAATTAATTTCACTTCACTTTATACATACGAAGCAAAACATTCCATTCAACCAAATATAATTGTTTGAGTTTATTTCTCCAAAATTCTCAATTTTTCTCAAAAATTGCCATTTATTCCCAAAATTCCTGTGCTTCAAATTTCCCCAAGTATTTTACATCCCTGATGACAGCAGATTAAAATAATGTATTTTATTCTCTAATTTTTAGCTGTGCAAATTCCTGACAACTATTTAAGTATCATTATTCACAATAATAATTTTCACCTATCTTTTAAATTTATAATAATTGTAAACTAATAATAAAACAATAAAACAATCAGTTTAGTTTACCTTATCCATACTTTAAATTTAGTTTACTATTTTATAAAAAAAATAAAAATACTGGTTTTACACAAAAAATAAATAAATAAATAAAAATTTGGATGATTTTCTTTATTTTTACAACTTGTTTTTATTCTTTCTCGCGTAATCCAGCTGGTGAAATCAAAAGGAAAAATTTCTAAATGTTGCAGGCAAGTTCTGTGGAAATTGTTTTGTAAACAGAACAAAAACCTATTTTAAAGGCAGTAAAATGCTGACTTTTGTTACTAGTAATTTCCTAGTCACAAACAGAAATCTAATTTTATAAACGTAGATAAATAGATTGATAAAATTATGAGAAAAATAATTTTATTTTGAAAAACCTTTAACTTTGTGGGCAAAAAAATGTAAATATGACTGGAGTAATAAAAAAAATATTCTAATTAAGACTTACATCAAATAAATACACAAAATAGAAATGCTTAAGGAAACATAAAAAAAAGAGAAGTAGATGTTTCATGACTCTACTTGATGAACTACTCTTGAATTTATAACTTTTTACACCCCTTACTACCCGAAAGATCGCATGGCACTAACACCATCAGAGATTTCTTCCATTGCTAAACAACTTACTTCTAAAAGCTGGGCTGACCCTCCTGCTCACCCTTGGTACTTCCAAAGACATCCTGGAGCCACCACAACATTTAAGTGCTCCAGAGTACATCAGACGACACTGTCTCGACTTTCTACTGGCCACTTGAAGTGTATGATCTTTGAGGACGGTGAAAGAAAATACTCATCATGCCCCAAGTGCAACAATGCTCCGTTTAGCCCGCAACACATCTTGAAGTGCTTGGGGTTTTCTCGTGAAGAGGCTGTAAAAGGTCCACTCTGCTTTTGGACTTTTTGGCTATCCATGATCTCATGGATCTAGTCTAGTGGAACTAGACCAGATGGGGATTAGTCCCACCACCAGCAGCACCACTTTTTACACTAAGGAAAGTTGTGACGTCATATGAGTGATTACAAAATTACTTCCCACCATGCCGCGAAACACTCATACTACAAAATAGAAATGTAATATTTAAATAAACTTTAAACAAAAAGAAAAATCCTTTTGTATCTTTACTCAAAGAAATCTTAATTGCTACAGCTTTCTACATCAGGAGAAATGCCATGCTATCATAACACACAGTGCTTACAGAACAACTTCTCTCTTTGCCTGAAGAGTATTTTTAACAGTGTCCATAAAAACTTATTTAACAAATTTGAATTTATTCCCATTTTTTTTACTTGATGATTTCTTTGATTACTTGATGATTTCTTGATTAAAGCTTGTAAAGTAACAGCTCAACACTCTTTACAGAATGTTCGTTGTTTTCCTGGTGGCCGTGAGTATAGTGTGGATTCCCATCGTCCAAGCTGCTCAGAACAGTCAGCTGTTCCATTATATACAGAGCGTGACTTCCTTTCTCGCGCCCCCAGTCTGCGCTGTTTACATATTGGCTATCATCTGCAAGAGGGTCAATGAACAGGTATGTCTAGCAGTGATTCTAAATCCAGCTGTGCAGTGGAAGTTTGAGTATCCAACATTCATTGATTGTTTAATCTTAAAGGTCTATTGACTTTAATAAAAAAATTTTTTATCTATAAATTTACTAAGATAATAATACATGGATAGAATATTGAATATTGTATTAAAAACATTCATTTGATGAGAGGTCTTACAGAGGTATGTGGACAAAATCTCTTTTGTGGATTTCACGTTTTATAATTTTTCTGCTAAAGGCCTTTTTTGAAATTAGAAGTCAGAAGCATATTGCGCTTATTGTTGTTGTATCTTATCCTCCAAATGTCTGACGAAGTCAGACAAAATCCATTAGACCATTGACGCTAACATAAGTAGGAGGTGAGATGCAGCTTCTGCTGATCCGGGGATTCGAGCATCATAAAGGTAGAAGTCTGTCTTGGCTGGGGATGGTGTTCATTTTCGTCAGGTATTTACCCTTCGGCCTGTCTGACTCGGGAGACCCTACCAATAGCAAGCAACCACCGGCATAGCCCTCCTGATTATGGGTGCACGCAAACTTCTAAGCCCCGACAAGGCAGGAACACCATCATTTGCCTTTGTTTTAACGTTACGTTTGCTATAATTCCTGATATTATTCTCTTTTATAGTCAGACCTGTAAAGTTAAAGATGAATTATGTACATTCCAAATAAAATGTTAGTAAAATGCTTCATATGAAAAGCAATAAAACAGTATTGTTAAGATCTTCCAGGGGTTGATCTAGAAAAATGGTATACATTCGATCCTGTATTGAACTGATTTTCTGCAAAATCATAAATACTTTTTTAAACAAGTAAAAGTTCTTGCATATTCAAGTCCAGTTTACATGTTCAGAATTTTCATTGGAAGTAAAACTTGTGTATTGAGCTTGATTTATTAGGTTATTAAGTATGAAACGTTCAACTACCTGAAGGACTTTTACTTTCAATCTGGAAACTTTTCGCTTATTGACCTACAACAATAAAAGCATTCATTAATAAAACTATTGGGTTGTTCGGAAAGTCATTTCGTTTTTCCCACCTGGATCAACTTTTTGCTAGTAAAAACAAATCACTTTATGAGTGTGAAATCAAGCTACTACCAGAAAGATGGTAAAAACTATTGACCATATACAATGCAATACGTTATTTATTGGCTATACGTTTGTCATTTTCATGAAAAACGAAATTACTTTCCGAAAAACCCAATATTTAATTTTGTCATTCAAAAAAATATTCTTCGTCATTCCATTTTGTTATTGCTCTTTCGAAACACAAGATCCAAGTTCAACAGTAAATTTAACTTCTTAAGATGTAAAAGATTAAAGTATTACCGAAGTCGATGGTTATTAATTAGTTTAATTTAAAATTTATATTTAGCTAAACGCAAAATAGAATCGAAATAAACTGCTTTGAAGACTTATCACAGTTCTATTTATATGAAATAATTGAGAGGATTAATTCCGTTAATCTTCACTGATAATTAATTTAATTGTAAACTTAACTTCGTACAGAAGAAAATGAAATGCTAAATAAAACATGTTTAAGGCATAAAACGTTCTCATTTATACTATATAATCGACTATATCATTCTATTAGTCACTTCTAATAGTTAATTTTATTTTAAACTCAATTACAACCCCGTCCAGAAGAAAAAATTAAACAAACCGTGTTGGAGGTTCAAAACACTTTCATTTGTATATATAATTGATTATTTAACTTATATATTACTCTAATAATACAGGGCGTTCATTAATTATTCTCGGGGTTTCCGTACCTCAAAACTTAGGAATAAAAAATATTACGCAAAAACCGATTCCGTATTCGTAATTTACAGCTCAAAGAATTTTACACGGCAACAATGCGATCTTAGCACATTTGCAGTCTGGGTAATTATGACGTCATAAATAAAAATGGTGACCGTGCAAAAGAAAGCAATGTGTGTGTATTGTGGTTTTTCGAAACTAAATCAGTCATCACTACTCAACGTCGCTTCAGAACCAAGTACCAGAAAGATTCTCCTTCGGATAATTCTATCAGACGCTGGTGAACACAATTTCAGGAAACTGGTATCGTTCTACACCGAAAATGAGCGGGAAAACCGAGCACTTCACAGGAAAATGTTGATCTCATCCAAGAAACGTTTACTCGCAGGAGCACGAGAATCAACGAGACAAGCAGCTGTGCAGTTTCAATGGTGTGGAAGAGGTAGACCAATCCTATGGCCTCCGAGATCAATGGACTTCTTTCTATGGGGGTTTATCTAGAACATTGTGTACTAGACTCCTGTGTCCTCCCTTGATAAACCGAAGCGCAGAATTGTTACTGCGATTCAAAATATCACCCCACAAATGCTGGAGAACACTTGGAGGGAAATCGATTTTCTTCTCGATGTGTTACGAGCCGCGAGGGACAGCCACGTGTAAATTCATTAATCTTTTTAAAATCTTTAATAAAACTCTTTGAGGGTTAATTTACGAATACGAAATCGGTTTTTGTGTATATTCGAAAGTTATGAGGTACAGATTTTCCGACAATAATTAATGGACACCCTGTGTTACTTAAATTCTGAACTGAAGAGCACAAAAATGTGCTTCGAGGGTTTAAAACGTACTAATTTATACTAAATAATTATTTATTAATTCTATTTTATTTGCTCTTTAGGGTGCGTTTTGGGGTCTGATGGTGGGGCTGATTGTTGGCATGTCTCGATTCATTTGGGAATTTTCCTACTCGACTCCTAGCTGTGCATCGCAGCTGCCCGACCCTCGACCAGATATCATCTCCAAAGTTCATTACTTGCACTTTGGCATCATCCTGTTCTTTATTTCCTGCCTGGTAACCATAACTGTATCCTACATAACGCAGCCCATAGCAAAGATACATGTAAGTTTGGCTACCTTGAAAAAATTGCTTAGAAATTCTCTAAAGGCTTTTCTTTAAAAATAATTTTTTCTTTTAACGGAAAAAAATATGTAAAAAGGCATTGGCTGAAAGTAAAATGCCACTAAGCAAAGTTTTCTTAATGCTGACCGATGCAATATTGTGCTTGGAAATAAAAATTTACATTAATCAATTGAATCAAAGTTAAGATCGTTAACTTCAGTATATGATTAAAACAGATAAGATCTTAAATTTATAAAAAGGAGAATTTATTAGATTGGAAACGAAAAATAAAATTAAGACGTAATGCAAGAAACAAACAAAGTAATAACATTTTCCCTTTTTGATTGTTCCAAATGTATATTTATGTTTGGTAAGCATTTCCAAAAACAATTCAATTAAAAATATTTTTATGATCTTAACTATATTTTTCATGTATTAGTCTTTTGTGCTATAAATACTTTACATCAACGTTCTATAAAAAAAACGTTTTCTCCATTTTCTATTTTATTAAATGAATTCAATAAACGTTTGATAAACCATATATCTAACTTAATTCAGCCATGTTTTGAAAACAGGAAATTACTGTGTCATTGAAATTAAATATTTAATTATTTGAAATTATCCCACAAAGGCATTGTTTTCTGTTTTTGACCTTCAATGTTAAATCACTCTTAATGGTGAAAAAAGGCATACATACAAAACAGAGCAGATGATTCCTGGACTATAGCGTAAAGTTAACAGGTTTGGAATACTCGACATTCACCAAGTTCATCGTAATTTTGAACCGCAGTCAGGTAACAAGGCCACACCTGAGCTGGCACTATTCCGTGACCTTCTCAAAGATCACGACCCTCCTCTTCCGGTTCACGTCACACCAGAGTTGAAAATACATAAGACTGAATTAAATTATGCATGAAGAGGATCCAGTTACGAATGTAATGTATGAAGAGGATCCAGTTACGAATGTAATGTATGAAGAGGATCCAGTTAAGAATGCAATGTATGAAGATGATCCAGTAAAGAATGTAATGTATGAAGAGGATTCAATTAAAAGAATGTAGAGGATCCAATTAAGGATCCAGTTAAGAATATAATGACATTGAGGATATTGAGTTACGAATGTTATTTAATTGAAAGCATTATTATCCAAATTATATTTAGAGATAGCAATTGTTTCAATTTCAGAACATTTGAATTTTGAAATTGTAAAATAATTAGAAGTTGCTTTTTTTGTTTTAAATTTAGAGTGCTTTTTAGTTTCTTAATGTTTCACTTTTAAAAATTTATGGAAAATAATGAATTATTAAATAAAACTCTTATAATTTGTAATCAATTTGCATCGATTTTGAAATTTTTATTTAAAGATTATGTGCTATTCTACTATTAGTATATAAGCTGATTGAGGACATTAGTGGTTACTTTAAATGCATTTTAAGGGTTACTCATTAAAAAGTTAGTCCTCTCTCTCTTTGTTAACATAGACATATTATTACAGTTTAAATTTTGTATCATAATTTTATTTATATGATTGAAATAAATGTTGCGTTAAAGAATAAAAGCATTAGAAGCGAAAACAAACAGTTTAGTGTTCTTAAACCTTTTTATTATTTTGTCTGATAAGCTCTTCTGATATCATTTTGAATTCACACAAATATTTAAATTACTCTAGGTTGACATCAATTTGAAAATACTAAAAACGGAGGTCATAAAATTAGTAGATATTGAAATGCAATTATTTCCCTTTGGGTAATTAATACATTTGAGTATATGTATTAACTCATATAACTGATAAAGTAATTTTGATTATAAAAGCATTTTTGTTTTAAATAATTCTTGAATATTAAAAGAATTTTTTTCTATTACATAAGCAAATCGGTAAGATTTTCCACTTATCTTATTCTTCGTCTAGCTTCACAGATTAGTGTAAAATTTCTTCTGTTTATCTAGACTATCGTAGTACTACTTACATTGTTTCCTATTGTCTATCAAACTTCAAAGATTACTGTAAAAAATTTTTTTATATAACTGAACTATCGTAGCATTGCCTATGCAGATTCCTATTTTCATCTAGCTTCACAGATTAATGTGAATTTCTTCTGTTTATCCGAATTATCATAGTATTAATTACATTGTTTTTTATTCTCCATTTAACTTCACAGATTACTGTAAAAAATTTTTCATCTAGACTGTGGTTTACTGTAATATATATATTTACTGTAATATATATTATACTGTAATTTTTATTTAACAATACTACCGTATTATACTTATACAGAGATGCCGTTTGTTACGATTTTTCCGTATTTAGTACGGATTTCTCCTCTTCTCTCATTACGGAGTTACGATGATCTTAACGAAATTAAGGAAAATTGATTTCTCTCTCGATCTCTAATAATAATCCTTTTTTGTCATGTACGATTATATTATTATTATTGTATTATAGCGATTAAAATTTGTGAAGGTTACAAATAAATTACTAATTTAGTGTTGAAATTGGATTAAGAAAAATATGCCTGACATATTAAAAAGCAGAACTGCTAAGAGCGTGCGTACAGGTGATCATCGACTAAAAGTAAGGCATTTAAATTTAAAAGAATGGTTTACATTCTTAATTATTATTTCTTTTTATATTTATTATGATTAGATGATCATTTTACTTTTATTTTTTAACACAGGTTACCTTAAAAGTATTAATTTTATGGACATAAGTGTATTCTTAATGTAAACCACGTGTTACTGAAAAAGTTACTGAAATTTTTGAAAACGTTACTGAAAGTACTGAAAATATGTCCGATTAGTACTGATTGGGATGCTCAGAGGTTGGCATCTCTGCTTACATTGTTTTCTATTCTCCATCTAGCTTCACAGGTTACTGTAAAACTTCTGTTTATCTAGACTATCTAAGCATTGCTCACTTTGTTTCCTATTCACCATCTGGCTTCACAGGTTACTGTAATAATTTTGTTTATCTAGACTATCATAGCATTGCTTACTTTGCTTCCTATTCTCCATCTAGCTTCACAGGTTACTGTAAAAGTTCTGTTTATCTAGACTATCTTAGCATTGCTTACTTTGCTTCCCATTCTCCACCTAGCTTCACGTGTTACTGTAAAAGTTCTGTTTATCTAGACAATCAAAGCATTGCTCACTTTATTTCCTATTTTCCATCTAGCTTCACGTGTTACTGTAAAAGTTCTGTTTATCTAGACAATCAAAGCATTGCTTACTTTGCTTTCTATTCTCCATTTAGCTTCACAGGTTACTGTAAAAATTATGTTTATCTAGACTATCAAAGCATTGCTTACATTGTTTCCTATTCTCCGTCTAGCTTCACAGATTATTGTTTTGGAATCGTCACAGTGAAGGGGTGCGAGTCGAGATAACGAAGAAAAAAATAGTTCCCAATAACAATGAAGAGGAGGAACTCGGGGAAGTGAATTCCGCCTTCGACAACGGGGAGTACAAGAACAACAAATACTCTACAAATGAAGAGCAGAATTTTCCTAAATTCAATGATACAGTCTCAGTTCCCGTCATAAGCCAAGAACCACTGAATAAATTTAAAGAAGCGGAAGATCTTTCAAAATATGACCCACAAGAAAGTAAGTTTGAAGTGGGATAAAAGACATTATTTATATCTTCTTCCTGTGTTTTCCTATATAATATTAGAAATAACATTCTAAAGTTATTTCATCTTTTGGATTCTATAGTTAACATAAATTTTTTCCAAATCTGTTTTAAACAAAAGTAAGTAAATTAAACGAAGTTTTTTAAAGAACTTATTGACGAAGGAAGAGTTTTTTAAACATGTAACGGTTATTGTAGTAAAATTTAATTATAGAATTTTGAAATGTGTAAACAAGATTTTTGCTATTAAATAATATTCTCTTTATAGTAAGTATAAGTGTTTGGTGATGAGTCCCATTCAAAGCATGTTGACAAATTTAAGAAAAAAAAAGTCTATTTTTTTAATGTGCGTGCTTTTACCAATATGATGCGCAGTTATCTCGCTAAATTTAGCTCTAAGAACATTTTAATACATTAACAAATAACATACAATTAACGATAAAAGTTGGTTTTTTTCATTCTTCTAATAGTCAACTAATATAACTAACAAGTTTTAAGTGATATAAAATCTCTCTGGTATCTGATCTTGGTATAAAATGCTCTCTTTTAAGTAAACAGTCTTTTCTTATATGAATTATAGATTAAACAATCCTCTTTTAACATAAAATACTCACTCGTAGGAAAGCTTTTTTTCTTTTAATACGAAAATCTGTAACAAAATGAATGACGAAAAGATCTTCTATTAGCATAAAGTAATAACTTGTATTTTAATGTGAATTTCTTACGTGAAAATGATTTTCTTTTAGTATGGAATTTTCATGCTCTTTTAATGTGAATTACTGTAACACACACACAAAAGATCTTGCACATAATGAAACAATCCTCTTTCTGTACGAATACTAATATTTAAAAAAATGGCACAACTCCTAAGATGAATTATTCACATGTAATAAAAAGATCTTCACTTAGATTTAAATGATAATTGAAGCTCACACGACTATAAGCCTAAAAAATTAAAAATAAATGTGGTCACTTTAGAGTGATTGTTGCGCATCAATTACTTATTTTGCAATTGAGAAAGAATGACTAAATTCCCTTTAAACTCTTGTTTCAAGATTACTTTTAGAATTCTTAATTAAATATTCTTTCACCAAAAACAAGATTTTGAATCATATATTACATACTTCACAATTTTTAAAATGTAAAATTATACAGTCCACCGATTTAGGTATTGCACACATTTAAATACATTTGAAAATCTTCAATCAAAACCAAAACAAAGATTCTTAACAATTGTGAGTGTATAAATGAATGACATGATCCAGATTGATATCTTTTGACTTAAAATCCATATCAGAATGACGTTTCTCAGACTTTTTTATTCAGATAATTCTTGACTAAAGTATGAATAGATCCTCTTTTTTGTAAAGCTCTTTAAGCAGATAAGTTTGACTTATTTTAGAACTGATTATTACTAAATTTGTATTATTATTCATTTCATGCCACTATTAAGTAACAAAAATTTCAATTTTTATGCTTTTGCGCTTTCATTATATTTTTCCTTTACGTATTCCTAGTTATTCTTAGTTATATTTCAGGGTTATGCGGATCACTGTTCTAAAAAAATATATAATTGTTCATATTAAAATACTTATTGTATAACTAAATAAGTCGAGGATAGTAAAATTTCTAAAATATTTAATTTTTCATACATTTTAGAAGAAGTTGAAAGACCAATGTGGAAAAAGTGTCTTTACTTTATATGTGGAATCTCAAAAGACGAAGTTCCGGAAACCGAAACTATTTCTGCTGAAGAAGAAGCCAAATTAGCCGCGAAAGCTATAGAAGAGAAACCTTTATGGAGAAGGATATGCAATGCCAACGCGTTACTTCTCATTGTGATTTGTTCCTTTATGTGGGGCTATTATGCTTAACGATATATAACGCCTAAGATGGTAATTTTAGAATAACTTAGAACAAAGTACTTTATTATTTACTAAAAAAATTAGAACTTCAACTAAAATTAAAAATTAACTTATTTATTTTTTTTTTGAAACTATCAAAATAGTTCTTACATCTGAACATGTTAAGGCTATTTAAGAAAACTTTAGTTTGCTATTCACAAGTCCGTCCTTAAGCACGCGAAAAAGATACAGTTCTTGATTATTCCAAAGCTCTTGAGATAATATTTGTAACTGATACGCAAGCACCATTTATTTATATAATTGATTTCTATTAATTGATCCTTATTCATTGGTATAGTTCTAGCCTTGGAAAGAAAAGCAATTCAAACACTATAGTAAATAATCAAAATTATTCGCAACTACAGGTATACCAAAAAAAGAAAGAACAAAGAAAAACTTGAAGACAAAGTTTCAAAAATAATATTGTTTTATATTTAAACTTGGCAACATCAGCATCTGGAGAAGAAGTTTGGGAATTTATACAGAGATTCCTTGAATGAATTCCATGTTATATTCATACATTCAAGTAAGTAAAATTCATCCCCAATCTTTGAACGCCAACGCTTCTTTGAAAGGCCGTTGCAGAAGGAATGCTTCGTGAGGAAGAAATTAGTTTTTTCGTCACCATTTGCATCAAGTAACTGAAAAAAATCATCAAGAAGAGACAAACTCTTTGATTAAAATACCATGGAATCACCTGGATTGTTTACTTTGTCATCAATCCTATCTACACAACATATTTTAGGCCATATTTTAATCATGTACTGCAACTTTAACTTAAATTTACTTTATGAAAAAAATGTGTAACATATAAAATCTGAAAACATGTGTAGTAGCAGTCTTCCAGAGAGCTATCTTTTTTAGTTCATCGATAATTAATGGAATTAGAAGATGTTACAAATCCTTGGTGAATTCAAATAAAACGCACATTGTTAAATTGGTGTTGAATTCCAATTAAGCATGCGTATAAAAGTGGAGAAGTTTGTTGTAATATTTATTTGTATCTGTAAATGAATTGTTTCATCTGGCAAAAGTATGCGAAGTTGCTCTGATTTGGTATTGATGCAAGATTAAAACCATGTGATTTGTGTCATCGCATTTTATGATTTGAACTCATGGATTTCGAGAAGATTGCCAACTCTATTGTGTTTTAATGAGATAATGGGAATGTATTATCAGAATACGTATATAATTTATGCATGTTTAAGATTATTACTTCTCTTCTTTCTTGAAAACCCCCTACCTCTATTAAAAAAAATTATTTCTCGTTGAAAATTACCACTATGAATAAGGAACTATAAATTGTTAACAATTAATATAATACAAGGTTCCATTACTTGAAATCTCGAAAATTTTTATTGTAAAATCTAAATAAATTATAAAAAATACATTTTTAATCTTATAAAAAAATCTATTTTACCTCTCATTCAAATTATAAATGTATAAATATTTCCTAGTTTACAAAGCAATACAATATACATAATATTTTTTTAATTACTATACAATAATAATACCAAATAAGCAATGCATTTTTTAATTTCGATTTTAAAAAAATAAATATTAAAACAAGAAGCGATTGTTGCTCAGTTTAAATAGTTTCATTTAATATGCAAATGATCTAGAAACTTTTGACGACCTATATTTTATCATTATATACATAAATCGATCCCAGATAAATAAACCTTTAAAAAAATAACTCGAAGAAATTAAGAGTTTTCTGCATTCTGTTAAATATAGCTAATCTCAACATTAAATAAGTATCATATGTGTATTCTAAAAATACCAATGTTTAAGGTAAGAAATTTTAGCAGTTTTGCATGATAGTCAATATATGACAAACTAGGCAAATATTTCCGAATATAAATAAATATTTCACAAAAATCCAATTTAGATTTCATTTTTTAAAAGTTTTGTTCAGAATTGTAAAAGTATTAGAGAGAATTACATTACAACTATTAGCAGATTTTTTTTAATTTCCTTAATTATGTAATTGATAAGAGCAAATTTTTCTCTGAAAACCATGAGAGGAAAAAAGCAGAGTATAAAAACATTCTGAAATGAGCTTACAATGACAGAATGTCTCGGATCACAGTCTTGTTGTTCATTTGCAATGTTGAAAAACAATTTCGAAACATTAATTGGAAAATTAAAATTGGGAAGGGTATTTTTTCACTGAAAATTCCTTTTTCATTTGTCACTTCTTTAAAAATGATTTCTAAACCAGTCCAATTTGAAAATATCGAGGTGCGATTAGTAAGTTATGCAATGTTCGCCAAAAAGCAAATGGTTCGCATCAGTTAATGCAACATTTAACCACCATTCCATTAAAACTGATATATTTTGTCAGCTTCTAATTTTTTATTTTTCGATCGCGATTTTCAATTTCGAAAAACCTAAATCAGTTTCTTTTTGCAAGGTGGATTGGAAAAAAAAAATAACCCTAACATAGAAAATTTTGGAAACAAAATCACTGACAATTTTTCTTCTTTTTAAATATGCAGATATCAATTTATTTTTTACTTACAAAGATATTTTTTTAATTGTTTCTGTTTTTGATGTTAAAAGACAGAAGCTGTAGTGAACTATCCCATACCGTTTATACTAATATCAAAGTTCTTGTTCGATTCCCATTTCTTACAATCATTCCAATCCTCATCTGAACAAATCATCATATAGTTGACATAAAGTATGTGTCATATGTATTCTTTTGTAGTTCGATTACTCTTCATGGAAGTTGTATACAACTCCAATCTCCATCTAAGCAAATTCTTTTGTTGTCTATGAAAGACACGTGTTGAAAGCTTTCTTGCTTTGTTGACTTTGTATCTCAATACAATTGTGACTCAACTACCATTGGACGAACACTCATGGTAGTTGCATTAAAACTGATATATTTTGTCAGTTTCTAATTTTGTATTTTTCTCCATTCAAGCAAATTCCTTTTATGGTCCAAGTACAATACGGGTTACATGTTTTCTTACAAATTTTGACGACTTTGCCATGGAAATTATGTATCACTCTATTCTCCATCTAAGCAAACCATCATTCAGTTCACGTAAACCATGTGTTATATATTTTCTTGCACTGTTTGACGACTCTTCATGGAAATAGGTAATTTCATTTTCGAGTTGCTCACGAGCTTAGAAATTCTACACTGATATTTTCACACTTTCATAACTGTAATAAACTATTTCGGAAAGTCTACAACAGAAAATCAAACAAACAAACGTAAGAAAACTAAGAGGATTAAGAGACCATTGAAATATTGCAGGAAAAAAAATTAATTGCATAATTAGGAGCACTATAAAAATTTGTTTGGGGTCCATGAAATTTATATGCAACCCTAAAAATGCTCAGAAACATTCATGTTAAAATTTAGTAAAACCAAGTTTTTCATCTTTTTTCTAAGGATGAAGGTATATTTTTTAATAACATTCATTCAAAGTATCAGCTTAAAGTCAGAATTGTTTGATAAATAATGATATTGGTAATTATGTAAATTCGGAAACACTAATTATATTCTTATTAATAATATGCATTCAAGTCATTTAATGGTTAGCATATAATCACACCATTAAAATATTATATTTCTTAAGCAAATCACAACAAATCTTAGGATAAATTTCGTAAAAGTCACACATCAAAGTCAAAATTTATAAATTAATTTTCATAAAAGCTCATGTACATATAAATGCATGCAAATGAATTTTTTGTATATAAAGAATAATTAATAGAGTTTATGTATATACATTAAAAGCGTATTAAAAAAGCATTTTTTTCTATGATTCTGTTTTAGATGATGTATATGAAACTTTTAGTAAATAAAATGTTTATTCATTCCTAATTTAAAAGAATAAGTGACTTAGTCATTTTGATTTTTATTAAATTATATGATCATTTTTTTAATATTGGTTGTATTTGTTTTCCATTTTGTATATTTCATTCAAAATGTTCTTGTTATGTACATTAGTAAATTATATTTTTATAAAGGTTTAATAAAATGTTGAATGTATTTTTGTGTACTGTATTAAAAAAACCTTGTTCAATATACAAGTAAATTAACAAGCCCTTTAGTTATTATAGTTGTCCTTGTTCCATTGTGTTGGTGCTCGAAAATATGGCAATTAAGAAAGAATAACTTATTTGTCATATTCATTTTTAAGAACAAATGAATCTAAGAAATAATTACCAATGCGTAAAGTTTTTTTTTAATCAAATGGTACTGAAAATTATTCGCTAAATAAAAAAAATAATTGAGATTGCAAATATCATGCAATTTAATGGTGTAAAAAATCTTATTTTTATTTAAAATTAAAAAAAAAACTTTTGAAGCCTTTGTTAATAATACAAATACATCATCCGTAACTTCTTATCTAGATTAAATGATATAAATTTATTACAGAGCTAAAAAATACTTTCAAGATAAATTAATACCAATATTTTCAAGAAATTCATCTTTTCGCATTAATTTGTGTTGTAAAATTAACTTTTTTAAGGCGGTAATACATACAAATAATACATACAAATAATAATTGCGAAAAATTTATATTTTGATTTTGAATTATTCATAATATTCACTTATAAATGAAGATGGAATGCAAATTAAGATTCTTATAATATATATGAGGTTTGTTGTAAAACTTAATAATTTATAAACATAAAAACGAAAGAATCGTAACAAAACAAAGCTTCAGACAACGAAATTATAAAACTTGTTAATGAACATAGCTTAACTATGTGCTGCCATCTAGTGTCTGAAGTATGACCTATCGAAATACATTTTAAAAAATCATATTGCTTTTAGAATTATGCACCGATAAACACACTGATGAATAATTGTAACAATTCGTGGATCCATTATGTACGTCAACCGTGGAAGTTGTTTGATTTTTCAAAGATATACACGATAGCCACTTGAAACTTAGAAGCCCTTATCGAATTAGACCTCGTCTGCAAAATCGACCATAGACAACGTCTAAACCAAATCTAAATAATGGCTTTTTATATGGATGCAATAAAGATGTTGCTAATCTGATGTTTAAATTACAATACAAAAGTTTTAAAAATTCAAAAGGTGTTAAGAATGTAAGTTGTTAGCACAAGAAATTAAAAGACTAATGAAATTGGTAAAAGAAATCTTCAGTTTTAACATCATTTTGACATGTTACAAATGCATGGCGTGCGTAATGGATCCAGGAACAAGATTTTTTTAAATTTAATTTAAAGTACTAAATTAAAACTTTTATTTAAATAAAAATTATATTGATTTTACTTGTTTGTCCAAATTAAAAAGTATTGTGTTTTCGAATTTATATTTGAAATTTAAAAACTAATACAAAAATGTGAATTAAAAAGTTTAAAATCAGACGTCGCTAAAATTTATGCTCAAATATGAGTTTATAAAAACAATAATACTGAGTTATACAGCCAAGAGGATTATTGAAGAATCAAGAATATATTTTCGCCTTTATGAAAGAGCATAAATCACTTGTAAAAAAATACAAGCTATATGGCTTTACTATCTAAAACATTTTTTAAAATATTGTGAAAATCAAACACTTGACAGACGATGGCTTTCTGTTTCGTTGTGTACGGATGTGGGAGACGCAGGAGGCGGAGTAGGAGTGTGTTGGAGAGAAAGGAACGTTGTTGTTGTAAACACGACGAGTGGTAGCGGAGGTGCCTTTTTCCAGGCAGGGGAAAGTTCTTGTATTTCAAATGATGTAAAAAGGAACCATTTAAAATTATGTTTGTGTCTGTAGTTAATGTTATGTTTTTTTTATGTAAAATAAATGTGTCGTAAAAATGAAGATCTTTCGTATTACTGAACGATCCTGGAAACGACAGGTTCGTGGAAACAATCACAAATATGTAATTTTAAGGATACACATTTATTTCGGAAATCTTATTTAATTTTATTTTGCCCAATATGTGTATATATATATATATATATATATATATATATATATATATATATATATATATATATCACACACACATATTGTGGAAAGGCGAAATAAAATAATAACATGCTTTTTAAGTGTTGTCTCATCAAGCAAGTTGAACGAGTTGAGTTTAACCAATCCCAGGACAACAAAAGTATTTAATAGTAAGTTATAATGCACCTGCTCCATTACCGGTTCTAAAATAAATACCAATTAAATCAAAAACATAAATATGAAGTTCAAAAATATACGCAAAATGGAATATTAAAATAAAAACATACTGAAAAAAATAAAAATTGTAAAAAAATCCCATTAAACAGCATTATACAGGAAAAAACATTGGTCTAAATCAAGCCACTTATTTTTGTATCGTTATTAGTATTAAGATTTTGTTGCCTTTCTATTGCCCAGTAGTAACTTTATTTAGTGCAATCCCCACCGAGCAAACTATACAACAAATTAAGCCTTAAATTACTACATTTCTACGATATGTATAAATTACAATATATAGTCTACTAATTAACCTTTTTCTCCTAAACATATATTATTTTGTATATTTATTTTGCAAATGCCAAAGTTAGCGTTGAAGCCATTAATTTACTGGCCCTCCAATGCTTCTTGACAAATTCTAATGCTAAGAATGCACGGTACAAGTAATTAAATGTTCAAAAATCGTGGATTGATTGGTCACACATAGTTTGGGGAATTCACCACTCTAATTGTATAGAGATGGTCCGGCCAGCACTCATGTCTACTAAGTCCTCTAAATAGAAGCACCGTCCTGCGGCCTGAGCTGCTACCAGGCGCGTCGACAGGTGGTGGATCGCCGAACGTCCTGTAGGAATGACAGGATAGCCTTGAATATAGAATCAGAGGCCGCGAACCAACTCCCGTAAACCCTGGTGTTATGCGACCCGTGCCTAGGGCTGTTTGGCACCGCGGTAATGGTGCCTTAACGGAGCCTCTAGTTGCCTGGTGAACTTCTAGAGCTTTTTTGCCTTGCCCAGTAACTCAGGCAATGCTGGGTGGACTGTTATATTACCTGAGCCTATTGTTATCTTGTGGCTGAAAAGACACAATAAACAACTACCCTTTCTGCATTTGCAGGTGAAATCCCTGAAGTAGACCTTGCTGAAAAAGACAAGGGAACTCAGAGGCAATCTAGTGAAGGGGCAGCAGTGAGTCCTTCACAGGAGGTAGAAATGACCTCCAATCCATCTTCTTCTGGTGAAAGTCAGGAAGCTATCGCTAGCATGACTGACTCTCTGACCAGATGGACTGTTTCAGCAAGACCCTATCTGCAGGAAATGTCATACGCAAGAGGAAACGGCAAAGCATATGATTTACGAATGCGGGGCTCTTGCCCTCCCTAGATTAATTTCTTTAGGCACCATCCATACTAGAGAGTTACACCTAGACTCCATTAAAGGGTTATCGGACATTATTAATAAAGAACGTGACCCGAGCAACTGGAACTAGGAAACATTGGGTTTGGAGTCAATGGTACAAAATGCTGATAAAAGCAGAGGTGTCCAATATAATACAAACCCAACTCTAAGATGAAGCACCGCAGTCTTTTCTTGGAAAACTGGGAACAGTCTTTCCTCTCCTAAAATCTTCCATCTCTTACCAGCTGTGCGATGAATCACAACCTGTTCAACGTTTTTCTAACTCTCACGAGCACATCGCGCGTTAAGAAAACAATTCAGTCTTAGGAAAAGAAAGCTGGAATGATTTATGATTTATACGTTGTTCTATTACCTGTTTCCCTGTCCATAATTCCACAATGGGTAGAAATCCATTGAAATGAAATTCTGTGTATGTTATTGCCTTCAGCTAGGGTCTACATTCTAAAATTCTTTGGAACCTATTTTGATTATTCCAAACTGCTTTAAGCGCATTTTTTAGAATCTGATATGAGATTGATGCAAAATATGTTTACAAGGTAAACAAAGTTTTTGTCGTTTTTAATGACCCAAAAGAACATGGCCTACAGAAAATTTAGCCTATTGTTAGTCCTCGAGGTGATCATCATCGGCAGCCAGCACCTTCTCTCAACGTACCCCCAGGTGTGCACTTCTCTTGTGGTAAAACTCGGGACATTTGGAATCACAAAAATCCATGACTGCTCGGCGCAAGTCTACTTAATTCAAGAAGGATTTACCACGAAGATGATTGCCCAAAGAAGGCATGATGGTGCAAAGTCGAATGAGTAAGAAGGATGGCACCAAGTCTCCCAACCAAGTCTCTGTGTGGTATTCCTAGCCACCATAGCAGCATGTGGCCTCGCGTTATCGAGCAAGAACAGTACACCCTTGAGATCAACAAGTGTTGCTCCTTCTGTTGCAATGCATGTTGCACAAGTTCCAACTCCTGCAATTACAGATCCGCAGATACAGTTTACCCTTTGGTAACAGTTCAAGTGAATCACTTGGCGACTAGCCAACCATACACCAGCTTCATCACAGAGGAACAAATCTCTCTACCTGAATTTTTGAAACCAATGCATTGCCGTACGTGCATTCATAACAGTATCCCCAAACACTAGACACATTCGACGATTTGATGCAGAGCATAATGAGCCCACTTTGAAGCCTAAAGTAAACACCGAACGAGCTCCTTTGACAAATTCGTTTGTCTCCGCTACTGTACGAGTTAATATTGACGAATGCACGCGGTGGACCTGTTTCTTATAACGACTGATATGCCTACTCTCAACTGACTGGTGTCTCAACCACGTCATACACTAATTTTTGTACTTATTCTCAATTCATTAAATGGCAATGCGAAAACGGCAAGAACTTTTTACTTTATTTTGTAGTTCCCTTTAAAATTCAAACCGCTCTCTAACAGGTGATAGAAACCAAATTGATCGTCAGTTATATATAATATGAAATATTTTATCATGACAAATAGAAGAAAGTCGAAGCATGACGACCCATAAACTCATTTGTCCCTGTCACGTGAGCAATAGAGAAACAAAGCAACATTTTGAATTTTGCTTCGTGCAAAAGATCTTAAGGTATTGAAAACATTATCAATTTCAAATAATGCGAGCCAATTTCTCATGCCTTACGTAGTGGTAACGTTTCGCGCTCCCCATGCGCTATAATCCGTGTTACCACTCACGAATCCAAGGTTCGATCCACGGGCTGGGCAAAGTCGATTCAGCCTTTCATCCCTTCAGTAGGTCGATAAAACTGAGTACCAAGCATACTTGGGAATTAAATAGTAAGGGTTTCGCTTTAAGCTGACCATCTAACCATGAAATATTCTTCGCACCCCAGAACCTCGATCATGAAAACAGATAGGTCACGTAGGCTTTGGCCCTTATATGGACTATCATGCCATTGTATTTAATTTATTTATCAATTCATAATCTGGAAAATGGAATCTATAATCTACTGTTTTTCTGAAATATATCAAATTGTTGATGCAATAAAAGGCACTGAGGTTCAATTCCTAATGTTTCTGATAAACGAATTAAATACCTTCAGAGTAATTTGCTTTTCCTGCACACCTTTTCTAAAGTGAATTCAACTAGTCAGGGAATTGTTATTCCTAAAACAATAAAAAGCCCTCATTCTTTATATGGGCTCAAATCAATGTTTTACTCATTCCAGAAAATTGGGTAAAACTCCAATAAATTTCAAAATTTGGATATATTAATGAAAACATTTTTGAGCTCATTAAATACAACTACAAATCAAGTAAAAAAAATTATAGGCCATTAAAAACATTCGACATTATTAAACGTGAAAGACATATTTGAATGCAATAAATTTATGTACTTTTTATTTCTAAATTCAATTTCATAAGCTAATTTCAAATTAAAAATAAATCAAATCAGATTTTTCCTTACTCAAAATTTAAAATCGGTACTTCTGAAAAATTGAAATATTTGTCTTGAATTTGAGTTATTAGAACAGTCACGATAAAAATCTGAGAAATAAAATATACATTGCAATATGTGGCCCATTAATTAAAAACATACTGTCATGAGATTGTCCCCTGCTATCCAATTAAAATGAATACAGATACAAGGGAAATTGTATGAATTTAAATTTATATAGCACCTTCAATAATCAAACACAGAAATAAGCTATTAACAATAGTCTGAGATTATAATCTTGAGGAACATTGCAGAGAACCAGATAACATCGAAAGAAATGTAATTCTATGTTTTTAATTTAGGGTTCACCCAAAAATTCACAGTTATATTTAATAAAGAAAACTCAACACATACCCATTTGGAAAGGAAAATTAAAGATTATTTTTAATAAAATTAACTTTTACAAATTGCATTCATACATCAATCAGATTTTTAAATTCACTTTATGAACTTGTGAAGGGAGTCAATAAATCACTGGAAATTTTTATAACGAGTGTACATAATTATGCTCATTGCAAATTATTTAAAAGAATTATGTACCTTTTTAATTATAAAAATATAACATTTTTACTATTGTACATAAATATACATATTTTTGAGACAGAACATAATTTTACATTCAGAACCTTTCACGGAAACCGCAATATACAACTAGTTTCCACTTTCAAGGGCACTATATAAATAGAAAACGCGATTTTAAACATATAAATGAAAATCTTTAATAAGAATTGTCACAAATGCATTGCCTATAAATTAATACAAAAAAAACTTATTTGACAATAATTGATTATTTGCAGATTGCTATCAACATGTCAAAAAGGAAAATCATCAATGATTACTGCAACCCTTGGGAAAATGATAAGATTTTAACACTGCAACAGATCAGAGCACTCGATATTCAATTACAATCAATCAATGCAATAATGATCGCAGTAATAAAGATAAAGAGCAATTAAGAAGTCATGTGGTTTTAATGCAATAATAGTGAATGTTTTCCTAATAAAAGTTAAAGTAATCATGAAATTAAATAAAAAAATTTCAAAACAATTTACTCTCTAAATCACACACAAAACTTGAAATATGGGATTTCATTTATCCAATTAATGCTTCAATTTCTTATTTTAGTTATTTAATTATGGAAAAAATATCAACAAAAGCAGGCACCCAATTATAAGCTTAAAATGATAGCTGGGATGAAATTTAAAAAAAGGCTATGAAGAAACTGAAATGTATATATGAAAAAAATAGTTATTATGAGATAACTTTTCCATAAATTCATAGACATTTGTTTTTGTATTTAATACATCAAATTGAAAACTTAAAAAATAAGCTTGCAGTCAAAAATAAGCTTTGTGAAAATCAGATATTCTTTTACAAAATCGAATATAAAATTTCTTTAAATGCGTTTATTTATGCTTTTACAGTCATGTTTTGCACACGACTGATTCTGAACCATAATATTAATCATTCATCTATCAATTAGGCTTGTTTGTGTCACAATTATAAAATCATGTACTTATACAGATGTAGAAAATGGAATCTGAGATAATTTTTGGTTTGGAATATTTAATACCTGGCATCATTTACATTGGTAATAGTAAATAACACTTTTAGAAAATAAATTTGAGCACTTGTTTAAATTATACTAAATTACAAACAAACAGGTCATTATCTCTAAATTTTGCAGTTTGCTCACGTGACTGCAATATTTAAATATTTTGATAATATTAAAGTGATGAATATATTGTTATAGCTTTATGTCTTTCAGTTAGTCTTAATACTTCCATGTCATTCTAAAATTATAGCATAGTTTTAATCAATTGTTTTCAAAGCTCACTTACATCACATTGAAAACAAATTTTATAACGTTTCATGTAACTAATGAATGTAAAAAATTTTTAAAAGATGAATTCATTAATAAGACTTTAACTGAAAGAGAAAACATTGACAAGTAATACGAATTTTTTATACAACTGTTCTTTACCACTACAAACACAATGTTAGCGAATCATATTACATTATTTCACATTTAAGTTGATCAGTTATACATTTAAATTTTAAATTCAAGCAAATCGTATTTAAGATTTAAAATACTTAGCTTGGTTTTCATCTCGTTGGGATCAGATTTCATGCATAAAAACAAGATGTATTCATACTAAATATAGTACTTCATAAAGTATTCAGAAAATATGTAATTTTCAGGCAGAAAAAAAGTGCAAAGATTTATTTTTTATGCACTTAGCGCAGTTAAATGGAAATAAACAGAAGGCAAAATAGAAATCATATTTTTAATTCACTTTATACAGGAAAAGAACGATTCAGAAAACAGCAGTGTTCTCCGAGTGAGAGTATTCAGTGGAAAGAGAATAAACAGAAGGCAAAATAGAAATCACTTTATTTTTAATTCACGTTTTATACAGGAAAAGAATAATTCAGAAAACAGCAGAGTTCTCTGAGTGAGAGTATTCAGTGGAAAGAGTACAGTATGAAGAGAATCAGGCACGCGCTGATGACCAGCGCCAGTATGATGGAATCCCTTCTCTTTCTCAGATTGATCCTTTGGATTAGACTGTTGATCATGGGAAAACGATCTTCAGCAAGTTAAGTAGAAAGTGCCATTTATTTTAAACAAATATATATGTTCTAAAGTATGTATAAACAGTAACTATGTATTAAAAACACACATTAAAAAATAATATCTTTTTAAATTTTTGTTATCTAGACCAGACTTGTCACAAAAAGATTCCTAAAATGTCGCCACCTTTCTTACCAACGTTTGGAAACTTAATTTCGTTTCTAAAATTTCAAATCTAAATTTCCGTTTTAAAAATTCTAAATTTGAAAGTTTAGTTTAGCTTAGTATTTTATTAAGGACAAAACAATATGTAATACCATGAAAAGAGTGAATGTTAATTAATGATTGAAAATCAAAACTTATAGGGTTGCTTCATAAAGAAATAAACACAATGGAACAGAAATCAGAAAACGAAATGTCCATTCATATTGTTATGCATTATGTATTGTCTACAAGATAATGCTATAGCAGTCCATACCACAATGCGCTGTGGCACAGTAAGAACATTGTTTAGGTTAGAGAAATCATGCAATTGACAAAATGTGTGTCAGATCAGCGACCAAATCTTGGTGAAGATAAAGGGGGAAAAGAATCTGTTCCTGTCTTGGGGAATGAAACATGAAGACACAATTGCACAATTGTATTTGATGCAAAAGTTTAAACAGCTACTTCAGACATAAGTGTACTGTTGACTAACGATTTTAGATAGGCAATTTTGACTTACCCTTTACTGCCAATAATTGACTTATAATTTTTGGCAACACAGTCGATTTATGAGATGGCTCACATGTAATTCAACACTTCTGGCCACAAGTAGCAGAAGTTTTGTTTTATTTTCTGGCATAACCATTTCATGTTATACATTATTAGATACTTATTTATATATGCATATAAATTCTGCATAATTTAAAAAATGATCTGCATTTTTATGCAACTACGTGCAGCTACATACTTGATTATGATTTTCAATGATTGATTGCACGATCTGTACTAATTCCAACTTAATCAAAATGCTAGTCTTATATTGTGATATTCTATGGCTTTGAGATCAATTCCTGCTTTGTTAAAGTATTAATGAAAGAAAAATTTCTCAACTAGTGGCATTTATTTTGTTGGACATTAGAGAACAGCAATATTTCTAGTTATAATGTAACTGATTGTATAGTTTGTATAAAGTTACATGGAATAATTTTTCATCAAACTTACAAAAATGTTTAAAAAATTTTGTTCATTCCTTCCTCTGAAGAGCTTTCAATCACAAGACAATGAATCTAGTTACTTTTCAGCACAAATGAGGTTTTAATTTATTATTACTTAATGGCATCTAATTCCAAAAACTCAATTGTAAACATTTTATGTAAAAAATAAGATAAATTACATATATACATATATATATATATATATATATATATATATATATATATATATATATATATATATATATATATATATACAAAATAATTTAAGTTAAAACTTTTGCTTTACAAATTAAATACATCAAACTATTGAATTTTCAAATGTTTTCAATTCAAATAAATGAAAGTAAACCATACATTATATTAAAAGGATACTGACTAAAGTTGTCATTTTGGTCTGAATGGCTTTCATTGCTAGTCTCTGGTTTATAAGCTCTTCTTTTGTCTTAACAGCAATACTGCAAAACACAGTAATGTAAATACATGAAGATACATTACAATATAGACAACATTAACCAATGCAAAATATAAGTTGCATTTACAGGAGCTTAATTTTATGGTTATTTCATACTATTTAAATCAAACTGACAAAAAATTTCAAAGCAAAAATTGCTTTTGCAACTAAAAATATATCAACAATAAGACAGTTTCATTGTTGTAATTTTTGTAAAGAAAATTTTACAATTGTTATTTGATAAACAAAAAATAGTATAACTTTAAACATTTTTTACTGTTTAAAATAATATTATACAATACATTAATTTGCTATATTTGTTATAAATTTGCCTTATTAAATTTGTTGCCATGAAAATTTTCTTTATTATTTTTATAACAAAATTAACTTTATTATTTAAAAGTTTTCAAAACTTTTTAAATAGAATTAACATAGTTGTTTTGTGTGCATTGAATGTACAACATTTTAGTAGGTACATTACATTTTAAATGTAGTACAAGACCATATTATGTGATTCAAATAGCATTGGCAATCAAAAACTTTTTTTGAAAAAAATTGTGGTACATTTATATAGTTTCGAGAGAATAATTAGAAGTAAAATTTTGATCATCTCCAATGCAATTGTCAAAACTCCTTTAAAAAAATTAAGTCACCATCCTAGAACATTAAAAATTATGTCTGATTTCATTAACATAGGAAATATAATTTTTTGTAAATATCAAAATTTACTATTTCTAATTTCTTAAATAAAAAATTTCAGTTTTGTTTCAAAAACATAATACATATTGTATATCAATGCAGGAACTTCTTTTAAGCAAACAGCAAAATTGACTTTGAAAAGTATTTAATTTTTTATAAAATAGTTTCTAGGATTTTCTAAAGTCACTGCAAAATCTTAAATTATTAATTCTATGATTTAAACAATTATTCTTTTGTGACACAACTGTGAATACACTAAACCATCACACTAAAAATTTAACCAATTTTATTTTCAAGTTTCAGAGAATAAAGTTATGATAACTATAATGAAATTCATTAATTACTTAAAATTTTCATTTGGATGCAATAACAAAAGTGTCCAATTATATAACATTTGAGTTTGTATTCAGCACTTTGGAGCATTCTAGCTTAATCTAAGACATCTATAGTCATAAGTCACATCCATAGTCAAATACACAGTCACAAGCATTTTTACTTATTTTAATAATTAATCTCAATTAAAAAAATACTTTTGATCATTTATATTGAACATTCCCATAAAATGTATTTATAAAGAAACACTAAAATTTGAACAAAATACATACTCAAATTTTTTTCTAATTCACACAACTTTCATTAATATTTTAATAAAGTGTACACATAAAATATTGATACAATTAAAAACTGCATCCTCCAAAACAATTCTGACAAAATCTTATTTAAATTAAAATCTTAATTTAAATGTATTGCCGAAAGTATTGTAAAACCAAAGTACACAAAATATGTGAACCCAAAGTATTGTTATATAAAGAATTTACTCTATATGGGTGATGTACTTAATACTATACATACCTAATTTGATCATCTACCATTTTTTCTGAGCTAAAAAAGTTAAAAAAGCAGTTGTTATTTTATGAAGAATAAAAATGTATAATCCTATTAACTAATTAAAAATTTCAATTTTATTAAAAGTATTGAAAAAATTTAAACACATTTCATTTGCTTAGAAAAAAAACTATGCATTTTGTTTTTAATTGAATAAAATTATATTTAAGCATATTTTAAAAATTAAACTTTAAAAATGATAATTTAAAAAAAAATATTTTTATAAAAATATTGCTTATCTGTATAATTATAATACACATATAAATTTAATTAATACAAGAATACAATAATATATGTTATATTCTTCTTTTATTTACTGAAATTTGAATATAAAATCTTGAGATATCATAGGTAAATCATAAATAATCCTGAAGATTTTTTTCAATTACTCATTACAACAAAATGTGTATTAAATGTAATAAAAAATGCATTAAATATGCTATAATGCATAAACAAAAAAACCATTATCATTGTAGTATGTGAAAGGATAAATTCATTTGCATCCAGTTAAACATTTTTCATCATATCTTTTTAGAACCAATACATTTGGTAAAATTTAAAGAAATTGAAATTAACGCACAAACTCATATCAAATAAAGATAAATGTTATTTTAGTAAAATTAATAATTAATATCTCTTTTTGATAATTTATACTAAAATATTTTTCTTCTTTTAATGATTTATATTACAAAAATTATTTTTTAACATTTCAATAAAATAAAATGCAGCCATTTACAAAAATAATTAAATAAATTAATTTAAAATAATTCCATATTAATCAAAATCAAATGTAAACATAATCCTTGTAAATATATATTAAATTATAATGCTATATTAAACCTACTAAATGCAAATTAATAAAAATTTAGTATAAATAAATAAACAAAGAATGGAAGAGAAAATCAATTACATTAAATGATTACGAGTAAATATTATGAACTATTCTTTACATTATATTATTAACTATTACATATATAAACTTTTATATTATTTAAACTATTTAAAATTTTTATTTTAAAATCTACTTACTTTCTGATATGTTCATGCTCTTTCAAATACAGATCTGTTCTTCTATTCAGACCAGATGAGCTTTTATAAGCACTAAAAAACAATAAAAATATATATTTAATTAACCATTGAGTTTAAAAATTATTAATTGTGCTTATTAAAAAATATTGATTAACAAATTATCACAGTTAAATTTTTATAAAATAC
Source organism: Latrodectus hesperus (assembly GCA_037975125.1). Classification (NCBI taxonomy): domain Eukaryota; kingdom Metazoa; phylum Arthropoda; class Arachnida; order Araneae; family Theridiidae; genus Latrodectus; species Latrodectus hesperus. Next base: position 22,361,966 of record CM075862.1, read on the forward strand.
ACAAATTTTAGTTGAATTCTTTCCTTCCTGCAATCTCATATGAATAAAGAATAAACAAGCATAAAAAATGAATTTTTTTACGAACGAAAAAATTTCTTTTTGCTATCAAAGAACCCAACTAAAGGCAAGATTAAACATTAGGACAATATTATCAATACTATCAAATTGTTGCTAAACATACATGCTATTACAAAATAAAATTTGACAAGAATTTTGAGATTTTATTACATCCATACTATAACATAAAACTCATACTAATTTTTCAAAATAAAAATTATTTTCTAGCAGAAAAATAAATGTAGTTTTCTATTTACCAATAAGTTGCCAAAAGATATGCTTCACACTATTTAAAATAAAATTCTAGGTGGCTATACTGGCATAACAAGTTGAATTTTTTTCCTATAAAATGTTTGGTCTTCAAAATTAAATAAAATTGGTTTCCTTCAGTTTTGATATGTTGAGTATCATAGAAATGTCTCATAAACATGTGATTGCCTACAGCATGGATCAGGGTATAATTACTACAAGAAATGAAGTAATAAGAATCAAATATTGGTGACAACTTATGATGTGAATATTTATGAGATAAATTAGAATCATTTTTCATAATGTTAGATAAAATACAGAAAACTAAACCCATGAGAAATTGACTAGAAAATTCTTGATACATTCATAAAAAAAAAGAATAATTTTTATAACAGCACTTTTAAAATAAACACCATTAAAGCACTTTGAAAATCATCATAACTGTTGTTTATGATGAATACTCCAGCAATTTGTCACAATTATACCATTGTGTGGTATATGTTGTTACTGCATCAATTCTGAAGGCCATCTAATATTTTAGCAAGACTCAAGTCTACTTTGAGTTTGTATAGCAAATATATTCAAATATTTTTATTCATGATCATTATTAATTATTTTTTTAAAATCTAAAGTTAAACCGAAATTTAGGAAACATCCATGAGAAAAATTTCTAATATCTGATTAAAAATATGTAATTTTTGTTTAAAATTGTTGAAAAAATAAAATCTTTACGCAGCTTAATACATACAATTTTTTATTTTACATAATATAAATAAGCAAGGAAAAGTTTTTAACTATATGATTTATAAATCCAATATGATGTGAAAAAGAAAATTCTCAAACAAAACTTAATTTAAGAGTGGAACTTTTGAGAAAATTTAGCATGCATTTATATGTGAAAATTCTAATAAATTTTTATATTTCTAATATGATTATAAACGTATTTATAATAAATAATTTTGCTAACATGATAATTATACACAAAAGTCAAATTACTGTACATTATACTACAAAAATGTTACTTTTACTCATTCTAAATCTTATTTTGGCTGTTAAAAACTCTTCTCAAGGAGAAAAAAATCAATTTGAGGGCATATTTATCAAAAAGTTTAAATTCTGAAGAACAGGAAATATATTAAGCAACTAACATAACAATCTCAATAATATATAAATAACAAAATATAAATACAAAATAAATGACATCAGAACCCATTATAATGTCCTTATTTATTTCAACTAAGAGAGGGTGCTAATGTATATTAAAACTTAAAAAATTAGCTTAAAAAGGTTCAAAATTGCTGGTAAATACTTACAACTGGAATATTAAGAAAACATTTAAATTGTATTCTAAAAAATATGTAATGTTATAAATTGTCTAATTATCTTTTTAAAATTACTGTTACTTTCTTTCATAAATAATCACTCAAATATCCTTGGTAATAATCAATGACATTTGAATCAATCAAGTCAAGAAACCAATTAAGTAAAATAAAAAAAATTATTTTATACACAAAACTTACTCAATATCTTTTCGAACAGAACTCAGCAATTGTTCTCTTTCTTTCCTAGCTTGAATATTTGCTTTAGTCTTTTGGAATTCATGCGTGCAATCCTGCAATATATCTCTATGACGCTGCAGTGTATGAGTCACAGTAGTGCCTGGAACAGCTTGAGTTTGGCAGAAACCTATCATTTTATCATTAACATCTGTAAGCTATCAGAAAAAAAATTTATGCTAAATATAAAGCACAAAAATGTTAAGAAATATATCTATTATACACATGTGTACAAAAATGTTTACATATTTTCGGACGGATCTTGAAATTAATAGAATAAAAATAAATGACATCTAATTTGATGTCCTATTTTTGGACTAATACATCAGATTTTGATTTGGAACAATAGTTATTTTTCTTAGAATTAAAAGATGAATTTTATTCAATTCCTTACTTGCAACTTACCACAATATTAGGCTGCTATTTTAACGAGGTTTTCTTAAGAATTTGAAAACACAATAATGAATCAATGCTTCATTTGTCAATTTGGCATTGGTCTATGCTCACATTATACACACACGAATTCATTTAAAACATCCAGTTTAAGGTGAAGTTTGAGCCACTAACAATAGTTCATTCACAACTGAAATGAGTATCCAATCCATAAAATGATAAATATAATGCCAAAAAGATAACCATTCAGCTTGTGAAACATGAACAAATGATATAAACTTATTTCTTGTCACATTTTCCCCCACAAATATAGTTGTTAACTTGGATGTATGACTGTTTGATTCTATTTAGAGGAATTTTACATTTTGAAAGTTATTAGAGAGAATAAATTTTTGAAATATCTTCTTTAAGATGAAAGTTACAGCATCGTTTTTAACAGACAGAATTGATTTAACATTTTTTAAAATTTGCTTAATATTTATATTTTTATTACGATAAAATTTTACAGTACGGTCACCCTTGGCGAAATTTTCAAAAAGTCCCCAAGAGTAACCGTATGGCAAATTTCTGATCAGGAAAAACGGCGGGAGGAAAATGGCTGAAATATTGACAAATATTTCATACATTGTTGGTATCTAACAATATGCTCAACTAATTTTACAAAATTAACAAAAAACGCAGATTTATAGATTTCAAACATGCTAAAGTTGATATGTTAAATTATCCATAAAATTTTTTGATTAAATTTTATATTAATGAATTTAAATTGGTAAATATTCATGAAAAATTAATGACAAATAGGGTTGCCAAAATACTAGTTAGCCAGGTTACCAGTAATAATGTTCGCAAATATGGCGCCAAAAAAACGCACCAAGGGTGACCATATAGTAAATCTGATCCTTTTATTACAAATGATGCCAACAGTAATAATGAATCCTTCGCAGAAAATAACTTTGCATTACTTAAATCAAGTTTCTATCTCTTTTGTGAGACTAACTTTTACTAATATTTTACTTTTTATTTTTTCATTATAATTTCGATCCATACTTGCTATTTATAACATTATATTTTCATCCATCTCCTAATCATTTTTTCATAAAACAATCTGAATTTTATATTTCTATCAGCAACATGTCAAGTAATTAAATTATAAGCAGAATATTTTTTTTATATTCAACTCAAATCTATTGATTATTTCATTAATGACACAAAATTTTTAAAACAGTTCTTCACATTCCAAACATTTTTCTGAAATAATAAACTGAATATTTGAAATGTTATTTCAAGAACACATACATATCCTGTTCAGATATACAAGTACACTTTTTTACAGTAAATTTAAAGTCTGACCTTCTCCTTTCATTAATTATATCATTTTATAAATCAAAACTTTAAAACAGTGTTTCTATAAAGTTAATTATTAAATTTCCTTATTGATACTAAAGTCTGAAAATTTTTGCAATATTTTTTAACAGTTTCGACTCATAGCTGTGGACACCTACCTTTTAGAATGTCCCACATCTTTTTGAAATGTCAATATTTTATTACATTTGGTTTTTGATGTAATAATAAGAGGCAAAAAATTCTTTGTTTCCTTTGATTTGTTTTGAAATTCAAAATCAAAATCTTTTTGAAATGTATTAATAAATTCTGTAGAATACTTGATAATTTTACAGCATTTTTTGTACAGAATTTTTTTTAATTTTTGCCAAAGAATAATAAATTTTATATAGAAAAAAATATATAATTTTTTAAAAGATATTAAAAAACTTTAATCAAAATATAATGCCATGTTATAAATACTTTCAAATAAAAAAAGAAAAAACCATGTTTTGCTATAATTCAAATTATTTATTAATAATAAATTTAATAAATTGAAAATCATTTTAATAATATTTTTTAAAGTTCTTATTTACATCACTAACATTTCCTTAACTATTCTATACTGATTTGTCAAAAACTATTTGAAATAAGTTGATGATGAATGAGAATCTTGTTTGGTAGCTTTCTTGACATAAAAGGATAGATTCTAATAATGGTTTCATTCCAAAATGAGTTATTAGCTACAACTATATATCTTTATTTCAAGTAAAATATAATTTTTTTATTAAATATCGATCCCAAACGAATGACTTCTGTAACCATTCCAAATTTATAATTCCAATTAAAAGATTTTGGAGTTATTCCTATTATTAAAATACTTACTCCTAGTTAACGACTTGAGATGTAAATATTTTTAATACCATGTATATATTTAGTTTCATCTTGATTAATAATAAAAGCTATTAGCATAATCTATTTCTCAATAACATGGAATGCCTTTGTTAAAATATTTTTGCTTTTGATTATAAACATCAAGTTCATTCTATGTCAACAGCTAATGGCAGGACTTGCGTAGATTTTCTAGATATATTGTCTTTGATGTTTACTAGAAATTTCCTGATGACCTTTTCCTATATAATCTATAAATAAAAGGTATGAGAGATCCTTAAAAGGGGAGCATCTCCTTTTCCATGAGAAAACAATTAAAAAGGGGGACACCTTCTATCAAAAATTAAAGATATATTGAGTATTATCTTTGATTAATTTACCAATTTCATGAAAATATCAAAATCATAGTCTCTATCATAACACTAAAGAATTTTTTGTGGTCATAGGAATTATATGTCACTTTTTAGACAATAAGCAATAAATGTAAATCAATCTTGAAATTGTAAGATTTATCTGTATAATGTCTAACCAAAAATATGATCCCCAGTGGATTTGATTACAAAATCTACATTGATAATCATATGCAATATTATTTAAATACAGAACAAGCCTCTTAAACAGCAATTTGGAGAAAAACGTGAAAAAAGCAATTTGTAACAAATGCATAATAAACTAATTCTAAATTCCTCTGCAGTTTTCAAACAAATGCTAATTTCTCTAAAACCAAAAGATTTTTCAAACTCATTTTTTGTAGACTGAAAATAAAACAATTTAAAATAATTAGCATGAAATTTATAGTTTTAAACAAATCATTTAAATAATCTTTAATGTTTATACATTATTTTAATTTAATGATTATTAAAATGAAATTTAATATACATTTTTTCAAAAACTATTATTCAAAAAATGTTTTTATTAAAATAATTTTTATATCATAGTTTTATTAAAACATTTTCTATGTTTCAAGTCTCCTTAAATCAAATCTCTGATATAACTTCTTTAATCTTCCAATTACAATAATTTATTTCATGAATAAAAATTTCCTTTTCTTTAAGCTGTATGCACCAATGTATTAAGTGTATTTGTTAAGGATAGTTTTTTATAGTGTGAAATTAAGGCACAATTAAATAAATTCACACACAATTTATGGCACAATAATTTATGTTATAATTTAAAAAACAAAATTTCTATGAGTTTTTAAATTTAAAAATCTTCTAAATAAAATACTTTGAATAAAAAATTCAAAAGGAAATAATAAATATTTCATTAATGTATTGCAATACACACAGAATTGATTAACAGAATAATTTCTATTAAAGTTTTAAAAAAATTATTTTTATAGATATAAATTTCCAGTCAACTTTTATGGATAGAAAATAGTTTAATTTATTTTACAGTACTTTACTCACAATAAACAAACTTAGAATATTTTTGCTTAACTTTCCAATTCTTTAAAAACTCTGAACAAAGAAATTATGCAGTTTACTTTGGAGAAAGAGGGGACTGAAAAAAATTATACAAACATAATGTTGATACTAAGTTTTTAAAATTAAGTAATGCAATTTTTTTTTAATTTAAAATTACATGAGAAGGTAAAACAAATTTTTTAAAGAAGTTTTCAATTATTTTGTTTCATGTTATAAATAAATGAGTTTAACATCACTTTCATTTTATTAAAATCCCTTTCAAAATATCACTTTCTTGTTTTACTATTAGTTTTGTCAGTTTTAATCTAAATGACAAAATATACAAAGCAGAGTTATATTTGTAAAGCTTTTCAAGGTTATTACTAAACATTTATGACTCTAAAATTAACACTTCAAAAACTAATTGGTATTAATACAATACTCAATAACGATAAAAAAATTAATTAATTTTAAAACAAAATACCTACTTTTGATAGCAGCTGTTCAATTTCTAGAGCCATAGTTTCAAACATATGATCACTATTAGTACTGCTTAACAGTGGTACAGTGTCACTACTAAAACAATAAGACAAAATTTAAATGGATTTAAATGAAATAAAACAATCAAATTTCAACAATTAATTTTTTATTGAACTTATTAAATGTTATATAACATTAAAATAATTATTATGTTAAAATAATGAAGCTATTAGCTTTGAATTTAAGAAAAGTTCACATAAAATGATAATTATTAACTTATACATGTTATCAGACATATTATAAATTATACAAGAAATATTTTGTGTTTAATTTTAGATGTACATCTTCTAGGCACAGATATTAGTTGTAAAACTACCACCAACATACAATCATCCATTTTTACTAACAAAGTTTGCTCTTTAGAAGCACAAACAACATATACTATAAAAACCTGAAATGAAATAATGAATAATTCATATTTTTTGTGACACTTCAGGATCTTAAAAATTCCAGTTTAAAATTAAATGTTTTAGGACAATATTATATATCTGTATGTATAGTTTAAGATTTTCATTAAACATTGTTGTTGTCGTGTGCCATCCAGGCTGGCAATATGGGGTGCGCTGCTCCACTTTTCGAACTAAACCATATTTTTATTAAACATTGACTGAAATTTAAAGCTTAAAATACAAATCAATATTTACTTTTCATTTCTATAGTCTTGAGTTCCATAACTGGTTCCTAATTTGCTAAATGATACTAGTTTAAGATCAATTTCATTTTCAAGTTGCCTTGCTTGCTTCCTCAATTCTAGAATAGAGAAAAATTAAGGTAATTTATTTTCATATATAAAAACTAACTATTTTTATACTTAATCACAATTTACATTTTGTTTGTCACTCAATGATCATTATTTGCACACACGAACTATATATATATATATAATTAGACCGGGACCTACAACACAATATATGAATACACAAATTAATATCAATACACTTCATATTAATAAAGCAATATTTGAAAATTTAATAATGTTTACAGATGAATAAAATTAAGGGCTTTGAAAAATAATTGTTAGTCAAAAAATTAATTTGGCTAAGAAAAAATGTAAAAGCAAACAGATTAATTTTATACAATTTTAATCTTATATTTTTGTCAAGAACAAATGTTACATAAATGAATAAAAAAATATCTAAAATGACAAACATAAAATGGTAAACATTGAAAAGCCTTTTTACAGAAGAAAATCATATTGCTTTTTGACTTCCAATGATGAATATTTATATGAGGTCCAGAAATAAAGTTAAAAAGATCAAACAAATTTAAAACATGCTTGACAAATTTTATCTTTTCTCAAAAATGGAGCAAAACTTATATTTCTTCTCAATAAAGGTAAAACTGAATCTGACAATTTATTTTGACATACATTTTTAATCCCAGTAATATATTCACAGTAATATGTATATTTCATATGCATAATCATATATTCACTGTAATATGTATATTTGTATACATTTTTTTCAAGGAATTATCAGGAATTCAGAATAAAATTATTGGATTATAGATAATTGATTAAAGCAATTCTTAATTATAATGAAACTGTTTTATAAAACAAAATTCAATAATTACTTCATTAGAAGGTCAATTAGATATTTTTAACTATAATATGGTTGTTTCTTTCATTCCAGATGAGATCATGGCTACATCACTTTATTACAATTCTCATTGGTGTAAAATATCCACGACATCAGATAACATTTCATCTACATCACATCGTATTAAGGTTGGTTTGGTTGGTTGAGTTTTATGGCGCAAGGTCCAAAGATGGACATGCTGTGGCAAATCGTATTAAGGAGTCATCATAAATTTGACTTTTCTGCGAATTTGCTGCCTGCTTCAAATTGTATTCTTTGAGCAGCAGCAAACAAGGCAGGTTTACAATCGAATGTCTGAGAATATTGTTGAAGCTCATTTTATTAATAAAACAATTTCTTATATAAGGACCAAAGCATTGGTTTGAAAAGCTGTTTTCCATTGATTCAAGCCATTAATATGTGGACAATAGAATAGAAGAAAAGCAAAAAGACAAAATAAAACATAACTTTATAACTAGTTTAAATCAAAAAGGATGATTTAAATGAAAATTTTTTCTTAAATATTTTTTATATGTTTTATTGTTTCCTTTAATATATATATATATATATATATATATATATATATATATATATATATATATATATATATATATATATATATATATATTTGGTTTGTTTCTCAAAATACATTCTCTAAATAATGCACTGTGTTTGTTTTGATGTTTTGCTCTAAAAATACTTTTTTCATAAATGCTAAATTGAGTAGGTTTAGTTTGTTTCTCTAAAACCATTTTTTTCTCATAAAGGATAATTTGACTAATAAACAAAGACTGTAGATATCCACAACCAAAGTGGAAGCTTGTCAAACAATCGAATCATGAATTGAAGACTATCTAATCAATAGTGTTAAAATATATTAATAATTGTAGGATATTTATAGTTATTTAAAATCTGTGGATGATGCATATTCATAAATACCTGTTTAACAAAACAGGAAAACAATTTAATTATTATTCATACAGAAATCATTCTCGAGAGCAGTGATTTCCAAACATTACAATACCATGACTCACTTAAAGAAAAAAGAGTAATATTTGGTAAAATAGCTATCATTATCTAGGTAGGTATTACGATAATAATTTTAAGGTATTTAAAAGCCATTGTGTATATGTTGTACTATAATTTTACTATTTAACTTAAGTGTAATACATTTTATTTATGCACATAATTAGGTATATCTTCAATTTATTATTGAATAAAGATATATGTAATAAAAGCATATAATATATAAAGTTAAATTATAATGACAAAAGAAGATGTTACATTATTCATATGATATCCAAGAGAGCTGATAAGTTAGTATTTGCTGGTGGTTATATACAATAAGACAGATTAAGATTTTGATATCTATAAATAGTTAATATTTATATCTATGTTATACTAGTTATTTTGAAGTGCAAAAAATTCTCAATATGTTTAATATATTTCATCTTAAAAATTACTTTCATTAGATTCATATTTATAGACATAATGAAATAACTTTTAAACTCGTGAATAAATCAATTTATAGATTTATTAAAAACATAGTCTGAACAATGCCTATTTTACATGGTTTAAATTTATATGGATTTAATGACAGTTCTTTTTTTATAAGTTATCATGAAATTTAAATAATTCCTGATCTATAACATTTGATTAAATTTTTACTTATTCTTAGGTTTCGTTACTTTTCTGATGTGCAGAGATTTTTTACACCAAAGACTAATTCAACTACATACTTATTTTAAGAATATTGAATATATGATTTGTCTCCCAATAGACATTTTTTTTTACAACAAAGCTGATTCATCCATAACCCAAATAACATCTTAAAATGAATTCCAAAACTGAATTATTTTTAAATTTCTTAGAATTCAGATTTCATGAAATAGTGATATAATATCCTTATGAAAATTAGTTCATAATTATTTACTACCAAGATTTCAAAGCATTAAATAATCCACAATGAAGATGGGAATTGAAGCCATGAACAATTGAATCAAATTTCAGGGAAATAATTTAATATCCAAAGAAAGATTCAAAACCATTTTAAACATCTACAGTTGAGATTTGAAATGAATAGATGAACTGCAAGCACTAAATAGAGAGTTACTAATTTGATTTACATCTTCAAGGAGGTAAAACATTATGTTTTTTTCTAGTACACACAAATTTATATTAAAAATTCAATTTATAAAATTCTTAATTTAAATGGGAAATTATAAAAACTAATTAAGAAAAAGCAGAATTTACATTAGGTTCCAGATAAATTATTTCTTTTAAATTTCAGTTTAATTATTTAGGATATATATTTTTGTACTTAATGTAAGCAAAAAATTAAGAGAAAAAAAATTTTTGTGCCTAAATAACAAAATCAGTTTCCTGTTCTGTTGTAATAACCCTGTTCTGTTCAATAACCCTGTTCTGAAGAATATTTACTAGATTTATTATTTTGTCTAATATTTGATGAACTTCGTACTTTAAAATTTTTCTTTTATTCTGTGCTTCAAAAAAGATTTTTAAAATGTTATTATACATGATTTATGTCAGATTAATTATTTTTATTTAAGAATAAATGAAATTATTTCATTACATCTTGATGCTATATAATAGAAAATATTTTTTAAAGTGCATGCACCTCCACTTAAACTGAAAAATTTATTATTAAGAGCTAAAATAATCACTGATAGATACTAAATACAGCATTTCAAAAGTAACACATTAATTTTCTAGAAATAATAGATTCAATATTATCATCTTAAGCAACTGATTCACTTTTCTGTAATTAGAAAAACAATTATATTAAGATTCCAAAAAATAAAAAAGCAAATTATTATTTTTTTTTTATTAGAACAGATTGGGTGTGTTTCTGAAATAAGAATCATAGATTATCATAAAGATATTGTCATTATTTATTTATCACAACAAAGAATCACATAAATAGAATAATAAAGAAATAAAAACAATATCATTAGCTAATGAAATCTAAATTTCAGCTACTTTAAAAACAAAATTTTGCAGTTTGCAATTAACTTGAGATTAATTAATTGCAAATTATTTAAATTATATTTATAAATACTACGATTTTCAATAGTATATTTATTAAACTTTTTATACATGTTATTTAGATATGAAAAATGCCAAAATAAAAATTAAGACTCACAAAATCCTTGATGAGTGCGTAATAGGAAATAACATAAAATACAAAATCAATAAATGTACATATCGAAACATTTTGATTCAGAAAATATATAACTTTTTATTCACAATTTTCGCAAAATAAACTATTTTTAATCTAACATTAGAATTATTATTGTGTAAAGGAAATATATAAATTTGATTAATAGTAGATTCTTTAAAACTAATAAATGTCTTGAATTATAATAAAAAAATAACTATTTTAATGAAGTTGCATAAACGACGTCATCTGAAAAGTATTTGCAATAATCTTCTGAAACACATGAGAAAAAATTCTTGAGAACAGTAATCGTGGATTAAAAAAATTAAAGTCATGGAGACAATTTTTACTACCTTCCCAATTATTAGTTTCCATAATGATTTCATGGAGGAAAACTTCACAATAGTGTCAGAGATTAGCGGTAAATGTTATTGTAACACTTGTTGAAAGTTCAACTATCAAAACAAATGAAATAAAAATCAGCAGACGATAAAATGTAAAAAAATGAATTAATAACTTATTCTCACAATCGAAAAAAACAATATGACTAATGTATTTGTCATAAAAACTCAGTAAAATGTTAAAAACAAAAACTTTATAAACAGACGACTTCCGATTTTCGTCAGCACGACTATGATGCCAAAAAAATAAATCGAAAATAATTTGACAATTAATATCAATATATATATATGTGTGTGTATTAGCTAAAACAAAAGAATCAATCTGATGTCAAAATCATTTTTTATACACCGAAATTTTGCCAAAATTAATTAAGATGAGTTTTTGATGCATTCCACTTTCCAAAGAATTTACATTCCATTTTCCAACAGAATTTACATTCCACTTTCCAACAGAATTTACATTCCACTTTCCAACAGAATTTACATTCCACTTTTCAAATTTGTGACCGAAACAAATTCTAAGCAAATTTATCATGTGAATTGAATCCATCAACAATATGCATGCGTAGCAAAAAAATTTTTTTCACTTGTTTACTAACCCTTTGCCTCAACAATGCCGGAAACTGCTACTCATTTGACATTACCCAGTGGGCACCTGTGAACCAAGTCTCAAATGCGAGTAGCATTACCCACGCCATACCCTCACAAATCCGTTTATAGGGTGGGTCTCATTCATAAATTAAGAAGGGATAGAGAAATACAGAAAGTAACAACCATGCCCGAACAGAGATTCAAACTAGGGGCCAACGGCTGAGGAAAAGAACTGAAAGAATAAGGAACGCTAAATACTGAATCATTGGTTGGCGTGTGGGAATAAGTGAGTGTCATCAATTCGCTCCGTTATAATATTAGCGATAATTTGACAATTTCGGCATGAAAAATAAGATTTTTCTAAAGAGTTAAATGTACATTTTTATGGCTTATTTTTCCAAATTTGGTTAAATTAAGGGTCCGTGTCCATTTCTAATAAAAGATTTGCATGTTGGATTTTTTTTTAAAATTTTATTATGAATATTTTTTATAATTATGTATTTTTTTGTTTTAAAACTTTTATAGATCATGTACCTTTTTAAGACTTGAGTGATAATGGGTGGTGCGCCGGGAAACATTTTGTTTTTTTCAAAAAAAAAAATCAATTAATATGGTTTTAAGTATAAGTATGATAATAACAAATCAAATATTTTTTTCCTTTATAGAAACTATAACTTAAAATTGAGTTTAATTAGTTAAAAATAAAATAAATGTCTAAATATTTTGTAAAAGATATTCAAATGATTATTTATTCTCATAATATAAAAAATTCTACCTTAATGAATAGTTTTATTTAACTTATTTGTTTTTCGGGTAATAAATACTTAATGTACACCATGTTTTCATTATTTTATCTGATTAAATTAATATATATTATAATTTAGATCTTTTTGAAAGGAGATCTAATCTGGTACACAGATGGATCACTGAAAAACCGCCTCTCAGGACTGGGAGTATGTGGCGTGTCACCAAGAACCAGCCTATCTGTAAGCCTTGGGCGATACACTACCGTTTTCCAGGCAGAAGTTTTGGCCATTATCCACTGTCTGTGACTAAATATGATTAAGTTACCACGGTAAGCGGATTCTCAATTTTAGTGACAGTCAAGCAGCTTTAAAAGCGCTCAGTTCTTTCGAAATCAAATCTAAAATGATTTTGGAATGTAGAAACCTTCTTACAGAACTGGCAATTAGAAACAAGGTGATCCTTGTATGCTTGGCAGGGCACAAAGGTATCGAAGGTAATGAAAGGGCTGATGAACTTGCTAAACAAAGATCGTCATTTGCTTCCATAGGTGGAGAACCTTTTTGTGGGATCAATTTGAAGACCGCAAAAGCCAATGTTCTTAGATGGGAAAAACGGAATATGTATGAAGCTTGGCTCAACACTCCAGGTCAAATCCAAGCTAAAAGTATTATATGTGGATCATCAACGAGGATTGCCTCTGAAATTCTAAGATGCTCTAGGCAGAAGATACGTTTAATCGTAGGCTTCATAACCATTCTGAACCAGGTGTTGAGAAATCACTCTTCTTATGCTCAAACATATATTGATGATATAGTCGTTTATTCGAAAACTTGGGATGAACATTTAACACATTTAAAAAATGTCCTTACGGAATTAGAAAATTATAAATTTTCTGTCAAACTTGAAAAATGCACCTTTGCAGCTAAAGAAATAAAATTTTTAGGTCATAAAATAGGAAGCGGTACGCACGCGCCTGATAATGATAAAATTTTAGCTATTAAGAAATTAAAACGACCAACCACCAAAAAGGAGGTTAAATCAGTATTAGGTTTAATGGGTTTTTATCGAAGTTACATTCCAAATTTCGCAGAATTAGCATCACCTTTAACGGAGTTAACTAAAGGTAAGAAATCAAATGATGTTAATTGGGGAAAAAGAGAAGAAGAATCCTTTATGCGCTTAAAAAATTTGCTTTGTGAGGTCACGGCATTGTCGACTCCCGACTGCAGCAAACCTTTTCAGATACATTCGGATGCATCTAACTATGCAATAGGTTGTTGTCTCACGCAAAGGGATGTTAAGGATAATTATAAACCTATAGCCTTTGTTAGTCAAAAATTTAATAATACGCAGAAAAATTGGTCGACAATAGAAAAAGAAGCATATGCAGTTTTGTTTGGTCTTAAAAAGTTTGATAAATGGCTACATGGCACAGTGGTTGAGATTATCACCGACCACAATCCTTTAAAATTTTTAATTGAAACCACTCCTAAGAGTCCCAAATTAACAAGGTGGGCATTAGCATTGCAAAGATGGAACTATAAAATAATTCATCAACCTGGTATTTTCCATCTTGGGGCAGATGCTCTATCCAGGCTAGAAATAAATGAGTGAATTTTTTTTGTATGTTATCGCTCAATGTTTAATGTTTGTTGTGTTTTCCAATCTTTATTCTTATATATTTGAAAGTGTATAATGTATGTATGTAAACAATCAGTGAGTTGGATGTGTTGTCATTTTTTTTGGATCCCACTAATTAGGGGTATTTGGTAAGTTTTTTTCTTTTTCTTTTGGCAAACATCAACTCATGTGGATTGTTTCTTAATATCAGCTTTTATATGTGATTAACTAATTATATATTTTTTTGTTTCTGTCTGGGTTCCTGCAAGTCAATGATTCCATGTCAAGACTGTTTAAGTAAAACAAGCCTCTGGAGAAGCTAGTTTTACTCTTGGCGGCGGCGTGTGAGGGCGCGCCAGTCAGTGACGCAAGAACAAGCGTGGGGGAGGAGAAGGGAGAGAGACTTGAGAGGAGGAGGGATGGCGAAAGTCCCGCTCCAGGACTGACGTTACTTAGAAAATATTAATATGTATCTGTAATTTATGTTTGTATTAATAATTGTGTTCGTCTATGTAGTATTAAATAAATGTGTGTTCAGATATTTTGGTGTGAATGAAATATCCTGAAAGCGACGTATTGATGGTACAAAGTTGCAGCTCGACAACATAACGTTAACCACGCCGCGTTATGTTACACCAATGTTTCCTAGTTCCAGTTGCTCCGGTCACCCACTTTATTAATAAAGTCCGATAACCCTTTAATGGAGTCTAGGTGTAACTCTCTAGTATGGATGATGCCTAAAGAAAGTTAATCTAGGGAGGGCAAGAGCCTCGCATTCATAAATTATATGCTCTGCCGTTTCCTCTTGCGTATGACATTTCCAGCAGATAGGGTCTTGCTGAAACAGTCCCATCTGATCAGAAAGTCAGTCATGCTAGGGATAGCTTCCTGACTTTCACCAGAAGCAGATGGTTTGGAGGTCATTTGTACCTCAAGTGAAGGATTCATTACTGCCCCTTTACAAGATTGCCTCTGAGTTCCTTTGTCTTTTTCAGCAAGGTCTACTACAGAGGCTTCACCTGCAAATGCAGAAAGGTTTGTTATTTCTTGTGTCTTTTCAGCCACCAGATAACAATTAATAAGCTCAGGTAATATAAGTCCACCCAGCATTACCTGAGTTACTGGGCAAGGCAAATTACTCTAGAAGTTTGCCAGGCAACTAGAGGCTCCGTTAAGACACCAATACCGCAGTGCCAATTAGCCCTAGGCACGGATCGCATAACACCAGGGTTTACGGGCGCTGGTTCGCGGCCTCTGATTCTATATTCAAGACTATCCTGTCATTCCTACAGGACATTCGGCGATCCACCACCTGCCGACCCGCCTGGTGGCTGCTCAAGCCCCAGGAAGGTACGCGTACCCCCTGGTTCCAGGTATCAATACCTAAATATTTTGTGGTATAGCTTCGAAAAATTTAGTTACGAATAAATATTTAACCAGATGTCCTTCAATAGAACGTAAAATCTAAATTTGCCACATATTATTAGGAAATATCTATTTTGAAAATTATGAAGCATCTATCAATATGAGCAATGTTACCCGAAAACAAACAGTTAAAAACTCGTCCATCTATAAGTAGAAAGTCATATGCAGATTGAATATTCAGAAATGTTTGTATCGTGAAATTCTGCTTGACTTCTTGTAAATTATAAATCACGTCACAGAACCTAAATAATTGAGGGACAATTCTTTTAAGACGTGTCTAGAAGCATTTCTTTTTGACTAAAAAACTACTCACTCTTCAATTCAAAACTTTTACAAAAAGTTTCGCAGGAACATATGAACAGGAAATGTGGCAATAAGATTTAAGAATAGATCTAGATTTCTAGGATTTGGAAAACAATTGCTTGTGTGTGTTTTGATGTTAGAAATCTTTTAAATATTTCATTGAAAATTTCAAGTACTCTTTAAACGGAAGGTTTAAAAATTCTCTCTCAGGTGTTAGATTCTGAAGTGGTCATTTTAGTTTATTTTTATAGTCAATATTCCGAATTTTCTGAGCATCTGAAAACATAATATGATAGAAATAGAATGGATCAAAAATTTTTTTGAGAAAGAAATTTGGAAATACTAAAGATAAAATATAAATCTTGCTGCACTTTTGTACGAACATTGACTCAATAATTATTTTTTTAAAATGAAATCTAATTGTGGTTGTTTTGAATTTGACGAAATTTTTTATAACGATACCAAGAAAATTTAACCAGATGTCCTTCAAATTTGTTAAGATAATAGTATTTTAGAAACAAGAGTCAAGTACTCTACTGAAGATTTTTTCATCATATTTCCTGCGGATAATCTGTGTGATTCATTTTTCTTATTCATTTTATTTTGTGGAATGTAGGGAATTAATATGTTGAATCATTTATTGTATCTATGAATTTTAATCTATTCCGGAAGACTTACAATAATGCTAATAGTGTAGTGGTCACTATCAAATGAAACAAGTCTGAAACATAAGTGAAATATTTTCTAAATAGGAGAATAGAAATATGAGAACTTGCGAAAAAGAACCATGTTTTGGGAAAAACGTAGGTAGATAAAAAATTATTCAAATACAAAGTAATATTCGTCAAACCAAAAATGCAGGGACTTTTCAAAATGAAGAATTACAAATATTTCTCATTGACATTTTGGATTTTAAAGTCCTCAAATATGAAACATGATCTTTATATAATACCATGATGACATTTAAATGCAACGAAATTGATATTTTCTTTAGGGGCATAAAATTTAATGTAATGAATTGTCATAAAATATTTTTGAACACATTGTTTTTTTCAGTTAATTTACATTTGGCTAAATTGTAACTTAGATAATATTACCTGCAATCCACCAACAGCATTAGTCTTACCTTTTTTTAAATATAAGCAAGGAATGATGTGATTTAAGAACAATCTCTTAAAGGTCTAGAATATTCAGGAATTCATTTACAATAAATAATTTTTTTAACATTCCATTGTATTGCTTTTATTAGGTTAAGAATGCATAACACAATTAATAATATAATTTTTTACTTCCTCTAAAGGAGTAAATTCAAATTAAAAAATATTTCTCTCATACTTTCCCATTAAATAAAATGTCACAAAACAATTAGAAACAGTAAAAATCAATCCTCCATAAAAATTCCCAAAAGAGTTTAGATTTATATTTCCTGGAGGTTTGGTTTGTTTGTGTCTCAACGGTCAATTTTTGCACTCGAGGACTAATTAGACTGGGATCTGCAGTCTAAAGTATGTTCTGAACTATTACAAAAATCCGAGCCAAAAGGATATTCTAAAGCCCGCCACACACGATACAATTTTTCCATAGGATTTGTTGGAAGGGGTAGGAAGTAATTAAGCACACAGTCCCCTCAAACTCTGCTGACCACAGAAGGGGAGGCACATCTGGGGTGAGAAGTTATTTTTAAGGGTGCCATTTTTTAACATTTATTGCTTTTGGCTTAAAATGTGTGCCATGTAAATGGAAATCAAAAATCGCCAAAAATTTCAATAATTTGTTGTTCAGTCACTTTTTCTGACTTGACGTATTTATTGTTGTACTCATTTGTCTGCTTGTAATTTCTGCCATTAAATATTATCATATAACATGAGCAAATTAAGCACAGAAGTATTATTGGCTGTTGCTTTGGACTGTGATGATGGTGAAAAGCAAACAAACAATAAGAAAAAGAAATGGGCAAAAAATTCGCTGCTCCAGCGTGAATCTCTTTCACATCTAAATTTAATTACAGAAATACAATCGGAAGATAAAGATTTCTTGAATTACATGAGAATGAATGAAAAATTGTATTCAACAATTAGGTTTAAGGTCAAATGATTATTTAACTGGATTAGAAATAGGGCAACAAAGAAATTATTCCGATGAAGCAAAACTCATTCGAAAAAAGTTTGCCAATTATTTTGCTTCCAATGAAGGCAAACTACCATGGCAAGACGCTTTGATTTAATCCTAAATAAAGTACTTAACTTTTAAAAGTTTATGTTTAGAAAATATAAGATATGGATACTAATAAAAGTGCTAATTAATTGTTAGTTTTATTATTATATATCAAGAAATTAGTACTTAACACATTAAATATATTTTGCAACTGTATATATGTATTATGAATACTATATAAATACACATAAATATATCTAATCAAATTCTGGGAAATTATAAAATGGTCGATATATTTAAAGGGTAAAAATGGCATCTTAATAGCATGTGTAAAAAGTTATTTGTGCTTGAAGACGCGAGATCCCTTAAATTTATATGTGTATCTCCATAAAAATTATAAATACACAATAATTGAAGCATTTTCATCTATTTTTTTCATATATTTTCAATAATTTTTCGTACGCTCTAACTTTTTTTTTATTTTATTCGTATAATCATTACTCATTACTTGCCACAAACAAGGCTCATCTCTATATACTTCACTGAATTCTTGCAATATATGCTTCATGGACATTTTTAAAAAGTGAATCTAATGTTTGTGAGGTGTTGTATAACAGAAATCTAAGTTTCAGTAAATGAGAAGTTTCAAAAATTTTCCCAAGTGTCGCCAAGAAACAATTTGTAGCCCTGTGGGAGAAGACACGCGACAACAGGAAGCAATTATTTACTCCCTGTAACCCCCATGTTGGAAGAAAAATCAGAACTTGTTTGAATTTTCGTGAACCTGTCCAACTTCACCACAGACGGTACAACTTGTTCACGTCCAACAAATCCTATGGAAAAATTGTATCGTGTGTGGCGGGCTTGACCCACAAATTGTTGAATACAAGAGCGCTAACCTTTCAGTTTTTTCTGCAGGACTGATGTACCAAATCCAAAATTGAAATATTAGTACGAGGTAATGGAGAGCAATTTTCAACTTCAAAATCGTAACTGGCTCTATTGAGATTATTCCCTAAATCTTTTTATTTACATTACTCGTGCTGCTCTTTATAATAGTTTTGTTGCCTCCCAGCTTACCCAAGGGTTACTTTTCCAGGGGTATTCATCTGTTGGATTTTTGATGTCACAGCCTTTGTAAGATTAGACTGATTCAACTCTCTTTTCACAAATTTTTCATCTATTATATTAAAAACGTCATTAAAAGTACATGGTGAAAAGACTTCTAATCTATTTCAGTTGAGTCCGTGTGTACGCATGAAAAGTTAAGATCACAATAATCTCCATAACATTTCATGAAGCCAAATATTGCTGGACACACCACGGATTAAAAATTTGTCAATAATACGATCCCAACCCAAAGTATTTGTTTTTCAATCAGGGAGAATTGCAATTCAATAACGAGGAAACTTGATCCGCGAACAAGATATACAAGTTCTCCATGAGTGATTTTTTTTATTATTTAGCAGGCATACTAATTATATTTGTTTTAATTTCTAAGGCTATTTTTTTGAAACACTGATTTTCTCGACTCTGCATTTAGAAAAACTTTATAAATTAAAAAAAAAAAAAACGGACTTACACTTGTAAATTGGATATATTCTTCTATATTCCAAAATGTTATCAATAATTTGTGTTATTTGATAGAGAAAGATCTATATTTAATAGGAATATGAGATAATTCAATGACAGAAAAAGTTCCACTTCGGTGTCCTATCTTTTAACAAGTAATCTTTAATACAGCCATAGAAAAATGCATGACTCAAATAAAATGCCTTTACACTGTCTTAAGAATAATCAACATAAATTGAAAGAAAAAGAAATTACAAACTCTTTCTAATAACCAAATATTATACAACCGAAGAATCAAGAAATCACCAATTCATCAACACCCTTTCCACTTAACTTTGATTATTTGCCAATAAAATGTCTTGATATATTCTAGGTTTACTTTTGTACGATCCTTTTGTCTTATATCTTTTACCAAGAGTAAAAATACCAAAGCCTTGTACCAAGAGTAAAAATAATCATGCTCTGTAGGCTATCTTTAAAAATTTTAAAACTGCAAAACAATGTTTCTAAAACTTTTGATTATGATTAGCAAAATACACTATTTGTGAGAAAAAAGATAAGTTTTTAGATGTTGCTCTCCTTTTTGGAATACAGCAGATCCCAGCCTAAATAAGTTAGATTGCGATATTAACCATTAAATTAGTAGGGATTAGTTGGGTAATTTAAATTCTTTTGAACTAAAATGTCACTTCCTTTATATTTTGTTTTTTCAAGAATTTCAGTTTTCAGAATATTCCACAAAATAATGAAAAATCAGCTGTGAAATTTATCCCTTTGATATCTATTAACGATTTAGTTAATGGAAGAAATAATATATTTCTGACATCTTAACTAACATACCCATTGTAGGTCGATAAATCGAAAAGACTTGTATATCTTGGTACATGAAAGCTAATAGGACACCAGAACTGGGGGCTTAGAACTATGGCTTTTAGGAAATAAAGTTTTTCATAAAAATAAGAATAAAATTATTGACAATCATATACTAATAATGTAAGGAAAAATCACATGTGTCAGTTACAGCCTTATATATAGCATGATACTACAATTTCTTATCTATTGTAATCAAGCAATTGAAATAACAGTCCATAAACATTAATATTTCTTAGACAGATAAGCAATCAATATCTTACATCTCAATATTTTTGTTAGATACAGAAATACCAGTTATATTAAATACACAATATATTTCTAGTACTTTCTCAAAAAGACTAAAAGTACAAGCAAAACCTATGAAAATTCAAATGAATTATATCTAATCTCAGTTGTTTTTCAAATAATAAATACAAAGAAATCTAAATAAATATTGAACTTTAAGCATTCACAGAACTACCAATCAAATGACGTCACTGCCGGTGCAAGAAAAATACTTTATTGAACATATCAACAGAAGTATATGCATGGGATATTGACAGGCATACTCCCTAGCAGTTTATAAGGCATTTCCATTACATCGGCCGTACATCAAGTACATGTCACAGTAGTGACGAACGGAATACATGACCACCATAGAAAGACTACCGGTAGCTGCAAGATGCAGCCTTCTAAAGACCAGTTCAGCGGAGGCTTAATGTCATTCCATGGCGCACGCATTAATGACAGGATATGCGCGGTGAACGTTTTAAACATTATCGTCTGGGAAGATATGAAAATAATGTTGTTGATATGTCCAATAAAGTGTTTTTTTCTTGTACCGGAAGTACGTCATACTTTTTTTTTGTATTTTCCTCGTAAACTAGGGATCATACAAGAACGCTTTTTAGGCAGTCCTAATGAGGAATCTAGCTGTACAGAGTTTATGCGATCGTTTTGGGACACCCTGTATATGAGAGAATACTTATTAAATTCTAAAACTTAGTAACAAATTATTAAAGAGTAAAAAGTATTATAGAAAAACAAACTCAGAGATTTTTTCTTAAAAATCTGACTAAAAATTCTTAGCATGACATTTAAATTGAATTGAGACAAATGAAACAATTTATTTTTTTAGCAGAAATAAATTGAAACAAGCATTAAATATATAATTCCACATTACTTTATTAAGTAAAACTATCTCCAGGTAGAATATTTTTGGAAAAACTGAATAAATAAAAATTCAATAATTTCTTATTTCATAACAACATCATGATTTCATTTCCTACTGCATTATGAGAATGTTAATTTTTTAAAATGCTTAATTTCTCAAATAGAATGTTTTCGATGTGTTTGCCACTCTATTTGTCCATTTTTTCCTCATGAGGGGTAAATGGACCAAAACTTAAAGTGGATTTTGAATCATTACAAGCATCTGTACCTGATATGGGAAGTGAACTTACAAGTTAATGAAAACTAGTGAATTATTTAACTACCAACCTGGTAAATCTTTGCAGCATCGCAGACAAGGTTAATAATTGTTAGGGGAATCTATAGAGATGTTCAGTAAAAAAACAAAGTAGACTGTAAGTGTGTGAATCTTATGCAAAGTTTAGCAAATTTCTCTTTCCTGTAGCATGGAGATCAGTTACACCAAGTAATGATTACTTATTATGAACAAAAAAATGTTTTATGCAAAATGAAGATTGCAAGTAATAAACAAGGTTTTTGCTTACATATAAAAAACAAATTACATAAAAATATTTTACTACACAGAATACACAAATTTTTAAATTATTATCAGGTCAATAAAATATTACAGATAAACATATTACACAAAAGTATTCCTTTATCAATCTTCTCTAATGTGTATAGGAACTAATTTTTGACCTATTTTCTTTTTTAATAAATGTTATCAAATGTTTATTCTTAAATTGCAATACATATCAGTTTGAAGAATAGCTCTAGAATTTTTATTTACCACATTTTTGTACTTAATAAATAATTTAAGGGAAAAAAATTTTATTCATATAAACCATAATAAACAATAGATTCAATGCAGAACATGAACATAAACTTATGTTGTAAAAAAGTTTTTAAGTTAATTCCGCTATATATTAACCCTTTAAGGCAAAGAGTGTGTGTGGTACATAATGACTACCTTATTTTCAATATCAATAGTGTAATTATAGTGTAACAATAGTGTTTTTGAATAATATAATTTAACTGAAACAAAAAAATTTTTTTTTCATAGATAAATTATTTCACTCTTTAGCAGGAATGTCAAATACTTAAATTTTTATTAAATGAATAAAAATAAAAAAACTTAAAAATTTTAAATGTATTTATAAATTAAATAATTAAAACTTCAAGATGGAGAAAAATAACTTTTTATAAATCTTTTTTGTGTAATGTAACAAGCATTTAATACATAAAATTGTCAAAAATATGAAATGAAGCAACATTTTAATGTTTTCAAAACTATTTTTAGAATTATACAATGAAAAATCACAGTCATCACTAATAAAATCACAGTAATTAATAAGTCTTCATTAGCAACATGATAACCTACACATTATTCATTGCATTAATAATGAAAATTTACACAAATTCTTTTCCTTTTTGATTCTAACGTTTATTAATATCTAAATACATTGGCACTTTTTCAAAGCCAAGCTTTGAAGATTTTGTTTGCAAATTAAATTAAAAGAGTACTAAAACAATTTTTCAAAATATCAGTATAGTTACAAATCAGCATTAGCTTAACTATGCGTTAATTTCTACAATAACTTTTTAATAAACAATCACAGAAATACAAAAAATAACTAAGTGCTGAACATTCTGAACAACGATAAAAAGTTTCTTCTGATATTTTGTGTATTTATCATTGTATTAGACATCATAAAATATTCTTATAGATGATTGTAGATGAGATAACAGCTGTGCTATTTTTGCAGTGCTCAAACTCCAGGGAAGACATAGAGAGAATCGCCTTAATTTTAGTTAAAATAAGACAAGCATATTTTTATCTTAATATGAGAATGCTGAATCTAGTCCACAAATTATCTCATTTTATACATATTGATAATAAATATTTCCTAAAAACAAATTTGTAAATTTTTCATTTGGAAATCCTTCTTATTACAGATTAACAAAGAAACAGATATACTATAAATAAATCTCAGACATAACTTTCCAATTATTCTTTAAAACATGCATGTTAAAAATTTTGCTATATGTGTAATGTGTTTTTATAAACAAAAATATACAAATAATGACGGATAAGATATATTGAAATATCAACTATAGCAATAAAAGGTACAGTCAAAATATTGCTGTTCATTGTTCCCTGCTGTGAAAATTAAATATAGTAACAAATGTGATTTAAATTACAAAAATAAATTTGTATTTATTTACAGCTTTAATTGTATATCTAAATAAGTAGTATATAGAAAAACATGGACCACCACAAATTTTGTAATTTTCTTTTTTCGTTTCAGACTTAGTTTATCACTATAAGCGGACAGTTACTCATAAATTCAGTAATTTTTCTCATGTCTCATTTTTTACAAAAACATATGCAGTTAAATACTTCAAGACATGCACAAATAATATTTTATTAAAAAAAAACACTACTTTGCATTAAAAATAAGAAATGGATTGTTTAATTCCAAATTCTTTAAAAAGAAAAAGAAAATATTTAAGAAAGAATTGAAAGAGATACAACCTCCAAAGTAAAATATGCCACTGATAAAGGTTTAATATTAAATATTTGAAAAGCGTAAAATTGTAAATACCTATAAAATTATTTGATAAACAAGAGTTGCAGGGAAAAAATTATGTAAAGGCAAAAGCAATACAAGAAAAGTCACTTAGAGAGTTAATAAAAAAAATCCTTCACATAACCTAAAAGTGCAACTCCTCAGCAATTAAAAAAGAACAAATTAAATACCTAAACTTTAGACAAATTCAGTTATTTAGTTTTCTTTTCTTAAAGATCTTAAAATTATACATACATAGACTAGTTATGATAGAACATAGTAAAAAACAATGGTTGTTAATAAAAGTTTAAATGGATAAAGTTATTTTAAATTAATAAAGTTTTTGCAGTTACACTAAATATGAATAAATAATCAAATCCTTATTCTATATGATGTAGAAAAAGGAAGAAAATAAATTTTTAAAAGGATATTATACAAGATTTTGATTTAAATATACAAGTGATAGTTAAAACTAAGATTTCTAAATAAATTTTGATTTTTAAAAAGAAAAAAAATTATTGCAAACAAGTAAAAGAAAATATCTTAATTTAAGAATTCATAGATTAATTAAATTGTGAAAAAAATAAATAAATGAAAACCGAAATGTTTTTTTTTGTTTAGGTACAATGCAAAGTAAAAAAAAAAAAAGACTAAATTTGAAGAGATCCATTTTTTTCTAAATACTCCTAATATTAAATACACACAAAATGCATAGATGAAAGTCCCAAGTACAAAATAATTTTACAGTCACAAGAATTTATACATTAAAAGAAGTTAAAACAAGAAACACTTAAGCAAATTCAATTGGAAGATGAAATGAAACACATAAATGAATGAAAACATCCATTCAATGATGAATAAAGTTGATAAAAAAATTTTTCAAGAACATTTCCATCCATATACTCTTAAAACTTTATCAGTAAGTGCTAACAGATGAGATCTTTGATTAAGCTTAATTTCTGCAAGATCAAGAACAGGTGAATCAGTCTTTAGGCGATCAAGGCAATTTCCTGAGCTTCCATCCCAAATGAGCGCCTAAAAAGATGAAACTGATTAAGCATAGGATAAAAAAGAAATTTCGTTCAATTTAGTATTATTTTAAAAGCATACACCTAACCATTTAAGGCTTGCAATGCATTTATAACTAAGCACTTGATCCCTTATACAGCTAAAGAAGTAAAAATGATATGAATTCATTCTTTTTCAAATCTAGATTTATTGTTAAATTCTTATATCAATTAATAAAAAAATTGAGAAATAAAAATTAAAACTGGTAATAACTTAGAGTAAATAATATAAATTACTCAGCCCTTCAGTGGGTCAATAGACTGAGTACCAAGCATACTTGGGAACTAAACACTGGGGGTCTCACGTTAGGCTGACCACCTAACTGGGACATATGCTTCGCACCCCAGGGCCCTTGACCCACATGGGCTTTCATGGTCATAGAGTTTAGTTTAGTTTGAATAATACAAATTAAACTTATTTAAAAATATTTTATAAATTTATATAAAAATTGTTTCCTATAAAATATGAAATGATAATCTTTAACGGGAGGGAAAAAATTAAAATTTTACCAATGTTTCTGAACAAATAGGTAAATTTGTTTGTCACTCAGCAGTTATTTTTTCCCCAAGAGGACTAATAAAATAAAGACCTACGACTCATGGTGGATTTTGAACCATTACAATCTTCTAAATCTGAAATATTAATCAAACCCCCAAAATGTTGAACTGAAGGCTAGAACGCTGCACATTTGACAGCCAGTTTGTCTCTGTTGGCGCCTGCAAGCGCAGCGCCCCTTTGAGTCATGAAAGAGAAACCGGCAGTAGCCATTGTGAGTCGGAGAAATAAAGTGTGTGTTTTTATACAGTCCTTGAGTGAGTGTTTATTGAGTTAAAACTGAGCTATTAACATTGGTCATAGTCTCACCGGAGAAAATAAGCAACCTATGGATCTATATAATGGCTATGATTGATAATTTACGCCTCTGCTGAGTATCGTCAACGTAATAGAGGTATGTGATTGAGTAATTTTTCTTGTTCTGAGAATAGATCTTTATATTTATATTGAAGTATTAATAACTATCCAAAATGTTTAAAGGCGTAAAAAAGAGGATTTGATATTAATTGCTATTGAGTTAGGAGAAGATGTCAATGAGAAAATGACTGTTTCAGAATTAAGCAGGATTATAAAACAAAACCAGAAGTACGTGACAGAGAAAGATTCCGTTGTAGAATTAGCAAATACGATAATTGAAGAGCGAAAGTCCGATGAGTTGCGGCAACTAGAGTTAGAGAAAATAAAGCTCGAACAGAGAAAATCTGAAGAGCTTCAACAATTAGAATTAGAAAAACTTAAACTCGAAAGAACGAAAATGGAATTAGAAATTGCTCGCGTGAAAGCGGAATCTAGGTCAAATTCAGAAGGTGAAAATGTTGAAAATAATCAGACTGAATCTTTAGACTCTCTCATAAAAAGTGTCCGTACTTTAACTATTAAAACTCCTAGTAGACCTGAGGGTTGGAGTTATTTTTTTGCATCTTTGGAAAGGGCCTTTATTTCAAAAAACGTCCCTGATAAATACAAAGCGGAGATTTTGTTAAATTTGCTAGGGGAAAAAGCGACTAATGTGATAACTTATATAAAGGATGACGAGTTAAATGAGTATTCTAAAGTAAAAACAATAGTACTTCGAGAATTTGAGCCTACCCCTCAATCATGTTTAGAACATTTTAGGAAAGCCTACCGCCAACCAAATGAAACATACGTACAATTTGCATCGCGATTAACGACGAGCTGGGAATAATATTTACAATTGAGGAAGGTAACAGATTTCGAAACACTCAAAGATTTAATTGTATCAGATAAAATATGCCAGACTTTAGATAGAGAAACTACGTGTCATATTAATATGAGACAGGCTGACACATGGTTTAAGCCCTCTGAATTAGGGAAAGAAATTGATTTATATTTTACTTCCCGAGGTAAGACTTTGGTGGAAAACTCAAAGTTTAATAAATTGTCCGAGTCAAAATACACGTCGAGAGTTTTCCTTTCGGAAGTTAAAAATAATAAGTGTATTTTATCATGTAATGAGAATCACCCCATATATAAATGCCCTAATTATAGAAATATGTCAGTAAATGAGCGTATTGAGTTTGTAAAATCAAATAACTTATGTTTTAATTGCTTGGGGAATAATCATCGAGTAACAACTTGTAAATCAAAACATTCGTGCAATATCTGTAGGCGGCGTCATTATGCCACACTTCACTTTCAGTCAGAGCAAAAACAAGAACGTTTTTCGGCGCCTGTTGAGAGTGAGAATGTAAATACTCTCAATGCGAAAGTGAGTTCCTTCCCCTCCCCCACAGCCTTAGAATTCGTTCCTACTGGCAATAAACAAGAGTCACGTGGTCAGGATCAAAACTTCTTAGCGGCGACTAGCTATACTTCGTCAGCAAATTCGAAGTCTGTACTACTTAGCACTTTTATTTGTTCTTTAACCGATGACTTGGGAAATGTTTTATGCGTTCGTGGTTTATTAGACGTTGGAGCTAGCGCTAATTTTTTGAGTAAGAGTTGCGCTGACAAGCTTAATTTAAGAAAGGAAAAAATTAATATTGGAGTTTCAGGTTTAAATGGAATGTTTCTGACAATTAAATCTAAAGTTAATGCTACGATTGTTAATGATATAAGAAATTTCAAATTAGATTTAGAATTTTTAGTTGTTCCCAGTGTTACAAATATGACCCCTTTAAGGCAAATTGATATTTGCGTTCCGGAATTAAAAAACATTAAGTTAGCGGATTCGGGATTTAATGTTCCAGGTCAAATCGATTTAATTCTGGGAGCAGAGAATTTTTATGGACTATTAAAACCTGATAGAATTTACCCTACTAATACTAATTTAATTTTACAAAACACGGTATTCGGATTTGTAGTGAGTGGTAGTGTACCAATAGAAACTGAGACTAAAGTACACTGTGGGCTTATAAACGAGGGTGCCGACTTAAACAAAATTATGCGGAATTTTTGGGAAATAGAACAAATTGAAGAAACACAGAAATTTGAAACTGCTGAGAGAATTGAAGCTAATAATCATTTTATAAAAACTCATAAAAGGGATAAATCGGGAAAATTTGTGGTACAGATGCCATTTAAAAAAGATCCGAAATTGTTGGGAGAGTCTATAGAGATTGCAGTCAAAAGATTAAATTCCTTGTGGAATAAGTTAGAAGGGAATCCAGAACTTCTGTCATTATATCGTCAATTTATGAGTGAATATGAGTGCTTGAATCATATGCAAGAAGTTCCTATGACGCAAGAACCTGAAGTGCTCTACTATTTACCTCATCATGCAGTTTATAGACCACAGAAAACGAGTACGAAATGTAGAGTTGTGTTCAACGCTTCACAAATTACTTCAATTGGTGAGTCATTAAATTCCATACAGCTAAATGGTGGTGTAATTCAAGATGATTTATTTGCTATATTATTGAGGTTTAGAAAACATCTTTTTGCTTTTACTACCGACATTCAAAAAATGTATAGAATGATTTGGATTGATCCTGAACAAAGAGATTTGCAAAGAATTGTATGGAAAGATAGTAAGGAAGCGAATATTAAAACGTATCAATTATGCACAGTGACGTATGGAACCACTAGTGCTCCATATTTGGCTCAGAGATGTCTTCAACAGTTAGGTACTGATGAACAACTGAAATATCCATTGGCTTCTCAAGTAGTACAGAAGGATATGTACATGGATGACATATTGAGTGGAGGGTCAAATTTAGAAAGTGTAAAGTGTCTAAAACAAGAATTAACTCAAATATTTAAAACTTGTGGTATGGAACTACATAAATGGCAAAGTAACTGTCCAGAGTTAAGAGAATTTTCTGAAGATTCAAATGACTATAGCTTTGATCAAACAAAAACATTAGGGTTGCTATGGAAGGCCAAGAGTGATGAGTTTTCCTACAATACGCCTAAAAAAGATGCTTCTATGGTTACAAAGAGAGAAATTTTGTCCATAATTGCCCACATTTTTGACCCACTTGGTTTGATAGGACCTGTACTTACAAAGGCTAAGGTTTTTATGCAACGTCTGTGGAGGTTATCAATAAATTGGGATGAAAGACTGCCATCAGATGTCGTACAAGAATGGTTACAGTTTTTTGATGGGTTGTGTGACATTAACAGTATTAAAATAAAGCGATGTATGCTTCCAGAGAATATTGTAAAAATTGAACTCTTTGGATTCTCGGATGCATCGGAGGACTATTATGGTACAGCAGTCTATCTAAGATGCGAATCAGCGAGTGGTGAATTAACTTCACATCTAGTGTGCAGCAAAGGAAGAGTTGCACCAATCAAAACACTTTCGATTCCACGACTTGAACTGTGTGCAGGTGTATTGCTATCTAAATTGATGAAAAAAATTAGCACTTCCCTAGAACTTAAGATAGATAAAATTTGGTATTTTTTGGACAGCAAAATTGTTTTGTCCTGGATTCAGAAGTCTCCAGCAGAATTGAAAACCTTTGTCGCTACCAGAGTGGCTAAAATACAAGTTCTCACAGATGTCTCACAATGGAGGCATATATCATCGGAGCGAAATCCTGCAGATATCGTTTCTCGTGGCTGCAATCCAGCACAACTGAGAAATAATTCCTTGTAGTGGCATGGACCACAACTTATCATCGAGGAAGTAGAGACGCTTAACAACTGTGAAGAGCTGATTAACGAGGACTCAGAACATTTTAATACAGAACTGGTTAAGAGTGAACGAAGGTTCAAGAGACCTGTTTTCTTTGTGACTTTTAATTATTTAACTGAGGAGTTACTTAGTATTAGTAACAATTATACTAAACTTGTTCGTGTTTTAGCTTTTCTTTATAGGTTCCTGAATAATTGCAAATCAAAGCCAAGGGTAACTGGCCCCCTGCAATGTAAGGAAATTAAAGATGCTTAATTTGTCTTGGTAAAATTAGTTCAACAAGAGTGCTTTAAAAGGGAAATTTCAGGCCTTCAGAAGGATGGTAATGTGCCTGTAGAGAGTAAGTTAAAAAATCTTTTACCATTTTTAGATGAAAGGGGTGTTGTAAGAGTTGGTGGAAGACTAGCCAACAGTAAGTTTAACTTTGATAAAAGGTTCCCTATAATTTTACCTGCCAATCATAAATTGACTGTGATGATTGCGGAAATGTTTCATAAGAACTATTTACATATTGGCCCACAAGGGTTATTGTTTCTTATTAGACGAAGGTTTTGGCCTTTAAATGGACGCAACCTTTGTAGAAAACTAGTGCACAATTGTGTTGTTTGCTTTAAAGCAAAACCAGTACCTTGTCAACAGCTCATGGGACATTTACCTGAAGAGAGAGTAACCCCAAACTTTCCATTCCATTGTGTAGGGGTAGATTTTTTTGGTCCTTTTTATATAAAATATCCCAATCAAAGAAAGGGAATGTATAACAAAATTTATGTGTGTATTTTCATTTGTTTTGTGACTAAAGCTTGTCATTTAGAGATGGTAACAGACCTCTCTAGTGATGCCTTTGTAGCTACACTTAAGAGATTTTTTAGCAGAAGAGGGAAAAGTGCCCACATATTTTCTGATAACGCTACTAATTTTGTTGGCAGTACCTCCGAATTAAAGAAATTGAGTAAATTAGTTAGCAGTCCAGATGAAAACTTGAGTAATTATTTGTGCAAAGAAAAGGTTGAGTGGACTTTCATTCCCCCTAGATCCCCAAATCATGGTGGACTTTGGGAGGCAGCTGTCAAATCCGCGAAATACCATCTTAAACGTGTAGTTGGCAATTTAAAACTAACATATGAGGAATTCTTAACTGTAATTGATCAGATTGAGGCAATTCTTAATTCCCGCCCATTGCATCCCCTATCATCTGACTTAAATGATTATGATGTCTTGACACCTGGCCATTTTTTGATAGGCAGACCTATCACAGCAATTGCAGAACCCAACATCCTAAATTTACATGACAATAAATTAAAACAATGGCAAAAATTAACTAAGATAGTGCAGACATTTTGGAAGCATTGGTCTAACAATTATTTAAGTGCAATACAAGAAAGATCAAAGTGGAGGTTCGCCAAAGAGAATGTGCAAGTTGGTACTATGGTGATTTTAAAGGTGGACAATGTACCGGTTTTTAATAGGCCATTGGGCAGAATAATGCAAACATTCCCAGGAAAGGATAAGAAGGTGAGAGTAGTTTTAGTTAAAACGAAGAATGGGGTTTTTAAAAGGAGCATTAATAAAATTTGCATTTTGCCATTGCCTAACTAAGGAGTAAGAACTCTTATCAAATATATCTGTGTATCATTATGCATTTAGTGTAGTTTATTATTAATAGTGTGTATCATTGTACTCATATTTTATATTGTGTGTTATATATTGTATATAGTGTGTTAATATTTTTCTTGAGATTTCAAATTGTTGAATGTACCATGTCAACGCCGGGCGGAATGTTGGCGCCTGCGAGCGCAGCGCCTCCTTTGAGTCATGAAAGAGAAACCGGCAGTAGCCATTGTGAGTCGGAGAAATAAAGTGTGTGTTTTTATACAGTCCTTGAGTGAGTGTTTATTGAGTTAAAACTGAGCTATTAACAGTCTCCACACAAAGAAGGATTGGTGTCTTAAGGATTTATGATATTTACAGACTGCAGTTTTTGAACATTGATCAGAATTTAGAAAACACTTAGGAAAACTTTAGAGTGTTTCACTCAAACATTTAATTTTAATTTTATCTGGTTTGACAAATTCTTCCTAGTTTATTTCTTTGAGGAGAGAATAATAATGAAACATCATTCCACAAATTCACTGTTCCATTTTTTTAAGACTGCATATTTCAAAACATTCACTTTAAACAAATTAAGTTATTATATTAATTAAGAAAGTGACATTAAGCAAATGCATCTCAAAATAGTATAAAAATTAATATTAAACTGTACCTGAGTAATTTCATTTTGTCTAATTTCATTAAAAATGAAATTGAATATTAGCTAGCATATTTTCAGGATATTTTGCTAAACAAATAAAAAAAGTATTCGCAATAAATAGGTTGATAAATGACTTAGCACTTCAAAATAAATAAAATAAACTATAAAATGGTTTATAAGAAAAAATTAATGACTCGTATATTACAAAGCAATAACAGTTTTAGAGGATATCTTAAATGACAAATGATAGGAAAAACTCATGAGACAAATTATAGCAATTAATTTCTTTCATTTGCTTTGATAGCTATAAAATTTGGATTCCTTTTATGGAGAGAAATGTGTATATTTGTAGCAATGTAGAGCACAGGGAAAAATCATAAATTTGTGAATAATATCTGAGAATGCAAATGATATTCAATCATAATGATAATAAAAAGAACAATAAAGAAAGAGTTTTTTGAATTCATCTTAATTGAAGAGGATAAAAATAATAGAAGATTATTGTACTAACAACAGTCTACATAAAATTTCTTAAATAATTAATCACCTACTGTTTTTTTACACTTAATATTTACTTCAGAAAAGCAGAATAGAATTCAAAACCATTACTGGTTTGAATGTCTTTGGATTTCTAAAGTTTGAAATTTTGACCATCAATTAAAGGAATTTTTTTATAAGAATTTTTATTTGATGATTTATAATCGGCTGAGTGAGAAGTTTGTGGAATTAACATGCCATACTATGATGAATGGCCCATTTTGCAACATTTATCAGATTTCACGGAGATTTTATTAGACTTGTTTTCCGAAAAAGGTTTTCAACTTCTCCAAAAATTGATAGTTAATATTTTCAATTCAACTGATACAGTTTCAAAATAACTTAACTTACATTATCAATATTTTATTTTTTTAAATCATTATCACCAACTTAAAATAAAATTGTTGCCAATAATAATTCCTTGCCTCCACAAAAAGGAAAAAACATAAACTAATTTTTTTTTAAAAATTTCTGTTAAAGTAAACAATAAATTTAACTATCCTCAAAATTTTTAATGATCTTTAATCATACTTACTCCATTAGAATCTTCATCTCCAGCACAAATGAGCAAGGAACTACTATCATCAGGATGAGGTAAAAGTTTTGACCTTGTAAGTTGTACTTGATTTCTACCACCTAATATAGTTTGCACAGGATTGCATATTAAATCTTCACCTGACTGATCAGAAATTATCTCACAAACCTACAAAAATTAAATAATTTCATGATAAGACTTTTTTTAAAAAAAATGTTAATTTAAATATGGCAGCTTTAAAATGAGATATGAACCAATTTATATTAAACAAGCATTTTTTAACACAAAATATTGTAAAAGAAATAATGGAAATTTTTAATGTATTCAAAACAATTGCAAAATAAAAATACAGTAATCTATTAATAATTTAATTATGTAATTACATTGTATAGCTAAGAATTTGTTTTAATATCATTTTAATCAATATTAAAAAATTGAAAAAGCAAATTCTCAAATTAGATTTAAAAATTCTGAAATTTAATTTCTCATTTTTATGTTTTTTAATTTTTCCTTTTAAATAACTCTTATTTTACAAGATAAATGGAATGAAGGACACATAATCAAATTCTAATGCTTGTAAACATTTAAGGAATGGAAATTTCTTAATACTCTGTATTCTTACTTGAGTTAAAGAAAAACTTAGCAATATAATGTACCATACCAGCTCTAGTATATTCAGAAACAAAAAGAACAGAAGGGAAGTATTTTTTAGGCACAAGTACACATTTTAAAAATCAGCTATTGCTATAGCTGATTTTTAAAATGCGTACAAACTGAAATTTTTAAATATTGTTTACATTTTTAATAAAAAATTTCTTAAATTTTACTGAAGAATGTTTTTATGTGTCTCAATGCACTGCACTCGTGAGATAGCTGATCAGCACTTGTAAAAAGTACTTTAGGGGGCTTAATAAAATGGACTGCTTGATGCCCATTTAAAGTTAATTCACCAAATGAAATTTTGGCACTTTAACATAAGGTAGTATAACTTGAAACATACAGTATTCATTTAATTCTTTAATAATTAATCCAAATTAAATTTTAGCAAAATTATAATATTAAAAAATAATATTGTCATACACAAACATTTATTTTGCAAGGAGCACATGGAAATATGTACACTAATTTTTCTGTCAAATTTTTTCATTTGCTCAATACCTCTTTTATTTAATTAGAACTAAAAAAGAAATTTAGGAAATTACTTTTATTTGGTTTGTTTTACCAAAATAAAATAATTTCATAAATTTAGTTTACAGTTTTGAAACAGTTAATGAATTTACAATTTTGAAACATTTAATAAATGGCAAATGTTTTATTTCATGGTTTATGTTCTGATTTTAAATAAAAATTTTCATTTATGTTACTTCAATATGTAATTCCTTTAATGCTGATTCATGTTTCACTTTCATCTGAAGCATCCAAAATCAATTTAGATTCTTTAATATGATTGATTTAAGTTAAAATATAAAAGCATCTTACATTTTCAGTAATCAAATGAATAATCTCAATTTATTTTATATTTTTTTCACTTAAAATTAAAAAGTTAAAAATCAAACTTCTAACTGAATTAAATAAGTAATATGATGAGCATTTTTTTGTTACTATTATCCATAAATTAAAGACTATTTTGAGAGAAAATGGTGATTGAAAGATTGATGTTATATAAACAATGAGAGGAAAACTTAGATTACTAAAAGTTACAAAAAATATTGTTTATAAAACAAAGCAATCAATGTAAACAACAATTTCCTCCATTTCTCATACAAAATTAACTAGATTATAAGTGCACCTAAGTCAAATGTGAAATGAACTTAAACAGACAATATAACATTGCATATTGTTTGAAAAATTTCTGTCAGCTCCAAAGTTCAACAAACAAAAACTTTCAAATATTATACACATATATTAAAATATATCTAATACTTATTTAATAGACAACAGATTCTAGGAAATTTTTGACTCATAAATTTAAGATATTTGATCAAATTATGCTTTACATTTTAGAGTGGTTTACTGTTTAACTATAGGATAAACATTAGAAAGGTGCATTATAAAACAAGTCAAACTAACTTAATTTATGAATAATTTAAATGACATATTAAGTAAAACTTTAACAAATTGATTACAAAACATGCCTATAAGTAGACGCAATGTTAAAAATTTCTTTTAGAGTAGGACAATATGTTATCCAGAAAAATAAAAAAAATCATAAAAAAATACACTTGATTCATTAATTTTTAAATTTAATTTCGAAATTTACTCAGAAAATCCAAAAATTTTTTATAATAAGCACTGAATAAGCAATAAGCACTGAATAACAGTAATCTATTTTTCTAAGTATTTCCAAGGGAAAAAAGAAACTGTAAAAAACACAACAAATAAGATTGAATTAGTCAAATATCTCTGTTGGGAGGGCCTGTGGTACTTCATATTACATTATAAATTAAAAAAACTCTCACTGTATGCGAAACTCGAGGTTGCTTAGAAGATGGACGGCAAGAAACCAAAAAATGGCCTGATATAGGTTCAGAACTAATGGAAGTAAATGGGCCTAAAAAGAAAGAAAATAATCATACATAAAATGAAATTGCTGTTTTCACACTAACACATTTTTTTTTTTTAATTTCTGAAGGGTGAATTCAAATATTTTTTAAATAATCTCCACACAACATACTTATAAATAACATGTATCAAGTAGTTCCAAATGTATGATTAAACAAATTTATTGTTATAAATATCTATTTTTTATGACCCGGATTACAGGTAACATTTAAAATAGAGACAAAATATTATAAATCGGGTCAATATTTACTTACATTATTATTAATTAAGAAAATTACCAGCATATGAAAAAAATACTTAAAATAGCAGACAATAACTTGAGAAAAATATTTGCTATTTCGAACTGTGCAGTATTTAATTTACCAACAAAAATAAAATTCATGAAACAAAATATCATTAGGGGGAAAAAAAACTAACAGCAAAAGTACATTTACAGAATACATTATATGAAAATATATGCTAGAAATTTAAGGTAATATTATGAATGAAGCATTGAAATGGATATCTGCATATTTAAACCAAGGTAAAATATTGAAGTGAAGCCCGGTGACTAAGTGGCAGCGTTTCATGCTCCCATGACACAGGTCCGAGATTTGATCCTCGGGCTGGGCCAGGTTGACTCAGCCTTTCATCCCTTCAGTGGGTCGATTAACTGAGTACCAAGCATGCTTGGGAACTAAACACTGGGAGTCTTACGTTAGGCTGACCACCTAACTGGGACATACGCTTCGCACCCCAGGGCCCTTGGTCATGAAAACAGTTATGGGCACTGTAAGCCTTGACCCACATGGGCTGTCGTGCCATGGAATATAGTTTAGTTAAAATATTGAAGTAAAATTATTAAACACATAAATAATAATCTTATTAAAACATTTTGAATTTTCTAAGCAAATATACATTCACATACACAAAAGATAAAACATTACGATCACACCAATACTTCATCAACGAGTTTACAAGAGTGATGCAGTAGTACCAAGACAAGTTTGTAGTAGTAAAAAATTCTATAAAATATCTGATTCAACTTTCATTTTACAAAATATACTTCACTTGCATTATTTAAATTAGATTATAAAGAATTAATACTATGACCAAAAATTTTGACAAATAGGAAAGAAGTATCTTCAACAAAATTTAAGAAATATTATCAATTGCTAAAATACTGCTGGTATCAATTAATGTGGAAACCCAATAAAAAGGGAATTAGTTATATTGAAATAATGATTTCCGAAATTCTGTGTATAAAATAGTGTGCACTTCAGAAAAGCATTCATTATTATGGGTTTTACTATAGGCATTCTTGTTAAATTTTAACTATTCTTCTTCTTCTTCTTCTTCTTAGAATTGGGTTTGTATGTCATTGGGCACCTCTGCTTTTATCAGCATTTTGTACCATTAACTCCAAACCCAATGTTTCCTAGTTCCAGTTGCTCGGGTCACCCACTTTATTAATAAAGTCCAATAACCCTTTAATAGAGTCTAGGTGTAACTCTCTAGTATAGATGATGCCTAAAGAAGTTAATCTAGGGAGGGCAAGAGCTTCGCATTCATAAATGATATGCTCTGCCGTTTCCTCTTGCGTATGACATTTCCAGCAGATAGGGTCTTGCTGAAATAGTCCCATCTGGTCAGAGAGTCAGTCATACTAGGGATAGCTTCCTGACTTTCACCAGAAGATGGTTTGGAGGTCATTTCTACCTCAAGTGAAGGATTCATTACTGCCTTTTTACAAGACAGCCTCTGAGTTCACTTGTCTTTTTCAGCAAGGTCAACTTCAGAGGCATCACCTGTAGATGCAGAAAGGATTGTTATTTCTTGTGTCTTTAATTTTAAGTATTACTAATTTGATTGAAGTATAAACTAATTCTTATTTTTTAGCATTTATACAAGCATAATTATAAAGCATTTTACACCTAATCAGAAATATCATTTGTCTTACAAAAATTTAACCAGTTTGTTTTAGAGGTTAGGAACTTTACATAATTAGAAATTTTTTTTATAAAATATCTGATTAGTTGTTAATTTTTATTCAGATTGAAATAAGGCATTAAAATTAAAATTTTATCATTTAGTTTCTCGTTAATTTTTGCATTTATAACAATTAATTTATATTGCATTAGATATATACATTATGCTGTTGTTGATGGTCATGGATATATTCTGAGAAACACCTAAGGATTGAATCATAATTATGGACACGCATCTCCTAACACCATATTCAAAAAATTTATAAAATACACTAACTGCATTAAGCATACTAAAAATTTGTAATTCTGTTGAATATACATAAATATTAGAATACATATTAGGTCAAAACCCTCAATTATATTGTAATACAGTTCATTATTTTAATGAATTTTCATAATCAAATGATAAAGACAATGATATATATTTAAAAAGTAGAAAGTTCAAGTGCAACCATAAAAAATTGAATAAATAGTAATGGAGATAAGATTAAAAATGAATAATACAATGCACAATTAAATGAAGACATGAAAATCAAGAATTGATTCATAAGAAAATAACTTTTGAAAAGTACTCAATAAGGTAGAAATCATTAAACCAGTGTATGATGAAATCTAACTTTGATAAAAATGGAAAGAAAAAAAGTCACATATAATAAAGATTCTCCTTCAAACACATGACCAAATTTGAGGGGTCATGAAATTTTGAAAACACAAATAATATTTTACAGAATATAAAAACCAGAATGCAAAAAAAATGATCTTAGGTAAATATGAAAACCGTGGTTCTAAAAAGGAGTTCAAGACAGATTGATAGAAAAAACATAGATAAATTTCATTTATATATTTCCTAACAGAATGATCAGAAAAATATATTTTTTTCAAAACAACGGTGGGCACTAGGTGAATAACCCTTTGTCACTACATGAGCAGAAACTGCTACTCATTTATTGTTACTTGGTTGGCACCTGTGAATCAAGTCATAGAGACGAGTAGCATTATCCACACTATACCACCACAAACCCATTTATAGGGTGGGCCACATTCACACATCTCCGAAAAAAAGACAGAAAGAAACATTTATGCCCCAACCAGGATTCGAACCTGGGACCAACAGCCTAGGAGTCAGGAACGCTAACCACTCAGAAATTGGATGGCCTAGAAAACTAAGTAAGAGATATTGTATATTCATTGAAATTTAAAAAAAAATTGCCATTCAATTAATGAAATAGCAGAACAATATAAATATAATACACAAATAATAGCATTCAGTAAAATGAAATTAGGACAATGCTGCGATCAATAAAATATAACTAAGCTTCAGAAAATTTTACTATTTAAACAAATAGATACATTAGTATCACTCCAATAAGACATGCCAAAGATTTTCATAAATGCATAAGAGTCAAATTTAATGCAAACAGGATTAGTAAAATGAATAAAAATTTACAGTAATCTTTTGATATATTTGATATTTATCAAGTAGATAGAAGATTAAATTTGAAACTACAGATTTTAATAAGAATCTTAAAAAATTATTTAACTATAAAGTTTTTTTTCCAACTATTTTGACAATTTAATAGTTAAAAAAAGCTGCTTTTGTTAA
This sequence comes from Latrodectus hesperus, assembly GCA_037975125.1. Lineage (NCBI taxonomy): Eukaryota > Metazoa > Arthropoda > Arachnida > Araneae > Theridiidae > Latrodectus > Latrodectus hesperus. The sequence goes on from CM075862.1 coordinate 22,401,736, forward strand.
TATTAGAAAAATTTGAGTCTACAAAATGAATAGGCAACTAATTAATTAAGGCACTCAATTATTATGACGAATTTCAGCACTTTTAAAATTCAGATTGTAGATTTAAAAATTTTCAGGGAAAAAAACTTTAAAATTTTATGACTGAATTTATCTTTAATCACATTTGCATAGAATCAATTTTGCTTAACATTATTTTATTTATGTTTCTCTGTAATGATTTAATATTTCAAAGAAGAATTTTCCACCCTTATAAAACTTTTTCTTCTTTTTAAGGAAGAAAAATGAAATTTAAAAGAAAATTATTATGATAGAGCAGTAACTTAAGATCTACCAGATTTCCAAGAAATGATTACAATCTCAGCTTTGAATCTCAAAAAAGTGTTATCATTATCTTATTTTTTTCAAAGCAGTTTTTTTTTCATTTTTAGGGAAAAAGAAAGAGATGACACTGATAATTTTTTTAAACAAAATAATTGTTATCCTACAAATAGATCAGGAATATATTCAATATAAGTTATACTTTTAGCCTATGCAACACAATTACAATAGAAATAGTTTCTAATAATAAAAAAGCTAATTTTTGAATCAGTTAACTATTAAGAAATAATAATACAATTTAACACTTGTTAAATTAGACCTCCAGTTGTATCGATGCAAACATTACAAATATACATACATTTTACAGATTCTGATAATGAGTAGTACAGCACTGAAATATATAAAATAACTGTATTTTTTATATAGCAGAGGAACAGAAAAGTATTCTTCATACACAAAAATGATGTAATTTTGAAAGTTTAAAAGATAATAGGAAAAAGTTACTAATTATTTTAATAAGATCAGATAAAAATAAAATAAAACTTGAAAAAATATCCTTATATTTGAAAATATTAAAGAAAAAATTAATATGTTTAAATTAATAAATATTCTTATTTTATTTTAAATGGTAAACTACATTTGAAACCTTATGTCACAACTGCAGAAAATTCCTTTCTTCATAATAAAGCTTACTAAAAATAATTATATTCATAAGACTTTTTATGAATATAAATATTTTTAGTAAGCATTATTATGAAATCTAACAACTATTCATAATATGATTTGAAACGATCAATCTTCTGACAAAATTTAATTAACAAATATTTGAATTTTATACAGTGAAAATTTATGCTTATTTGAATAGCTTCACTATTACTACAAACTATAAAAGAATAATTATTAATAAAGCACAATTAAAATAAACAAAATAAAAATATCTGAATATATAAGAACAGCAAATTCAGAAATTGATTTACAGTGATTGATTTTTCTTTCATAACTTGTATTATTGTTGAAAAAAAGCCACTAAGAAAATGTATTAAGTTTTACAGAAGCTTAAAAAGTAGTGCAGTAAAAAAATTAGTTTCACCTTTAAAATTCTAGCCACAAAATTAGTAATTTAGCATTTTCACCTTATGATATAAAATATTTTATTTTAAAATAAGGACTTTATAACCACAAAAATATTTTACACTTATTATATTTGGAAATAAAAATCTGATGTTAACATTTTACATTATGTTAGAGTTCAAAAATAAGAATTTACAAATTTTATAAATTTTTTATAACATAACAAAATATTTCATAAATTAGACAAAGAAAGAAGAATGCACTTTTATCAACATTGAATATGCAAATAAGCAACTTAAAAATTGATTCTAATAATGTTACAAATGAAAAACAATTTCAGACAGTGTAGTATTTGGCAACTGTTTGGCGATCAATAAACTGCACTTGGCGTGGTTCGCATCTTTTTCGAGAGAGGTTGCCATATTTTAGAAGAGTATCGGCGGAGTGAGATCTATGATAGGTTGCAATATTTTGGTAAGAGCAGAAGGCTCCAAGTTAGTTATGTGCTTTGTCTTTGTTATTTAATGTGTGTTTGTAAATAAATAAATATGTTGTCAAGTAAATGGCAATAGTTAATTTTCTTGGCCATTCTACACATCACAGACAGTAATAATTTATATCACTGTCTGAAATTACATTAAAATGGCATTTTGTTTATAATTTTATCAGCGATTTTAATACAATGGATTTTTTCCACGTGAGAACACTAACACCAAAACACATTCTTAACTGCCCTGCCATTTTAAGATCTCTGGCCCAGCTCGGGGAATCCTTCCCCCTCGACATTGAAAAGAGTCTATACTAAGTATATATCAAGGAGACAGCCAGCTGTATTCTGCACACTCATGGTCATCTACAGTTTTCCCCATGGACATAACACCAACCAACCAACCAATACAATGGATAAAGTAATACAGCATAAATCTTATCAAGAAAAAACATTTCATTAATTTTTAATCTTAATAATTCCTTTTTCGTAACATACTTTCTCAGCACATTTTTTGCAACAGATTTAATTTCATAAATAGTGAAGGTAAAAATGCAAAGTTTGTTAATGCTATAAAGCGATTCAGTCATTAGTAAATTTGAGTAAAAGAATTGCAAACAATTTGTGATTGAAGTATTTACACTATTTGTGATAGAAGTCTGATTATAATATGGATTTAGTACCAAGCTACTAAATCCATATTATAATCAGAATCATCTGCAAATTGAAACAGAAGTTTAAAAATTCCAAACTCCATTTCAAGATCTTTATAAGACTCAAGCATTGCAATGGTAAAAATTAACACTGTAATTTAGTACTTCACTAGAAAAACTATCATTATTGTAACAGCTTAAATTTTTTTTAAAATAAACTATAAGTACTTAGCATTTTACAAAAAATAATGAGTCACAAAAATAAAATGTAAATCATGATACATTTTATATTTCTAAAAATAGAGAAATTTTTATACTAAGCAATGAGCACAAAGTGGAGAAAACAAAATAGTTTACCACTACAAGGCAAAGGCACAACTTTATAGTCTCCACACTGATCAAGTTTTTGATAAAAACTGCAATCTGATAATTTCCCAACCACTGGTCCACTTTTACTAAAGAAAGAAAATTTCATTAAATAATAAGTAACAATTCAATAAAATTACAATACCTTTCTAAAATAAAAATCCTTCAAATCAATTGAATTACAAATAAAAATATCTAAAATACAATCTAAAATTATCCAAACTTTAAAAAGAAATATTATGAAAGCAACCATTCATGAATATGCCACAATTACTACTATATAATCCATATTTCCTTTAAAGTAATTAGTTTCATTTATGTAATAAAGAATACCATAAAAATTAAAGAAAATTACAGATATAGCAAATTCAAAATAGAAATGCAATTTTTATTTCCTTATTATGTTAAAATTCATTAAAATACTTTTAAGTAATTTTTAATTTATGCAAATAAGCATAAAATAATTACACATAAACATTCACAGCAAAAATTTTTCATGCATTTAATTTAAAACTTATCTAAAAATAATTAATCATAAAATGAGAATAACATTAAAAAATTTGGGAAAGATAATTCTGTTTTTACATTTCCATAACATTTAAGTATGCTTTATTGATGAAATCAAAAATCACTGCAATTAAAAAGAATGTGAATCCATACAGAAAACTCTTTTGATAGAAAGACAAGATTTTTTTAATATTATATTCCTTAAATTTCCGATTTCTCCTATTATAAATATCAGAAGCTACAGAGCAACAGATTAAGATACTAGTTATTTTTAGGTGGTAATGAAATATTTAGAATGTAGTGATGAAAAACTGAAAAGGTTCAATATGAAGAAACACAGATGATGTACTTCACTTATTTGCAAGTATCACATATTCATAATGATTAGAAATAATTAAAGACAGAGAATTAATACTTTAGAAATATTTAAAGATTCAATAGAGGACAGGAGGAACAGATATAAAAAATTACAATAATTTCAGTAAATGAGAAGAGATAGAACAGAAAAAATAACAAAGAATGATTTGATGAAGTACACAAAATCTTACTTAAGGAAAAGATAAAGCAAGAGTAAAAAATAAAGCTAGATATTTTTCACACAATTAGCCATTATCAAAATACAATAACAGGCTCATCAGAAAGAAAAAAGAAAAAGCTAAGTGAAAAATATGGGCAAAAGGACACTGGAAGAAAAAGGATACAAGAGAAGGATCTGTTAATGATAGGTTCCCTGAAAAGTGTTGCAAAATAGCTTCTATAGAAAGATTACTGTTTGCAAATAACCTTTTATAATTGGAAGAAAAATGAACATGACATTGAATAAAAGGATGAATTTATGGACAGAGGAGTAGAATATTTTGAAAACTAATTGAACAGAAATGAAATAATTAAACAAGGTGAAAGGACTGGAAACCAGGAAAAAAATTGCAACTCAAAAAGATAAATAAAAAATAAAAAAAAAAGTTGCAAAACAGGTAAGTTTTAGGAAAAGATATGATTTGTTCAAAATTACTACAGTATGGTAGTTATAAATTATACAAAATAGAAAGAACTGGAAAGCAATACAGGTTTAGATAAATTAGATAAACTACTGACCACATATTTTTCAAGGAATACATAACGAAAATGCCATCATATGAATACAAACTATCAATTTATACAGATTTTAAATTAATCTTCTTCATAAATTAAATATACTTAGATTTGTTTTTAACTTTTACAAAAGTGAAAGTTAAAAACAAATTTTCAAGAGAATTTAAAGTTATGATTGGATAGAGATAGGGAGACATTGTTTATTGCCTGCCTAGAAAATGATGTGCAGCTCATTATTAAATAGAAATACTGTTATTTTTTAATAGAATAATGTACATGTCATAGTCCTGGATTTTACTGATGATACAGTTTTGATAGCTGGAAACAAGAAAGCTTTGACTGAACTGTTTAATGAATTAGTAACAAAAAACCTAGTAAGCTATTGGAAATTTAAAAAATTAAATATGCGGTCATGGATTTAACTTTTTTAAATGGCTTGTAAAGAAAAAGATACATAACTACATGTAAATGAAAAAGTAAAGACACTCAGTATCTCTTCAATGAGGTATTGAATATAACATTTATAGAACACTTGTCAATATTACTACACATTATATACTAATGTCTAAAGACCTCAAAAAATATTTTAAACATATTAACTTGCATTAGAATAGGGAACTTTATTGAGATGTAATTTATAATATTTGGGTTTAAATGCAATAAAAAATAATTTTATGGCAGAAATCAAAGAAGGCCTGAATGCTTCTAACTTTTAACTGAATACTCACAACTTTTTTGCATTATGGAAGCTAATAGGATTTAAATTGGTGAAACAGAAACTTTTTGAGAAGAAATGTTTTGTTTAAATTTCAAAATTCTGATACTATAAAGGGAAAAATAATCACACAAAAACAAAATAACAAACCTGTGGCTAGAATATGTTGATTTCTTAAGGTATTGAAGAGCAACAACAGGTGTATTACTACCAAATCTAGGTAATTCTTGAACAGATCTGCTTGTAACACGAATATCAAAAAGCAGAACTCCACCAGTTCTCAAACCACCATAAAAGTAGACAGGGTCATCAGAATCCCAAGTGCAACTCCAAACATCTGAGTCTACAGAATACCTATAAAGAATAAACAAAAGTAACAAGTTAGTGCATCTAATAACAGAGTAGTTAAAAAAATAAATCCATACCTATTTTTGATAAGATAGAATAAATATTAAAACAAAAATTCAATATTAAGGTAACAAATTTTAAACTTTTGTACATAAAATTTAGAAAACTTGGAAACATTTTACATTAAAAACAAAATAATTCAATTTTTTTTTGCAAAAATGTTGCATTGCAAAAAATAAGCTTTCTATATTAAAAATGCATATTGAATTATAAATAAATTGATATCCTGTAGTTTCTAAATATAAAAGTTCTTACCAAGTAATATTGTCAGTCTATAAATCAAAGGCCAAATGTAATATTAAATGTTAAGTTATTAATAAAGAAATGTGACAACATAAGCTTTACAAATTATGTTAAATTACTGTATCTTTATGATCAGTTTTAATAATTATCAAAGAATAATTTCAAATCTACTTTAAGATGAAGTCTCAGCATCAAAATATGACATTGTTAAGTTTATTTTTTGCTAATTGATTACATTTATACAGAAAAAGAGTAATTCATACAATAGTATGATTCAAAGTAAATTTCAAACAACTACAAATATTTGCTTAAAAGGGGAGAATCTAAATTGAACTGTTAAAAGGAAAAGAAGAAGAATTCCCAGCCATGTAGCATACAATAGCATAATCCAGTAAAATATATTCTGTTGTTGTTGTGGTTTACCCGTCTTGGATGACAGTAACATCAAACCAGGTCCATGAGCCCAAACGCCTTCAAACAATAGAGCACAGCCTCAGGGATCGAGAACAGCTGGCCTTTATTTAAATCGATGCAGGCCAAAATGTGAGCAGGAGCAGCTTGAGTTAGATTGCATTTTGGACACAGGGGATAAACTTTGTGGTCTGTCACATGATGTTTGTACAAGAGTGTGTCCACTTCGAAAGCTCGCAAGAGTTGTCTGATCATGCCTGTTGCCAACCCCAATTAGAACAGCACCAGGGCGATTTTCCGCACATAAGAAATATTTAAGCCATATTTTGATATATTTATTTATTTGTGTTGAAATTAAAATATAAGAATTTTTTGCCTGAAAATAATTACTGATTTTTTTCTTATTCTTATATATTAATATGTATACAATTTTTAATAATATAAATAAAATGTTCTAGAAACAGAAAAATTAGAAAAAATAAAAGGTTAATAAAATTGATTACTATCTATTTAGTTTTGAAAGATAATAAATTAACAAAAATGTTGCAAAATGCAATATCCAAATTTATGACACACTAGTAGACAGAACATTTTGTGCTGTTAAAAAATGTTTTAATCATAATTTAATTATATATTTTTGATTACATATTATTATTTCAAAATAAATATAACATGACTATTTATTATAAATATTTTAAAAAAGTTTCAGAATGATTTATTGTAATGAAATTAAGTACCATTGGCTATTTTGAAATGATTTTAATTCTGAATAAATTAAATACATACATAGTTTTACAGTTACAGGATGTAAATTCAAAGCAGATATTGTTTTATTTTATAAAAAAATGTAATTGAAATCAGTTACAATATATTCATGTTCTTTAACAAATTTTAGTTTAATACCAGTTAAAATTAGCAATAGTATTTTGATTTTAACTAAATATTTTATTTAAGGTAAATATAATATATATATACCAACTAGCATAAATCATTGTACAAGGATATGCTTTAGAAAAGGTTTAAGTACTGATGCATGTATTAAACATGAAGCAAAATAGCTTCAAGCAGAACTAAAACTATGAGGCATCTTTTTGATTACAAAAACAAATGAAAAAAGGTAAGATATAATGCAAACTATGAAGCTTACTTTATATTCCAAAATGAGAAAGATGTTATCAAAAGAAAATGAGTTTAAGAAAGATAAATAAAAAAAAAAATGAAAATATATAATTAAGAAAAAAATTTAGTGACTGGGAGTCTATTTTTACTTTCTTAAAATAATTTTAACTTATTATTAAAATCTCTCTAAGTTTATGAATAAAATGCTTTCAAAAATGATTCAGTAAAACATTTCAGAAGTATAAAATAAACATGCAGGTATAACAAATTTTCTTAAGTAATTAAAAATGTATGTTTTATGGACCATAATTAATTATGGCCATTAAATTATTTATCTTCAATTATTTTTTAATTTTTTGTTAAACTAAATATTAAGATGGATTAAGTTCATAGAATCTAGAATGTATTTATAAGATGTAATTATTGTACTTTTTGAATATTTAGGGTTATTTCTCAAAAGATAGATAATAATGTTAGACTAAAAGATTTCATAATGTTAGTCTAAAAGTGAATAACAATTTACAAAAATTTTTCCAAAATAAAGACAAAAGATACAAATACTAAGGAATCCATGAATTTTAAAAGTGCTCCAATAAAAATAATAAAAACTGATATTTTTAGAAAATATAGAAGATAAATATTTTTACAATGTATATATAAATACAGTACATGTTAATTTTACAAACTTGTAGAGATCGAAAATTTATAAAATAAAAAATTACTTGTTATACATATTTTATCTCACTGCTCTCTTTTTATAAATAAATTACTATTAGAAAAATTATTTAGTATGCATTATATAGAAACATGTAAAATAAAATTCATAATTAAAAACAATTTACTTCATTTCATTGAAGAAAACTCGGTTAAAGTAAGCACTTTTTTCTATTTCAAAACTACATTTTTTTAACATATATTTTTCAATGAAGAAAAGCATTTCACTGTTTTTCTCAAAAAGTAACTTCATCATGTTTGATACCTGAATGTTCTTTTTTATGTTTATTTATTATATGTTCTCAATCATTTAATCACCAAACAATTCTTACGAACAAGTTACATCTGAATCCAGATTCAAAAAGTCTTGAAGTAAAATTTCGGACAGCAGTAGGTTTCTTGGTCAAACCTCTATCTCCAGTCAAGTTCTCCGATAACTTTATTTCCTTTCTTCAGTTACAATGATTTATTTAAAAATTCATGTAGGCGAAATGAATTAGATTTTGCTTTTTGGCAGTATTATTTCAAGTATACATTTACATTGTGCCTAAAATGTCAATTTCATATGCTGATTACAAGACACGATCACCATTTCAAAGGTATCCTACAATATTTTCACTTAAAGCTATGGATTGTGTTCCAACATATATAAAGTCGCTAGTAGATTAGATAGGAGAAATTCCACACAGATTTCTTTAAAAAGTCAGGGATAAATGATACTTATTACAATGCATTAATAAGATCAGTTTTAACCTATACTTCAGAGACATGGATTTAAACAATGATGGAGGAAAAAGCACTAGCGATTTTCGATATAGGAAAGTTCTAAGATTTATTTTATACTTTTTCAAAAAAATACCTTGAGGAAAAGATATAACTTTGAAATCTACTGAAATTATAAAGATGGTGGCATTCAATACATAAAACTGGATAAAATGAGATGGCAAGTCTCCTGAGAATGAGCGCAGAGAGAACACTTCTAAAGGTCTTCAATGCAACACTTTTCTGTGGAAGACTTTCTTTCCTGTATGAGAAGAGACAGCCTAAATAAGGATTTTGCTAAACTTCAAAACTGGAATCCCATCAAAAGGAAAAGGATGGAATGGGAAAGACTTTTGAAGAACATGGCCCACAATTGGGCTGTCGTGCCAATATTGATGATGATTGATGAATGATACTTGAAGTTGGTGCCTAATTAGTAGCTCACCGACATACATCACACTAGGATTTATAAAAATATTTTCACTCAATTTCAATTTCAGAACTGATATTTTTTATTCAATTTTCAAAGAGTACCCAAAAATAAAATTAATTTAAGTTTCTCAATTATAAAATATAAAAAAATAATAAGATGACAAAAAATAAATGCACACAAGTTCATAAGAAAAGAAAATTTGAAAAATTTAATTCATAAATGGAAATTAAAATTATCATTGTATCTATGGTTAGAAATAGGTCAATAGTTTGCAAGATTGTGAGTGTTCATAAAATTAAGGTATTAAGGTTAATAAAAACAAGCGTCTATTGCACATTCTCATAAATGAAAATGTACGATATATATATATATATACATACATATATATATACATACATACATACATACATACATACATACATACATATATATATATATATATATATATATATATATATATATCGTACATTTTCATTAAGGTATTTGTAATATATATATATTAATATATATAAGCACATATCTCTATTTATCTATGTTTATATACACATATATATTTGTACTTATGTATACATATGTACATACTTGCACATATATAAAGTTATGAAAATAAAAAAAATTAGGGGTAACAATTTAAAAACTATTAAAAATTAAAATAGGATCATTTTCAATAACATAACCAGTTTCAGAATCTTGAATGTACAAAACAAAAATTTAACAAAATCTACTAGAGGACATATTTATAAATGAAAAATATGATTAAGAAAACAAAACTTACGCTTGCACAACAGAATTGGTTAGAACATTTGTAATCTTTACAGTTTTATCAAGTGAAGCTGTCAAAACTAAACCATCATGACAATGAAAAGCCATATCTTTAATTGGTTTTTGATGTACTAACACAAATTCTGAAGCCTTCATTTCTACACTTGATATCTACAAAAATAAAGGTAACAAATACAGTAAATAAAATATAAATAAGAAATTCAACAATGTAGCTTTCAATTATTTAAAAGTGAGATCATAACAAATTCAAAAGTTTAAATATATAAAAACACAATTTGTTTTAGAAATTAATAGGTACTTTATACTTTGAAATAATTGTGAAACTTCATAAAAGCTGATTACTCTTAAAATTACATTAAATAAATCTCTTACCTGAAGTGACATTTTATCAGTTTTTTAAACTATTTTGCTGGAGGCATTAGAATCCTAAAGTTCAATTTTTGCATTACCTATCTTTATTTTTTAATTGTGTGAAATTTGGTAATTTAACATAAGAAAGCCCATTCATGCATTACTTTGAGGAAATGTATACATATTTTTTACGAATTACTGCTCAAATACTTCCCAAATTTATATGAAAAAAATGTATAGGGAAACAAAAATACCTTATTCAGCAAGTGATATTATTTAAACATATAATTTGAGAGACTCTCCACAATAAACTACCATGTAAATTGAAAGCAAAAATCAAACTTTTATGTTTCTTACACATAGCACAAGAAACTTAATGCAAATTTGTAAACGTAGTACTATAGATAGTCTTATATTTTCAAAATATTTAAAAATGCTTGAAAGAGAAAACTTTTTAATCAATTTTTCCTTATTATTGTAGTTTTGTTTCTAGGAACAAACTAATAATGAAATTTTCTGGACAGAAAGCATTTTAAAGATAAAAACAAACTTACTTTTAAATTAATCCAATGATCTGAATCAATTTACTTATAATTTTTTGTATCAATAAAATTTTGCATTGAGCTTTTTCACTAACAGTAAAATCATTTTACCAACTATTTACTTGGAAAATAGTACAGAATTTCATGAAAAATTTGATTTATGATAAAGCTCTTTGAATATTTTTTTAAGTAAAATTCTTCATAAAAAGAAGCATATTTTATAAAAAAAATAAGCATGATTTTATGTTTTTTATATCTTGAATCCTGAATGTAATTTGATGTCTTGTTTTACACATTAGATATGGTTTGTTACTCAAAAATAATTCTTTACAAATGAGGGCTAATTAAACCAGAATCTACAATTTAAACTCTATGTACTCTGGGATTAATAGGAAACGAATGTTTTTATTTAAAATAGAAAATGAATAAAAACTTTTAAAAGGTATTTAAAAAAATAAGCTTCTAAATATGGATTTTTAATATAATAAACAAAATACAACAGAAAAAATTAGTACATTTATTATTTTTTTAACTATATTTCATGCAATGTAAATAACAATTTATTTTTGATAATTAATCAAAATTTACAGTAAATTTTAAGAATTAACAACGATTTCTAAATTTATTGCTGTAGTTTTTGAATGATCAAATAAACTAATTAGTATTTTTTTAAATTAAAATATAAAAATGAGAAAATTTCAGAAAATAATGTAATCAATATTTTTCATCATATTTTTATTTTCCTAAATTTGTATACTAATTCAACAATCCTGATATCCTTGAATCTTAAACAATGACTTTTTGCTTAACATATTACAGTTTATTATATAAAAATTTCATAAGAATTTGTACAAAAACTATGTAAGCAGATAACTTTTAATTAATAATTTTACTTAACTTCTAGTGAACATTTAACTGTTTATAAATCAAATTGAATTAACATTTAAGGAAAGGAAAAATAATTTTGAAAGTGAAATATTAAATACAAATCATATTGTAAGCAGGAATGAAAATATTTCAAAAGGATTGCTAAAACATAATATTTAAAACTTTTAGCATTAAAATTAGCTTTATAAAGCAATAATGATAATTGCATGTTCATTTCTCTCAAGAGCATCTAAAAAGAAAGATAATTTTAAATATCATATACCTCTCAAAAGTAACCGTTTAAATACTCAAAAACTTTTTTTTTCTAGTTTCACAGGTTTAACCCCTTGCCAGTATCGCCCGAATTCAGTTCGGGCAATTTCTGCATGCAGTATTTGTGATGCCCGAACTGAGTTCGGGCAGAAGAAAAATTAACGTTTCTATCTTGTGAAGTCTGTGCTGAGTTCGTTTCTACTTTAGGATACTTAATTCCCTATTTTCCTAATAAATGACACAAGTGGTCCTAGTTTTTTACTAATTCCAACTTTGGTTCTGAAGGTATGAATACAACACTATGGAAGGTGATGTTAAAGTCAATCAACATCTTACAGACTTCCCGATTGCTAGAAAAGGAGGTAAAAAATATTACTAGAAATTTTTTTTCTATCTCCAACACCAGCTGTTATATAAATAGCTCCTTTATTTTGCATATTTAAGCAGGAGTTGCGAAAAATATAAACTTCAGAATATCAATAGTTGAACTAAATAAACCAAATGTTCAACTACCAGGACCATTGCATCCTAGTGTAAGCTTACTGCGCCTCACAGGTCGACACTTTCCAGAATACATCCCATCAATGGGGAAAAAATCTACTCCAATCAGGCAGTGTTTTATATGCTGTCGTAAAACCAATGAACAAGGGAAGAGAATAAGGCATGAGACAAGAGTTTATTGTAAAAAGTGCAATATATAGGCTATTGAGCAGCACCTTGTTTTGGGGTATACCATACTGTAAAAGATTTGTAAAATTTATGTATTGAAAATCATATTGTTGTGTTTTTATATTATACTAGTTACATTTAGCTTCAAAATTTCGTTTAATTTGCTCAATGCGAATAACATATATGTGTAATCAATGTTTTATGTGTATGTAAAAATTATAAATATAGTAGTTATTGTATTTAAAACTTTATTTTTGTAATAAAAAAGCATTTTCTAACTCTTATAATAATATAAAGAATAAAATTAAACAGTCAAAAAAATTTCCATTTTTCTGAAATATATGTCACAGTTAAGGGGTTAAGGTGGTTTAAAGGTTTACTGTAACATTTGTCTTTGCAATATGAATTTCTAAAAACTGATTATAATTTTTTTTCAAATATTCATCCACAGGAAATGAGAGTATATTATAAACAATTTTTATAAAATCATCTTACTTGACCTTTCTGTGTTTCCTTTTAAATAATGGGAAATTTCTAGAAGAGAGATAGCTGTTCTTGGAATCAATGTGGCTAGATCTAAAAAACTTGAGAGCAAAGACATAGTTTTCTAGGTTATTCATAAAATGAAATAAACTTCCAGTTTTTAGAAATCTACTAGATTGCACTGACTGGATGAAAACTGAAAGACATAACTGAGGATAAATTACCAGCAGGGACTTGTAAAACATCTTGAGGTTTTAGAGTTTTCAATGACCTATATGTTACAACTCTTAAATTTAATCTCAAATAAGAACTCATCTTTATTCTCAAAAACAGTTATCTATTCTTAACAAGTTTTGCTACTGACATTAAACTGAGAAATTATTGAAGATTTTTTAATCAGCAAATGAAAAAATAATCCACTTCTATTTGATTATTATTAACCAAGTGATAATGAAAAATTTTACACAGTCTACCAAGTAAAATAGTCATTGTTAAAGATTGTAATATCATAAGAATATTTCTATATAATAGTATAAATAAAAATATTAGATTTATTATTTTATTTAAATTTATCTAGTTATTTAATAGTTTCTATTAAATAACTAGATAAGTTTTTCATAAAAATTCTATCTAGAAATGTAATACTTAATATTTTAAAACCAAGTTACTCATTTATTATTTTTTTACTTACAGTAATTATATTGAAAATAAATGTTTTTAATTCAGCATCATTAAATAAGTAATTCTAAAATCAATTCAGGAGATATTAACCTCTTAAGTTTATATTCAACAAATAGAATTAGCCTCTACAATATTTAATGAACAAAACCTTATTAATACTATTGTTTAGATATATCTCTTAAGATTATGAATTTGTAGTATTTATTCTGGCTGTCACAAAGAACCCACTTCACAATAGTTGGCTTTGCTTTGTTAAAATATAGATGCACGTTATAATTAAATTACTGACAATAAATTTCATAATTTTTCCTCACAGGGCATTAATATTTTTGATTGTATTTTTGAAATTTATCTTTTTTTATCCAGCGATCAATACAGTGACATTAGAAAATATTTAAACATATCAATTAAAGGAAGAACTGACCTTCCGAAACCCATGTCCAGGAAATAATTCATTAGTTGATGGTTGAGAAACTAAGATCATTCCCAATAATTCACAGACATCAACTATCCTACAGCCACCTTGCTTAGCTATTTCAATAGTTTTTTCTAATGAAAATATTGAAGCATTTTGTTTTGCAGCTTGGGCTTTTTCTTTCAGTTTGGAGCCACATCTAAAAATATTATATAAAAGAGGACAATATTGAATTAAACAACATAAATTACTTTTCTTTCAGAAAATAGAACTGGTGAAAAGCAGACTTTTAAAAGCATAATATAATAATCTATCATTTGCATTTACTTGCTTTCTATATGTTTCCTACACTGCATTTTAAAATTAAACTAATTAAGGGAACTTAATATATAACAAACAGAATGAAATATTGAAACCATCAAGTCATCAGAGGAAATTTTTTTGTCTTATTTTATTATTATTTATTATTATTATTATTATTTTTTTGAATATGAAGGCTTAAGATAGATATCAAAACATTCCAAGTATCTTCACATGAAATGGAGAAAAAATGCATGAATTGTTGAATCGAAGGCCAGAACACTAATAATTTTAGCTGCCAGATCTAATCTTTACTTAGCAGAGTGACACTAGTTCTTACAGAGTATTTATTAAATATAGGGCCACCACAGTTTTTCTGTAACACCTCATTTTTCTTCTCTCAGTTAACCCTTATATATGCAGCTCTTTTTTTTTATCAATTAATACCAAAGGTCATTTAATAAATTTCAAATTTAAATACTAATAAATAGCTTACAATATACGAAAATACTATCAAAAATACATTTATATCATACATGCCACAGTTCAATATTCTTCTATGTATAAATAATAAAATTTCTTATATTGATTTAAATAATACTATGAAAATTTATTCTAACATTTTTACTGACTTGCTTTTATAAAAATTTTGATAATTCCACATAAAAGTTTCTACAAAAACATGAAATAGTATTTCTTTGAATTCTCAAAATTTTCAAATAAAAATTTTAATGATTTGCATAATTTTCATAGCTTTTAAATTTTTTCACTTTTCCTATTTGTTAGCAACAACAAAATAGGAAAAGACAGTTGATATATACATATTAAAAACACCTTTTATGTTGTGGAAATCATGGCAAAAATATTATTGTGGGATTGAAAGTGCCACCAAAGGGCCATTCA
Source organism: Latrodectus hesperus (assembly GCA_037975125.1). Classification (NCBI taxonomy): domain Eukaryota; kingdom Metazoa; phylum Arthropoda; class Arachnida; order Araneae; family Theridiidae; genus Latrodectus; species Latrodectus hesperus. Next base: position 22,417,302 of record CM075862.1, read on the forward strand.
AATCAAGTTTGTTGTCGGACATAGAGGAGGAGAGAGAACGACGAGGAGATGGAAGAGGAAGATGTACAAATTAATACTGTGATTTTGGACAATTAAATACTTCGAATTATAACTAAGATGTTAGATTAGACTATGTGATTTGATATTCATTTGTAAATATGTAAATAGTATTTTTGTTATTTTAAAACCATTATTAAATAATTTCAGCTTTATCTGTCATTATTTTTGATAATGAAACAACAGAACCCACATTATTGATCACCAGGAATCAAAGAATAAACATAAATTTCAAAAACAAGTTAATACTTTCACCATATTTTTAAATATTTTTCTCCATTTTGCAACATTTGCCTTAGTATACATAAATACTTATCTTATGAGTTTTCTTTTTTTAAAAAAATCAAAACATTAGAGTGAAAATTTTACTGATTATTTTCTGTGATTAGCCCAGGAAGTGATTAACAAAATATTAACCTCATATTTTTTTAGCTGTCCAATAAAAATTATGAATCTAATGATAAATAACTTTATAAAAACACTTCTCAAATATTTTACCTACAGTTAAAATCATTAAATTTCATTTAAAATTTAAACACAATATACAGTCCCCATGTTAAGGGATTTTTTAAATCTAAAATTGTCACAATTTTTTAACACATACTAATAGATAGTTAATTTATATTTATTTTCATCAAATTTTTAATGAGGAAATTCTTTAGTTATTTTCGTTTTAATTTTGAGTAATGATTTAATTAATAATCAAGCTTGAATAATTTTCTGCAGTCATTAAAATAAATTATTGATATGAGAACAAATGGTCGAAGATATTTAACTTTTAAAATACTAATATAAAATAGCAGAAATTTGATAGAAAATAAAACTGTACTAAATCTTTAATAAAAACATGTTTTAAACATTCAAATCAATTATATTCATAATTAATGAGACAATTGCTTAAATCTTAGCTTTGAAATACTTTAGAGCATTAAAAATATACATACAATTATTTTAAGAGAAATTCCTACCTATAAGAAATATTTCAATTATATACTTCAAATACGCTTAAAACAATTAAAGAAAATAAAAATAATTATTTTCCTTACATGCTAGAAAATGGTACTGTGTAATCTAAGTATTTATACAATGTTTTGAAGATTTTAAAGTCAGTAAATTTTTATCTAAAACTTTTAGATATATTCATAAGATTTAAAAAAACTCAAGAAATCAAGATTTTTATAATTTCTAAAAATACAGAACAAGAAGATAACCTAGAAAAATTAATTGCCTAGTAATAAATTAAAAATCAAATGCAAACAACTACAACCAAAATAAAATGGAAATAAAATATTGTTTCATTCATTTTAACCTAATTTCTATTATTTAATAAACTACTGAGCAAAATATTTTAAAAAAATATCTTGCCCAATTGGAATTCATACAAATGTAGTAACATCAATAAGAAAATTTCATATTTATGTAAAAATACAGTCAAATTTTGCATCCAAATCAACAAAGGCCAATTTTTCTTTCAATATCAATACTCTATTTAATGTTAAAAATTCAATAATGATATTTTTTGTAAACTCATTTATAAAAATTTGAAGACTTAATAATGGTTTTTGGTTTGCAGAGGGATAATTTCTTTGATTTTTACCAAATGATAATAAAATAAAAAAATCTTTACAGAAGATAAAATATTCTTGATTTGATATTTTGGGAGAAATCTTTGTAAAAATCCAGATAAAGAATTTTTTTTTAGTTTTCATACCTAATATCATGTAAAGGAAGTTGATGTTGAGAAAATGATTTAATTGAAGGTAAAAAAAATATCTATCAGAAAAAAAAACATTTTATGCATATAAATTTATTATTAATGGAAACAAAACATTAAATCTAGTGCTCTCCTCAAGGAAGAGGCAATAGTACTTTGTATGATAAAAATATAAAGTAATAAATGTTATATTGTTATTATAATTTTGTCATTGATAATTTTTAATAATCAGCAATTATAATGGAATTTTTTTTTCTTTTTTTTTATTAAATAAATTTAAGATTCAAATATGCAATGTTTGGTATTTTAAAATTTGATTAACACAAGTTCATTAGATGACGGATGGTACGGTGCTCCTGATGGGCTGAAAACCTAAGTTGAACTAGTTTGGCTACACGTGAATTTCAATATCCAACATATATGCTTCCAGTAATTGCTGATACCAGAATTAAATAAAAAAATTTTTCGTTTCATTATATCAGTTCCTGGGTGAAGAATGCATTCAGATTGTGAAACATGGTGCTCAACGCTGTACTTCAAATTTCAGCAGCAAAACTTACGCCCAGTTCATCAATGTTGCTGCCATTTTCATTTGGCGATATTTATTTCAATACAACACACGCTTTTAAATATTTATTTAAACATTAACTAGCTAACATTGCACATTACACAAGTATATATACAAGCTACATTGAAAAGGAAATATGCCTATCGCTTGTTTACATATTTTCACTTCTTTTTCCTCTACTCTAGTTGCCATTCAGTCAACAATAAATTTCGTGGGAAATGCTGTGTTGCCACACATGTAATTTTTTTATCTTTATGATGCTGAAAATTAACTAAATAAGATATTACTTTTTGAAAAATAAAATTTTACATAACTGCAAGAATTACTTACCTATATTCTTGAAGCATTTTATTGGCTTCACACAGTTCTCGCTTTAATCTTTCGCATTCTTGTACAGCCATCATGTGCTTCAATCGCTCTCTCGCAACCTCCATTTCAGTTTTCTTCCTTAATTCTCTTTCTTTTTGTAAATCTTCAAGAGCTTTGTCTCTTTCAGTGGAATCCATAACCTTTCAGAGAAAATTGGATTATTTAAATTAAACAATTTTATAAACATTCTTGATTGAGAATTTTTTTTACTCTTCTTTTAAAGAGTAACTCTTAAATAATTTATCTATGAAATTTTATATAATGGACTTTGAGTTACAGTATTATGAAACTAAAATATTTTTATTACAAAATAATCAATCGAGAAATGTATCCACATAAATTTTATCATTAAATATGAAAAAAAAAGTTCATTGTGAATGATTGCAATTAATCTTATATCCGACAATCTCAAAACAAAGTGCAGCCACTAAATTTAAGAGTTATTTGGAAAAGGGGTGGCTGAATAAGTTTATCATCTACCCCTTTCATTTGTGCCATAAATTTAGAGTTTAAAATAAAATCACATTTTGAATAATAAATTGTTTTCAAGTAAAGATTTAATCACTTTAACCTTTTCAGGACGGGGCGCCTTTGTTTAAGACGCGTTCAGGACGAAGCAGAAGCGAAAGGAATGATGTTACAGGACGGGGGTTTTCTCCGCTAAGCCTAACTTTAGAAAAAAATTCGTAAAAAATAAAGTTAAAGTCCTACCGCCATGATTTTTGGTATCATTTTATATTATCACATAATCTATCTTATAACATTAAAACTAGACTTTAATAATGTTTTTCCTTCAATTTATATGAAAATATATGCATAAGAAAGTTGCATACTTCGGGAAATAATTTTCGACAGTGCAATTCTTGTTTTTCCAAAATTTTAATTGACAAAACACTTCAACATATTTTCAAATTAATAAAAACTATACAAGGGCTATTTACAAGAAAAAATAAGAAAATTTAAAATGGAGACTGAGTATGGAAAATCTCAAAGCACGGATAAACGCAAAGTCCGACATTGCATCTGTGTCAGAATCGCTAGAAATATCATTTTCAAACTCTTTAGCAAATGAATCATCACTTTCATCGATATCACTGAATGGTTCATTTACCATACGTGTATATTCATCCTCTGTTAAATAACGTTTCCTCGCCTTAATAATCTGGAATCGAGAATTTTTGAAATAGCAAGAAAAGTGAGAAAATAAAACCGAAAGCAGTAAAAACTGTAACGAAACTGACGCTAAAACCCCTAAAAGACCCCCCATAGTAGCGAAAACAAAATAAAAAAAAGTGTTCGGAGAGCTATCAGAAGCGAGAATGCTTAAATCACGTGGAAAGTTGAAGAGCCGAGCTGTGTTTGTTTACATTGCGAATTCCTCTCTCCCCAGCCACAGCTGATAATCAAAATACCAAAAAAAGCAGGAATACGAAAAAAATGAAGGTCAGAACACTAAAACTACGTTCAGTTTAAATATAATGGACACATAGTGCCCTCTAGCGATTATTAAAAATTGTTCCAGCTTAAAATGCATATATGCACGGCCCGGCCCTCACTTTCGTCTGTACGAAATGCATATATGCACCGCCCGTCGCGAAGAGGTTAACAGAAATAGAAAAAGAGTATGAAATAAAATGGAAAATTTATATATAAATAAAAATTATTAGGAAATTTGAGATATAATCTTAAATAATTTAACAGAATTATTGTAAAATCTTAAATATTAATTAATCATAATTACATAAATTTATGATTGTAAGCAATATATATCTAATAAAAAATAAGATCTTACTTTTACAGATTTGGCATAAATATTTCTAATTTCAGATTTTCTAGCTCTGGCATTACATTGAGGACACCTTGAACTTTGACCTTTAAGCCAACGAGTAATGCAACTAAAATCACAAAAAGAAATTAACATAAAATCAATAGTAAGAAAACTTTTAAATCTTTCAGATTTTTAAGTTTAAGCAGCTATTATACATATTTCATATGAACCTTTTGTTATATTTTGAATTATGCAACTGTATTAAGTTATGTTGAATTACATAGCTTGCAAAAATGGCTCTATCTTGATTATTTCTTCCATTTTTAAAGAGAAATTAAACTTCCAGTCATATATATAAGAAAAATTCTCAAAAATTTGCTTATGAGGACTTTGTAGCTTAAAAACATGATGTGGCATTAGAAATTTTGTTCACATCTATTAGCAATGAGTGTCTTAATACTTAACCAAGAAAGCTGTTTCTTCGTTATATTTTTTAAAATTTATTTTAAAAATAAAGTTTTTTTTAATTCATTTTAAAGTAAAAAAATTCCTATTGTATTTTCAATTACATTTTAATTTATTGGAAATACATATTTTTTAGGCAAATATAATTATTCTGTTTTCTTTGTGGCATAAATGATTCATACTTTTTTTGTCAACTAATCAATAGTAAGAAATCTACATCTCACAAAAGTGAGTCTAAATCAGTATAAGTAGTTGGCCAAGTTTCTGAAGGTCATTGTAAATGAAGGATGCAAGACTATTTCTGAATAAGTATCTATTAAGATTTTAGAACAGATTTTTTCTTATCACAATTATTTTTCTATCAAAAAATATTCCCATTTCATTGCACTCTTTTATAACAAAATTTCAGATTCTTTCTAGATTTCTTAATTAAATTCTAGATTTTTTTCATTTTCAAAAAATATATATTTCTGGAATCAATACTAATCAAAATGTTAAAGAAAATTGTGAATGAATGAGTGGTAATTAAAGAATGATTCTCTCAATTTTTGACTGATACTTAATTTTATGAATGAGAAACAAAAATTTGGAAATTTATTTGTAGAGTCATTGATTTGATATTTGCTATATCTATGTGATTTATATAATCATAAATATCTATAAGATTATAAAAGTAATTTTGTTTTAATACAAATGTAAAGCTATTTTCAGCCATAGAAAGTTTGTCTTTCAAATGGTTGTGTTATGTGTTTTATATATTGAATGCAATCAATACTATATCAAAATCTCACAAAGAAGATTATAAATAAAACTTTCCTATATTTGATTTAATTTCCCTGATAAGGATTGGATTAATTCACGATAATATAAATAACAGCTTAATGAGTGAAGGAATTCATTATTTAATAACTGCAACATGAACACATAATAGAAACATATTGAAAAGCTAATTTAAAATTAAAACAGGATAATAAACATGAAAGTAACAATTGAAATGGATGGGATCATTGCCATAGTGATCTAGAAAGTTCATTTTGTGGAAGTAGAATTATTTATAAAATTGATCATACACACAATAATAAATTGCTCTAATAATAACTAATTTTTATCGAGAATTGCTGTACATAATTTTTTCCAGATTAACCTTACCAATCAGTGCACATTAAGCCTGAAGAAATACTTACAATAAGCAGACTTTAAATTTGGGATTATGATTTTATGATATTTAAACAAGTTAGTCCAAAAACTGTTGAAATGATTTTGAAACAAATGTTAGTTTACATTCCCTTTACTATTGACTTTAAGCAAATGTTAAGATGAAGGATCGAATAAATAAATATTATAATACATATAGAAATTTAGTAAAATGAATGGCGATAAAATGCTTTGCACAAGAATAATACAATTGCAAAGTTGTGACCCATAACAATTAATTAATAACTGCAACAATAGTATAAATTACAAGCATGAGAAATAAATATTATTTTTTTTTGCATTCTCAGTTAAAAAGTTACTTAAAAGCAAAGTTTAATATATACTCAATTATCATTTCTTAACAATCACACACATGTAAATGTATGTATATATACATTTAAAATTGATTTAGAAACAGAAATCAAAGTGAATCTATCATAACTGATCAATTAAAGAAGGTTTGTTCTCAAGGATATTTCACAATATGATGAAATGACCGGATCACATTTCCCTTCTCAAATAAAATTCAAAAAAGAGAAAATATAGGGATGATCTCAAAATATATAAACAATATATGAACAGTTGGAATTTAAACAGGTTAGCTGGGTTTTCTAGTACAAGGTCCTAAAAAGGACACACTGCATCCTACTTGCAACAGAAAAAGCTAACAAAACTCTTAGAACAAAACTTTGTATATATTACTTAATGAATTTTTTAATATTGCTTTGTCAAGAGTTTATCATGAAACTGCACAATTTTACAATATAATTTTCCCCTCATAATTATCAAAAAATATTGCACATAGAAAAAGAATCTTTCAACATATATTTCAATTTTACAGTTAGGACTTAATAATCAACAATTTTTTCTTTCGAATTATTCAGAAATTAATAATTAAAGAATTTCTTAAAAAGTGAAATAACTCAAAACTGAATAATTGTTAATTATTTGATTGGTACTAATGAAAAAGATTTGGAGGAAAATTTTTATATTCTCAAAATAATAAATTGGAAATTTTATATCTAAAATGATTTCATCTTTTCAAATTTTTTATTTTTTATTTTCAATAAAGAATCATTTTATACCAAAAATTTTATGCAAATTTGCTTTGCCATTAGAGTACAACAAATTTGTAATCAAATGTGAAGATTTATTCTTGACTTTTATATAGGGAATGAAGGAATCCTATTAAGAATATTTTAGCAAACAATTAAATTTTTTAATTTGCAATAATTGAGTAAAAACTTTTTATAAATAAAATGTAAAAATAAGTTTGTTAACAAATCCAAGATATCAGTGAAAAATCAATCATATTGAAAGCAGAAAAATTTCTATGATAAAATACACTATTGCTTTTCTTCCTTCTGCAAATATTATAGAGATATAAAATCTCATTAATTTTAAATAATATTTTGTCAAATACTCTTGATTTTTAAATTGTGTTTTATGGAACAAAAACTGTATTGATTTGTCTGAAAATTTTATTTCTAATTTAACAAATTACAATAATTTTAACATGAAATATTTATTGATAATGAATTACCTGCGTCCAAATAAATGCCCGCACCGCAAAGATACCAAACGATGTTCACTTGAATTTGTCCAGGGTTCAAAACAGATGGTGCAAGTCTAAAGTAAATTAGTTTCAATAAATATTGTAAATAATTTTATAGGTTGTTTTTAAATTTTAAGGGCAGCTTTTACTGTCTGTTCTTTTTATTAAATGTGCAATAATAAATATCTCTACTTGTTCATAATTTGAAAAAAGTAGATGTTTAATTTTGACCTTGATCATCTTTGTGCTTGATTGTGACCAAACAGAAAAATTCTTTAAGTTTATAAAATTCAATTCATATAATAATATATGTTATAAATATCATAATTAACTATTTACAATTACACATCTTTATAAAGAGTGAGAGCACATTTCATTAACTTAAGCATTTTGTCCCATTAATTCTAAAATTATTGCAAAAAATAGTTACATTTTAAACTAAAGAAATAATCCTATCTCAAATTCAAGTTAATTCAGTTTGTCTGAAAATTATGTAAGCAGCAATAAAAAACAAACAATAGTTTTACTAATAAATAAAATTACATAAAAAAGTTGAATAAGAAATAAAATAATAATATCAATACAGCTCTTAAATAATTGAAAATATTTTGTTAAGTGTAAATTCAATTCCATAAAATATTATGTTAGGAAATACAAAATGTTAAATAAATTCTAAATTTGATATATATTTTAACAAGCCTACATGCAGCAAATTTGGGAATTTTACAATTTTCACAAATTAGTATGCTGATACATTTACAGTAAAATGTTTAGGAAACATTAATTTATTATTATTAATAATTATATTAAATACAAATAAATCCATAAAAATCAGTTTTTCATGATTAAAATACATGAATGTTCCTTTTACCCTATAACAAAACACAAAAAAGACATGGACGGGGAAAAAAGGATTAACACAGGTAATATAAAATAGGCTGGAAACAGGTAACATAAAAAGAATACACATATACACTGAACACATAATTTGAAAATAAATACGGATGTTATACTTAAGAGATATAAAGGGAAATAATACCAAAGTTTTTCATACATTTATTCAAAAATTCAAAGGTAATTCTCATATTACCAAAATTAATTTTCTATTAGTTACATCAATATAAAGAATAATAAAAATGTTATGAAGAAAAAATGAAATCAAGTTTCTTGAAGAAATTAAAAATGAAGTGATTCAATCTGTGATCTCAAATTCTTCAAGATCTATTACAATATCAGTATTGCATTGTCAGCATAGTGTACAATATGCAATAGCTTCTCATGGTATGGCTATTGTATGGTGTATACAGTAGCCTCTCAAGCACTTAATGCAAACAGAATTTTAGATGGATAAAGATAATTTATTAAATTATTTTTACTAAAGAAAAACTTATATATTCGATATTGGACAGCTAGAGAATTGATAGGATTGATATTTACTTCCAATTAAATTTCTTTTGTTGCATGCATTCATGTGTAATGCCATTTTCTAATTTTGATGTTATTGTTAAGTACACTTCTTTTTATTATTCAATTTTACATTTATTTATATGTTCCAATATCATACATTTTTGATGTATGGTAGGCAAAGATGTAAAACCAAATGCTTTTAAAATAAAAAATGTTTATATGAGAATTTTTGAAAAGTATTTAAATATATATTATAAAAATATATTTTTCTATTTTAAATTATTGTAATTTATTTTTATAAATTTTAAAGCATTACTTTAAATTATAACAATTCATTCATTGTCATGTGCTAGGCTGGCAACATGGGGTGTGCTGCTCCACTTTAAAATTATAATAATTATTGGATCATTTAGCCACAGTTAAAAACTTTTTCACTAACCATTTAAAATTTAAGTTCTTAGTTATGTCCTTTCTTGCTGTTTTTACTATTAACAAAATATTTTCTACATCTGAATCTCTGCTTTTGAAATCTCCGTGTACTGACAAATCTTACTATATTTTTATGTTAGATATAAATGCTTAAAATTCATTAGTTCTAATTCTCTATACAATTATTACTTAACTGTAATGGATAAAAAAATTCTAAGATTAATTTCTTCTGAAATAGTATCTAAAAAAATGTAAAATTATAAATAGTTTTGAATTTAAAGTTATCAACTATCAGATAATCATTACAAATGATAAAAAATTACATATTTTTTCAGTTTTGTTTTATGTTCTTAGCTAAACGGACTGCTATTTCTATTAATTATTTTTGCTTTATTTAACAAACACACATATATATCTTTCTACTCAATATTGTTATGTCATCAGCAAATGCACAAATTTGAGTTGTTTTACTTGTAATAAAAGCCTCTAAGATCCTATTTTCTAATAACAAATAAGTTGGAAAAGTAGATTACATTAATTATACACTTCAATGAAATATCACTTCCAGAGTTATCATTTATGCATCTTTTAAATTTATAGATCATTATGTTTCCTTTGTAGACTTTTATTAATAAAGTATTTGTTATCTATATCTTTTTCTCCAAACACTTCACAGTTTTTTTTCACTTCATATATCTTTTACAACTTGAAAATTTATTTTTTTAAATATATTTTGATAAGCATTTAATTGCACAAATATGCCTTCAACAAAATTTATAAAACATTTACTCAACTAACCAACATATATATGTTTAAAGTTAAAAAAAAATTTTTTTTCATAATTGTGAGTAAAAATGTAACATGCGATATGTAAATATAAAAATGTTAAAATACAAAAAACATTATATAAAATAAATTTGAGTAATTTTCAGCATTAAACATACTATGATCAAAACTGTTGCTTAAAATTTCAATTACATGCTTTCTTGCTCTCACATTTTAATGGAAAAATATAAATGACAATTTTTTTCAAGAACTCAATATAATATTTACTAGAAACATATTATTCAAATGTGTATAAAATAATTACTGAATGTAGACACAAAAGAAATGTCATTCAATTTATCAATTTAAAAAAAAACACTAATATATGTAAGAATTCAATGCATTATACTTTTAAAGAAAATATAATGAAACAATTTCACAGGACTTGTTTATGAAATTAACATCTCATTTATGGAAATGGAACATACTTGACCATCTTCATCCATTGATATTTCATTAGGTTTGCGTTCAACATTCCTCTTTGCTGCTGATGAGTGAATATCATTTCCATTATGTCTTGGTGTAGAATGCCGTGGTAAATCACCCCCTTCAGGTTGTGCCCCTGGTTCAGGAGAAGATTGGTTTCCTTCGACAGTTTCGACTGCTATTGGTTGTCTCTGAAAAATATATTTTAAAAAATGGTGTTCAATAATAATTTAATTGATGGTTAAAATTTAAAACATAAACTAATCTAACATAAGATAAAAGTCTGATTTAAACTATCTAAAACTGTTTTGGAAAATTCTTGAAAAATAATTGATAAAAGTACAATAGAAAGAAGGTAGGGAAAAATACAAGCTCAGTAACACATCCTATAAAGATTTTCTATACACTGAAAATAAATAATGAAAAATTTGAATTTTGATATTTGAGTTAAATAAGTAAAACCCTCTGTACCATAATAATCATTCTTTGCAACATTTCTGAATGAAAGATACTGATATCAGCAAATAAAAGTAATTCATTATGAAACAAATTCACCCACTTATTTTCAATTCATTATAATTGCTTTTTTCAGTCATTTGCCTAAATCTAGCATAATTAAAAAAGTATTTAATCCTTGTATATATTGTTTTATAATAATAAATAAGAATCAGAATTTCAAAGCCAACAATTATAAGCCCACAATTTTAATGATGACAACAGTATTCAAGTTCACATCTTTTCAACAATTTTGTCAATTTATTGTACACTTCAAATGATGTAAGCATTTTTTTTTTCTGGAGGTAACATTTGTTGACATGAGCAAGATTTGTCATTATCAGAAAAATTTTTCACTTAAATCTATAGTTTTTAATTTTTATTGGTTTTAAGTGGGAAGCACTTAGTATGATAGTTTAGATCACTCAGCAAAATTATAGTTTCATTTTCGTGGTGCTCTGAGTAAACGAAAGCACCCTACTGCTTTAAATTTGCACAGCCAAGGCATAGCAAATTTAGCTTGTTCAAGTATCATAAGTTACAACATGATGTAACACAGATTTATCAGTCAAGAATATTATAATTTGCAGGGTAAAAATAATTTAAGAATTGCATATAACTTCATAATTTTTGTGTAACTTTGAAAATATTCCTTCTGTATGATTTCAGAAGATATTTTAAGTAATACACATGAAATATTAATGTATAAATAAAAAATTTATACAAACAATGAAAGCCAAAAATAATGAATGCTAATTTTTTTTCATGATAAAATTAACCTGAGGTAAAAAATTTTAACATCAAAATTTGACATAAAGTTATCATAATTAAATGTTTTTATTAAAAATTTAACACATACTAAAGTAAAGTTTAATACAGCTTAAATACATGCTTCAAATTAGAAAAAAGTATCATAATTTAAATGATGATTGTTAAATATTTAAAAACCTCATTATTTCAACTTCAATAAAATTTACGCTTCACAAAGATTAATAATTTTAGACTTTTATAAATATTGTTAGAATGATTGAAAAAGCTAAGTAAATTTGATTTTTTTTGTAAAGGATGATGACTAAAAATAGTGTCAGTAAAAATGGATACATGTTTTTTTTAAATTTTTTTTACAGATAACAAAATTAAAATTAATGCAATGACGATAATTTTTTATTGAGTTGAGATCAATTGTTGTCATTTTTTAATAAAACGACTGAATAGCTTTTCATTAAATTTTGTTTTCTTTATAATTTAACACAGACAAAAGAGTATAACAAAAGATTTATAACAATTGACATATATCAGCAAGTCCAATTCTGTTAAAATGTTATTTTATTTTAATTATGGATTAAATAAATAACTAAAATTGAATATAAATTCATATAATTTATATGTAATAATATATACATTTATTTTTACATAATTTTTTATTTAACACTGAAAATTTTGTATTTTTTGATGTTAAATAAAAAATATATTCATGTAATGTATATGGCACACACAGAAAATATTACAGCTGTAATATTAGCTTTTAGGTAATCAATGTTTCACATTTTCTTCCAAGGAACTTTCTATTACAAATTCCCAAGGGAAGAAATAAGACAATATTATGTTAGTGATATTGGTGGCAAAGAAATTGAGCTCAACCTACCTTTCCTAAGAAAGAGTTCAAGAAGATGATAAAGAAAAGACAATTTGACAGAAAAAGGATATTTTCAATAAACAGTATAACATGTAGACAATATTTATAAAACCAAGTCTATTTGAAGACAGAAAAAGTTCATTTATAAAATACTTAAAAGTCTAACCATATTAGTTTTTAATAAGATGTTCATATTGATGATCAAACATCCACAAAGAGAGCCAGATTATAAAATGCATAATCATTTACATTAAAAATTTCTATTAATTCTTAAATCTAATTATATCAAAATCTTATACTTCTAAAAGTTTATTAGACGAACGGTGAAATAAAATAAAATTGTAAGAAAGTTTATTTTATAGTGTAGAATGCTATAATTATAGAAGTTTCAGCCAGTAAGCATTGTACTTACTGCTGAAGATCTTACAGAATGGTCAGACAAATCTTCATATGAATGATCCGATAAAACATCTTCATTTTCATCTGAATCTGCAGCATCTTCTTCATTTGAGACAACCATATTTTCTTCCATTGGATTATAAATTATAAAAAATACTCGAAAATAACATTAATAAATTATCGTCTCTCGATGGGCAAAAAAGAAAAATAATAATTTTAAAGTTGTCAATTAGTACAAAAGGAAAATGGCACAACTTAAATGCTACGAGACATGTTCTAAAACAAAAATTATAAGTAGTGTCTCACAGGTTTTGAATTCATTATTTTAAATATACTAAATAGTAAATCTCCCGCAATCCAAGAAAAAGCGAAAGATTTGTTTACATCTGCACGCAGAAATCCACAGTAGCCAATTGAAAGAAAGAAAACTGCCTGTTGCCAGAAAGTTATTATAAAATATTATAATTTTTAAAAAGTCATTATGTAATGAAAAGTTTTTATTAACATCAACGATTAATTGAAATTCTAGAATAAAAACTAAGCAAATAATTTAAACATTTAACCCAATATTAGGACATCTTATTTGACATTAATTGACAATTTGTATTTATCATTCTCTGTAAAAAATCGGGAAATTTGAATAAACGATATGGTTTATTCAAATTGGAAATCAAAAAAACTATTAAATTGTTTACTGTCTTGAATATCCTTCCACACTGTACTTTTTAAATCAATTTAAAGTTAAATCAGATTTATCTTAAATATCACCTTTAAAACAGCGTCCGCTCTCCCTTTTATACTCGAAATTGATATAAGAAATACTGGTTTTTGTTCAAAACTTTATTTATTGTTGTCCGTATTCTAAATTGCATATATATGTATGCATACTAAATGTATATAAAAACAGATACAATTTTTTTAATATATATGTATATATAAATAAATAAAATAGAATAAAATAGATAAATAAAAAAGATAAAGAGAGTGGCATTGTACTGCAGACCAATTTATACCTTGTAAATATTATTATAGTGTGTATAAATTCTTGTAATTATCTTTACCTGCTCTTGTGTAAATATTATTATTTCATTCAATTTATTCCTTTACTATTTATTATTTTATTGGTTTAATTTAATATAAATATATATTTCGCATAAATAATAAATTAATAAACAATAACTTTTAATAATTCTGTAAGAAACTTTAAGAAATAACCATACCATTAAGATTTAAAACCAACCATTAAAATTTCAAACTCATTTTAAGCTAATCAGATTCAAGTTATAGCTCACCAACCAATAACCAGCTATCTAATAAGGGTAGAGGATCGCCAGATCCAGTGACTTCTGAAAACTGACAGCCGGCAACCACTAAACATTCTAAATTAGATTTATTTTTGATTATTATTTTTGACTAAATTAGATTATTATAAAAATAAATAGAAATTATTTTTGAAATTTTTATATAGTTGAGCACGTTTATAAACTTTTATTAGGCAAGATGATGATAGTTAAGATTATAATGTTTGAAATGATGAATACAAAACCAAAGAATGTCGTTACAAATCTGTCTTTTCTCAAACTAAAGCAAATTTTTGATACTTAATTAATTCTTTTTAAATCAACTCTGATTATTTTTTCAATTTTTTTTCTCTTGTGTTTATTTTTATTGGCTTCAAATATTTCAGTAAATACAGAGAATAATACAGCAGGAAACAAGATAGTGCTAAATCAATTCAACATTTTTAAAATCAATTCGCAGATTTAAGAGATTTAAGATAAATCTGTTCCGACTTACTTAAAACACAAGTTGCCACCGCGTGTAAATTTAATCGAGATTTAAACACTTTTAAAAGTACAGTGTGAACGGCTTATAAGAGTGGGAGGTCCCTTATTAGTCAAAAATTGTTTATTATATCAATGAATTTGATCAGAGATAGCTAAACAATTTCTACAGATGCTTCTAAGAATAATATTCCTTTATTGATGTATGCAGTTTAAAGATAGTTTACTCAAATATATTAATAATAACATAAATACGAGGTTTATTGGAAAGCTCTTATTATTTCCCAAGCTATAGTTGAGCTGTTTTATGTTGATAAATATAGCATAATCTTTATTGATTGAAAATCAGTTCTTAAGCCCCTATTACATTAGAGTTGCCCAGATTTCAGTTTGAGCAACTCCCGTAGACTTAACATTACGTGACGTCACAGCTAAAAATTTGAGCAACTCGTTCTATCCGTCCAATAATATTACAGATTTTTTTCACAGCTGCGCAGTTGAAATTTGTAAATCATTTTGTTTTCGCCAAGTTTCATGCCAAATGAAAGTTATTGGCGTTATAAGTTGCCGAGAATGAGCAACTTTTTTGTGCATGCAGCAGCAACTCGAGCAATTCATATCGCCAATGATTTTAAACACGGATCATGTTTTGTCTTTTTTTCGCCAAGTGGAAGTAATAACATGGAAATAAGTGATTGGTTTTAATTATTGTATTTCATTTCAATCTAGCAGAATTGCCGTATTAAAAACAAACAAAAAGGAATACAATTATCAACTTAATAAATTCATTTGATGAAGATTAAAAAATTTTTTGTCTTTATTGTATACTTTTTCAATATTATAGATGAAACACTTGATAAATTTAATAGATAGTTAAAAACTCAGATAATTAAAATAGTTTTTATTTCTTCAGCAAAGTAGATGAGAAGTGTTCCAATTTCAATATTTATTAAATTTACTGAGTTTTCAAACATTAAATTCATTTAAAGTTTTGTTATTTATTCAATACATGAGACTATTTTGTCATTTTACAATGTTTACAGTTTGTGTTGAACTTACATTTGCATATTTAAATTGAAACTTCAGTCAAAATAAGTATGCCATATAAAAATATTTAGTGTTAATTTTACTTTTATTTTTTCATTACATTAATTTCCTGTTTTTCTTTTTAGCAAGTTAATGCATTATAATTAAATGTTGAAGGCACAAACATTTTGGTTTATTATTTACAAATACATATTTATAAAATTTCATTATTATTCTTCATATAATTATATTCTTTTATACATTTTTCCCTGAAACACACTTACATAATGTTTATTTACTCATCCAAAATATATTACAATCTTACAACTGACTCCATTTACTATAATACAATATGTAAATTAGACTTAAAAATAAATTCTTATAATGATGAAAATACTGGAGTGTACAAATAAAATAGTGAAATGATTTTAATATAAGCAAAAATTTCTATTTAAATAAACATTAAAATATTATTCCTGTATATATTGTGTATTAAATTGATATAAATCAATATAAAATTTTAATAATTTAAAGCCTTTTTCAATTGTTTTTATGATGAACCATTTTTAACATATTATAGATTATAGTAAAACTAGTTAAAAATCAAATTTAAAAAAGGGCTGTGTTACAACAATATGTGTTAAAAAGCTACAATTTTAATAATGAAATTAAATACAATATTTGATTAAAATAGAAATCTTGTATTTGTTCCTATTTGTGATGTAAATACAAATTTAATGTGAAAGTAAGTATAAAAAATATAGATGATTGCTATATTTACAAAATAATTTAATTCACATCATGGTCAATATAGAGAGTATTTTGACTTCCAATGTAAAGCAATTAACTAATCATTGAAATGAACAATAAAGACTAATTGCAGTCACTACTGAACAATTAGAAATGAGTGTCATATAGATGAGCTTTCTCCATACACGTCTATCATCGAGTGCTTGAGAGTTTTACAATGAGCAATAACAAATGCAAAAAAATGAATATGACCCACAACTTATGTGAACTCTTCCTAAAAGAAAATTCACTGTAGATTTTTAAATGCCTCACCATGACCTTCAATTGCCAGATTATCAGCTATGAGGCTAAATAGCACTTCATTCTTTTAGTTTCATACAAATTTCATAACATTTTTTCCTGTTTGAAAATGTAATATGAAACAAACTATTCATATAATGTCATTACAAAATGCTCTCAATTATTTCTTTTCTTCATTTTTTCCCACAAAACTTAAATATATATGTATTTATTCAAAATATACTTTTCATTTTATTGCAGATTATAGTTTAAGAAACTGCATGTAAATAAAGATAGTGTAATATCTCTATATATAAGAATCTCTGCTTTTATGTGGTGTGTTTGTTTAAATGTAATAAATAATTTGTTTAAAAATGCATCTTATTTTAATATGCCACAATATTTACTTTAATAAAAAAGAAAAATTATTAATTTTTTTCATTTTAAAAACAAATTATAAATTAAAATTCATAACTAATATATATATTTTTTAAAGAATATAATTTTTGTGCATTTCCTCAACTTTTAAAATAGTAATTTGAGTTTCTTTTTTTAATATATCAACAATTAATCATTAATTTTTTATAAACATTGTTGTTAAGAAATTATTTATGCATAGGAAAATCTTACAATACAATATTTACAATTTTGTGTGGTGTTTGTAGAATTTTATGTTTAAATTGAAGCTTCAATCTAAAATTATTTTTTCTTTCAAATTCTTAATCTTTTTATTTAAGAATAAATTATACACACAAAAATGTGTTACTTATGTATCAGCATTGATTTTCACGTCGGCAAAGATTATCTTTCCCCATCTTAAAAGTAAAGGTTCACACGAAGCAAGATGGCGTGTAGAAAATAAAATTTGGCTACAAATTAAATTCCCAAATAAGAATTCATTATGAAATGTGGACACCTTCTGAGTAAAATATGGCAACCTTAAAAATGTTAGCCAAAAAAGCGATCTATTATTAAATCTAGTAAAGCTGTTATTTTCTTACAGCAAACCTGAAAGAAATATCAAGCATTGATTGGACGAAAAGAACGAGTTGCTCAAATTTTAAGCTGTGACGTCACGTAATGTTAAGTCTACGGGAGTTGCTCAAACTGAAATCTGGGCAACTCTAATGTAATAGGGGCTTTAGAGATTTACAAAATGCACACCTATACTTCAAGTATAATTCTTCGTCTAAACATAAGTGTTTTACATAAAATGAGGCTTATTTTAGCACTGCAACTGATTTGGATGTATGCTCATAACCATATTAAAATAAATGGAAATGCTGATAAACTTTGTCAAATCAGAGACATATTTCAATATGACTCTTGTAGGACTGAAAGAAGGAGAGTTTTTCACTTTCATATGCAGGTAAAAAATATCTTACAAAAAATTGTGAATTCCAAGAAATTCTTTTTTACACATAATAAACACTATCATAATATTGGGCAGCTTCCTAATTGTAAACAACTCGAAAGGAAAACATTACATTATGGATTCTTATCTCAAATATACATGACTTCTGCTCTTCTTTATTGTTTCAGCCTCGTTAAGTTGAATGCATGTAATGTATGCCATTTTATTGATATTGTTGAACCTATCATTATATAGGGTTCAAAATATCAAGACAAGAAAGCAGTTTTGTAGTACTCTTGACTTTAAAATTTTTCTTGAATCTTTAAGGAGTTTAAATTTTACCCCCCTTTTTTTAAATAAATAAAGGCTACAATTAGGTATATGAATGTTTCAAGAACTTAAAGTTTTTGACTTCCAAAAAATAAACCAAACTGAAATTGTTGACTTAATTGTGTAAGGTTTTTACCTCTAAAAGCTTTAAAGATTTGCTTATATTCCTTATCATATGTATTTGGGAATTGTTCCCGTACAAGGAAATACTTTGGAAAGATTTTAGTTTATTCATTGTTTGCATACATTATTATGCTAATTTTGAGTTAATTTAAGCAAATTTTGAATTATCTGGAAAAATAGTTGTTTAACATCGACTATCAATCTTCTAAATTTTCCATGTATAGGCAAACTATTTGTTTCATTCTTCATTATACTTCCCAATTCATAGTTCTAATACCTTATTTTTCTGTATATCCTCATATTATCAAGTATTTAAAACATACGTTCACATATCATATTTCATTTCCAACAATTTAATACGTGTTCATTAAAAACTACCCATTAGATGTTTGTTGGTGGATTAATATAAAGGAAAAATAAACGTTTATTATAAGTTAATCAGTGTACTTTAACTGATGAACATTAATAGGGTAAAATTAGGTGTCTGATTTATATATATATATAAACAGTCCTTGTGGATTAATCTGGCTATTCATATATAACATGTTAAAAATGATTCGTAATATTGTAAATATTTATTTATAAAATTAGATTTTTATTAATGTTTAATATTTTAATTTTTTATGAAAATGAATTCGTAAATAAATTTTATGTGAACTAAATTGTTTAAAAAATCTTAATTGGCAAGTTAATGTCAAAATTTCTGATTAGTTACTCCAACAAGCAGCAAAACATTTTTCCATAAAGCTAATCATGAAATTACAAAAATTGTTTATTGAGAATGCTTCTATTATTAATTCATTCATAGATTGCAACATTGTAAGAGACAAAAATATTTGTTTTGCTTCCGAATCTTTACCTATAACAAACATCGATAATTCCATCAAAAATATGCAACATAATAATATTTATTCTACACTTGAATCTTCTATTTTATGTTCTACCAACATATTTCATTATATTTTTAAAGTTTGCCATTTTTCATTTCTTTAAATATTATTATCTATAGAAAGAAGTTACATTTTGGGTTTCAATTCGAAGAATTTACATTCGAAAACGAGAAACGCATGAGCACTCACATCGATACATCAAGGTGCAGAAGCCATCATTTCCATTAAGTTACGGTGAGACTGAATTGATGGATTTGACAGCACATAGTGGGTAGCCTAACCTTTCATAGATAAAAGGCCGTTTTCATGTATTACAAGGGAGGAAACCCTGAAAATTTCCAACCACCTACTCCAACAGACGCACACGAAGAAGGCAGAAGAAAAACAGGGACTAAATCTGTACTCGATTCTCCTTTGATTCTGTTGAGCACTGTCCTAGCACTAACCACTAGTGACCCCGCCATTTTATTTAACTTATATTTATTGATTTTCATGTGAAATATGTACCTTTGCTGAGAAGCAAACTTAACCAAAAAATAGAGTCTTTCTGTTAAAGTGTTGCCCTTCGTTGTCCTCTGTGTCCACAATGTGGACACAAATTGACCATCTCTGACTCAGTTTACATTCTCAAAAAAAGAAAAAAAAGAATAATCGAAAGAATATTATATTTTTTAGATAAATATTGAACAAAAGGATTTTTTACTATTTTTATTATTTATTTTAATTTTACATCAGATAAAAATCAATTAAAAATATATTCTTATTATATTATATTCTTATTAATATTAAAAATATGTTAGTTAAAATTCTACAATATTACCTGCTGAACTTAATAGGTTTTCATTCTTTTTTTCTTACATTATTTTGACTTACGATTACTTTTTTTAAAAATATTTGCAATTTTTTTAAGTATAAAATATTTAATTTTCATTAACATTTTTTGTGCATTAAAATTAATCAAAGCTAAAATAACTTTTTATTACTGTGAAACAAGATAATAAAATTAATGCAATACGTTAATTATGTTTCACAAGCATCAATTTTCATGATAGGGTTTGATGAGACCAATCTATAAGGCAGCTTAAACACATTATGGTTAACTATTACTAATTTAATGGTTTTGAAAAAATTGAAAGAGCAAGATTTGTCTTATGATTGGTAAAATGCTTTGAATGGAATATTTATGCTAATCTAAATTCGTGAAACTGGCTATTATAAATAAGCAAGAAAGTTTTATATTACGACATTTGTGTAGTTTTATTGGTATCAGTCTTTATGGTAAAATATTTCCTATTGCCCAAAAATAAGTAAGTTGATTTAAAAATAATGAAACATTTCAAAGGTACACACATTAGATATGAAGAAAAATATATTTTTGAAATATTGTTTCAGTTTTTCTAACACGCTAAAAGGTTAGCTAAAAGCTAAAAGGTTAGTTTCATTTCCTCGTAAAGAAAAAGGCATTTTGCATCACAAATAATTAATATACGCTTTTGAATAATTAATTGAATATTATTAAAAATATAACCTAAGATTAAAGGCGGTAATTTTAAAACATTCGGTTTCATATGCAAATTTAATTATTTAGATGTATATATGAAATCATTAGAATTGATAATCTATTTATTTTTCAAGGCATTAAAATTAAAACAATTACTCAGACAGTAAATTAAATACATATTTTTTAAAAATCGAAGTCACATACTCGAACCATGTTTGCGAAACACATGAAAATTACTCAAACTTTTTATGTATTATTTTTCGAAGAGCTATAGGAGCTTTGGAGTTTTAAAAAAGTAGTTTTAATTCATTGTCTTTTTTATGCTTTATATTACACTGATAACTGTTTTTGTAACTTTGGAAAAAGCACTAAGATTTTCGTTCTTAAAAATGTTTAAAATTAAAGCAAGCAGGAAAAAAAGTCCTTTCTAGTTCAAGCTCCAGTAATAACAGTTTTAGCTATTAATTTTCAGAATAAAACCTGGTCCAAACTCCTCGTTTTTAAGCTTAAAATGCACTTTTGATGCAAATTATTTTTTGTAGTTGATAATTTAAGTTATACATACTGTGAACAGAAAAATTAATTTGTTTGTTATTAAAAGCTTTCTTTTTAGGACTATAGACCTAAATATATACTTTTAGACCAGACTATTATTTTGAGAACTGGTATAGTAAAGTATAATTTGAATTACGCATAAACATGAATTACGCATAAAGTATAATTTGAAAATGCATAAATTGAAATAATTTAGTAAATTATTTCAATTTATGCGTCTAGTCTCTATTTAAAGGTGAAGTAGGTGGTTTTGAAAATAAAAAAACTGAAGTAAAATTTGAGGTTGGATAGTGGAAAATCTCTGTAATTATGGAATTTCTATTCAGAATTTCATTTTTTTTGTAAGGAAAACACTTTCAACTACACAAATTGCAGTTAAAATGACTACAGGCAACCGTTTAAATGATGAATTGCTATTGGTAGGCTAGTAATAACCCGTTGGTAGGCTAGTAATTGGACTATCATAAGCGGAAGTCTTTCGTCAGCTTTGAATGTTGCATATGGTGGTCTCTTGATTATGGCAACATTTCAGTTTCAGACATTGGATACGATCTCTAATCTGTTACTTTAATGAGTTGTTGTTGCATCAGCATGCTTCTCTGTATTACTGCATCAGCATGCTAGCCCTGACTTGGGCTCTACCAGTTAGATAGAAGCAACCAGGTGGAATCTTCGTAATTTTGAAGCAAAAACAAAGCAGAAGACTTGATAATGTGTGTCCCTCCCTCACGCAATTTCACAGGATAACCCACCTATTTTAAAGCTATAAAGCCGATCTTGGACAAATTAAAATTGAAGTAGTTTCATCATCAATGAGGAATCGAGGTACAACATAGAAAAGGATTTTCTACGAGTTTTCTTTTAGAGAAAATCTGGGAAATCTTATTATCTTTCAAACATCGGAGAAATAAATAGCTTTGGTTGCACTGGTATCCTTGCATGTCAAGATATAAGCTTACATCACTCCATATCTTCTTTGCTCATGCTGTAATAGCAGAAGGCTGTAAGAATGAGATTATCAAAACTTATGTGTGACATTTTCAAATGGATGTGCTAGACCAATTCATTATTAAGGCTATATTTGACAACAATAAACTGCACTTTATGATTATCAGAAATAAAAGAATATTTACTGTACAGTGAGACCAATGAGATCACCAGACCTCAGTCCCATAAATCACTTAAAAGAAACTTTAGAAAGATTCATTGTATGTCGACACATTCCTCTCAAAATCCCTTAAATGTTAAAATTAAGGCTTTTGGAAATCTTTGCCACAATCATTGATGAATCAATTGCCTCATTAACAGTATAAGAGAACTCTGTACAGTTTGTATAGGTGGCCATATATCTTATTAAGCGAAACAATAAGTAGCGCAATTAAAGAAAATGAAAGAAAAAATTTTCGTGATATGAAGTATCCAATTTTGACTGACATTGTTCTTATTTGTATTTAAGCCTACATTGAACTCCCACGCAATTTTTATGTTATTACAGTAGAACTCTTATTATTCGAATCAATTGGGACTGGATACCACTCGGATAATCAAAAGTTCGGATAATTGGATTTTTCCGGAAAAGGATTTATTTTAATTAATTAATGTGAGTTAAAAATAGGAAAAGTTAACTACATATTTTTAAGGAAAAAAGAAACAACTTTTTATCAATTAAATGAAAGTGCAACACTTTTACAAAGTACTTACAAGTGCTGTACATTAATACAGTATGTGTGTACAGTGCTGTAAATGAAAGTCACTTGCTTGCTGAACACCTCGATTAGAGTAAGCTATTTGACTGACTTTATCCGTTTTTGTGCAGCCAATTCTCACTATCCGCTTGATAGTGAGAATTTGCATGTGGTCACACTCGGGCTGATGTTCTATCCACTTCAAAGCAGTTTCAAAGCCGGCAAAGCTTCACTTGCTGATGGTCCCGTGTTTGCTTCAAATTGGTCATTAAGGTCATCTTATTCTCCAACACTTTTAATAAGTTTACCATTATTTGCAATTTGAAATCTAGCGTCTAACTCATTATCCATTCTCCCATATCTTCAACACTAACTTCTGAACATACAGGAATTTTCAAAAGAATGATTTTGATTTCCTCTCAATTGTCATAAATCATCCTCATCTTTTCCCTTCTCTTACCTCTCCTTTTCTTGAGCTTTTTTTCTCATTATCTCATTTTTCTTCTCTTCTTCAGTCTAATTTATTTTTCTGAAATTCCGAAAGTGATTCGGATAAACGGAGGTTGGATAACTGGAATTTTACTGTAGTTCATACCCTTTATTATAAAGAGTACTGTTATCGATTTCATTCTATTTGTCAGACGACGAGTGAGTAGCTTAGGTGGGGAAGGAAGAAGTTCTTATAAATTTACTAATATTTAAAGATTTATTTACAAAACTATTTACAGATTACTTTAAGGTAGCTCCTTCATAGTGAGCTTCTTCATACAATCTCTTCTCTCAATTATTTGTACAACTCTCTAACATGACATATTAAACACTGCCATCTAGTGGCCACTCATTTTTTAAGTAATATTACAGCTTGATGCTAACAGTACTAACTAACCGACTTTTTATTTAAATGTGCTTTTTCTCAAAATATCTATTTTTTATTATATTCTTAATTTTAGACATCATTGTTTTAAACATTCTTTTATAAAGTCAGTTATACTATGATAAAAGTGAAATCATTTCAGTAGCTTCTAATAATTTAAAGAAGTACCATTGATATGCACATTGAAAATTTGTAAAAATCTCTTATATCTACAGATAAAAGAGACATTTATGAATTTTAAAATTTAAAACGTTAATCTTTTTCAAATGAGAAAAATATTTTTTATAAAAATATACGATGCAAAATTTCTTTGCTCATTCTTCTGCCATTAAATAAAACGTTAAAGGAATTTAAGTGATACATTTAAATTAACAAAAATTATATTTTTTAAAATTAGTAAATAAATATTTAAAAAATTTCAATGTGGGTATTTAAAATTATATAAAAATAAATACTTGTTGATTTGTTTAATATAATAAAATACTATTATATTCGGGGCCATAATTTTTAATGAATAATAAAATATCAATGAAAAGAAATAATGCTTTGTTTGGCGATAAATATAAAAAAACATGCCCAGTTCTCCTTTAAAAAGTTACGTTTTAACTAGTGTTAATAGAAATATATTTGGTGGTTGCTATATGAAAATTTTCATTAATAATACATGGCTGAAATCCTCTGTGGTATTCTGAAGAAGTTGCCAAGATTTCATTGCATTATTAGTATTAGTTTATTATACCACATTGTTTTGTAGAAGATATTAATTTATATTATCATAAGGGCAATGGAAATAGTTTTAATTGCACCAGAATTGATTTTATATATTTTATAAACTTAATGTCTTCACTAGAAACAGTAAAATAATTTTGTTAATTAGAAGAACATTAAATTTATTTATTACATATTTTGTCAATAATTCTATAATAGAGCATCAGTATAACATCGTGAACATCGTCTTGAAAGTTCTTTATTTTTCTTTTAATGCTCGAAAAAAGCTTAGCTCATTTTAAATAAAAATTTAAGTCTATCCTTGATGGAAGCTACAGTATAAATAAAGTGATAGAGAAAAAAGAAAAATTAAAACTAAAAATATCAAAATAAAATGCTTTGCTTATCTAATAAGCAAATTAGTTTTGAGTAAATTCCTTATGATATAAATTAAATATATACCAAAGAACCTTTATAAATGAGATACATCTGAACTTTAATATGTATTTCGTTACAAAAATTGATTATTTAGAAAAAAAAAATGTATTCAACTAATTCAAAATGATGGATTTGAAACTTGATAATATTTGGTAACTATAACTGAGACTATTTATGTACTTTATATGTCTTTTTATCTGGAAAACTAACTGGCTTTTTTTAAATTTAGTGTAATATTTGCAATTTTAAATATATTTCAAGCAAAATTACATTATATCTAAAACTGGAATAGTTTCAGAAAATTTCTGCGAATAAATTTTAATCTCTGGACTACATCATTATTTATTTTTGAAGAAAATTACGAATTTCATGTATTTAAATAATTATTCATTAAATATAAAACTCGCAGTTTCACTAAGAATTTGCGCCAGGAAGAACACAGCAAATTCAATATTTCATGATAAATTCTATTCATTATCTCTTGCGCTCCAAGAAAGCAATGAAAACAATAAAAAGATCAACTTTCAGGCAAACGCGGACGATGTATTAAAGAACAATTCCTCGGCTTTAAAACTGTCAAATAATTCCACTTACTGATAACAAATCATTCCAAATCGTTCCTCAAAAACATGCAAATTCGTTCGAAAAGCCTCAAGATATTGGATACCGCGTGTTGCCAGCGGAAAGCAAGTAATTACGGCCCACGCAAAGAGTCATCAGTCATCTTAAGAAAGAAAAGGAAAAATAAGGATGGAAAGAAGAGGGCCGTGGCTAATAATTGTCCCGAGCCAAAACAAAGCCATCTGATCCAGTTAATTAAGAGTGTTGGCGAAAGTGAAAGCAGTCGATAACAGGAACAAGTGATGAATGGGTATTCATCGACAACTCTCCTTATACCAGCGTAAGGTAACGGGTGTTTATAAGGAGTTGTGCAGCTACGGTAGACTGACTTCTCTGGTTAAAGGAGGAAAAGCAGATGAGTTAGCTATTAGCGCGATTAGCAGTATCGGCATCTAATCAAGACCTGCTGACGATTTTTCATTGGACATGACAGGATATACTGCATGAAGGATGATGCACAGGCCAGCGAAGATCTTCACCACATCTTCCAAGAATATTTGAAAAATTAACAGCTTATGAAGTTTTTGGAACGAAAGATACCAGCTTTTGGCTTATTTCACTAGTTTATGGACTCAAGACATTGGATTTGAAAACACTATAACTAATTTTATTTTCAAAACGAATTTCAATATTAATAGTTAACAGTAAATGTATTAACATTTTACTACAGAGAAAAGACAGCTTTGTATGAAGACATAATATCTGGAAGAATATATGTAGTATATGGTGTTAAAAATTTAGTTTTCCAATGCAAAAAAATAAGATATAAAAGATTTATATTTTATACTAATTTTTTATTCTAATTATTGTGGTATTCAGATAAGATTGTAAATTAATTCACAACAAAATCATAATATTAGTTGGAAAATAGATCATTTTACCGATACTAGAAAATAATCTGTGTTACGAAAATGTTTCCTCAAATAATTTTTTTATCTTTATTTTGGTTTTCAAATAGATTAGTTTTAATCAAATTATAAATACATGTAATTTATTTAAATTAATCGTTAACTCTTGTTTGATATTTTCTGCACGGAATCTGAAATCACTTTGATTTTTCTGTCATCTACCATCATTGCAAACGATGTTATTTCGTTTTAAATTAAAAAAATATTTAAAACAAAGCTATAGCTAAAAATAAATGTATGTATATCATAAGCCCAATACAAGTGACTTTTAATTGTTCAAGTATTTTCTTTGCAATTTTTTTGTAATCTAAAACAGTATATATCACGCTGAATCATAAATATTGTCCAATGCAATTCAATAAATTTTATATCCACCTGCAGTAAATTATCAAGAAAAAAAAGAATTATAGCTTTCACAAAATAAATAAGGGTTCAGATAATTTTCTGATAACTGTTTTATCGTGGTGCACTTTTCATTAAATTGTTGTCCATAACCATTAAAAGGATGAGAAAAAAATACTTATTCGTTATGAGACATTTTATCAATTTAAATAAGACAATAATGCTAAGGGGTGAACTGAAAAATATGCAGTAATTGTCTACAAATTTCTAAGAAATTGCTCATTTAGAAACTGGCTTCCATTCTGGAGATATGATTTTAAAGGATGAATCGAGAGCGAAACATCCTTCTGACTTTGACGACAACCTTTAAAATATTTTAAAAGCATTATTGGCAACATCACTTGCATCAATTCTTCTCTTGTCTCAATCAAATGTCTTTACATCAATCATAGAGGAAGGAAAGGTTACCCCGAAGGTTGAACACATTTCAATCAATCGTGTGCTGCTAACTGGAGAAACAAAGGAATGTTGGCAACTTAGGAGTAAAATTACTTGCCTAAATGAAAGGAATAAAAAAATAGCATGGTAGTCGTCTAGTTAATTTTTAGGTCATTTTACAGAAAAGATCATAACAGATTAATTTGAGAAACAAGTCAATCAAATTATAGAAAATTTTGCTTATTCAAGTAATCACATTTTACAAAAAAGGAATTGATTAAGTTGACAAGAAGATTGGAGAAAATCAGATAAGTATTTATTTATGATAATAATATAGAAAAAGCAAAATTTGGTGGATATACTTGGAATGACATAAGATTGCAGATTTAAAAGAAATAAATGCCACTTTTTTAAAGCAGATTTTTTTTACATTAAACGTCATCTGTAATCATCAATAAGCATTGGCATATATGTCACTCGTTTTGAAAGAAATGTGCACAAAACTCTCTGAGAAATATTGACTTACTTTTGCAGATTTTTCTTGGTATTATGAATAGTATTTTATAGTTGAATTTGTCAAAGATTGTCGCTTTAATTTATATATAGGGTCGATCTATCACAGCGCAAGTTTTTTTGTTCACGCAAAGTTTAAGAGATAAATATGTGCTTTTAGGTCAAATTCGTCACTTTATCAAAATTAAAAACTAATAAGTCTTTGGTTTGGATGTCTTTTAGGGTATGTATAACAGAATAGAGAGACTAACCCATTACATCGCTTGCATGCTGTAGATGACAAAATGAAAAAAATAAATCATCAACATAAGAAAGCACATTTCGTGACTAAAAACTTTATTCCAAGAAGAAATACCAACTCTAATTCAATATCAATACAGTTTGCATGATCTCGAATTGTTGATTTTGTGGGTTGCTTTCGCACTAAATTTTTAATGAAACCGAAGAATATTATGATATACCTCTCAAAATTTTGTGTAGATTTAGTTCTTGAAGTATATAAGTAGTGATTGATAAAAGTTATTATTTTATAAAGTTTACCCATAAAATATATTTGGAATATGATTTCTATATAATTATCATAGAAAAATATAAATATACAATTTTAAACGTATATGACAAAAGTTTATTATTATTATTTTAAAGATTTTGTTTCAGTTTGAAGTTAATTGTTCATTGTGTTATTCTGCAGTGTGCACTAAATTCTGTTTAAAAATTTCATTACGTATTTTTGAGTAACTTATAAAAAATTTCCAAACTAAGTTAGTGATTATTGTCTTACCTTCAGTCTGAAGAAAAATGTATTAAGCATATACAACTTATTTCATAAATTTTTTTTATTATATAATAGGCTATTGAACAATTCCCAAAATAAAATGTTTTAAGTTATGTTTAGTAATAGATATCTTTTTTTTAGTCAGAAAAACACTAAAATGAATTAGATAATTCATGAAATAAAATATTTTAAAATTAGTAATGAATATCTTACTTTCAGCTTTAAAAACAGTATAATGAATAGGATAACTCATGAAATAAAATATATCGAAATTTGACTTCAGTTGAAAAGATAATTCTTAAACTAAAATGTTCCAAATTATGCTAAGTGATTAATGTTTTGCATTCAATTTGAAAAGAGTTAAAGGTCTATTGTGTAAAATAGGAAATATAATGTTCCGAATTGATAAATAACAAAGGTTTTGCTTATAGCCTGAGAAATATTGAGTTGTTCGGAAAGTAATTTCATTTTTCCCACTTGGATCAGCTTTTAAGTAAAATCCAACCACTTTATGAGTGTGAAATCGTGCTAATACCAGAAAGATGGTAAAAGCTATTGAACTAGAATGTACAATATGCAATGCAATACGATATTTATTCGTTATACGTTTTTCATTTTCATGAAAAACGAAATTACTTTCCGAACAACCCAATAGTATAACGGGTTATTATTAACACTCATTAAAAATAAAGTTTTAAAGTTAAATTATATAACCAATATCCTGCTTTTAGTCAGAAAAATAATAGAATAGATTATGGGATATGGACCTCAGAGAATAAAATACCCGGAAATAAATTTAGTGATAATCTGAAAATTTGCATAATGAGTCATAATCTAACTTATATGAAATAAAATGTAAATGCTTAATACCTTTAAATGATAGTCGTCCATTAATGTTTTTATATTTGGATTTAAGTGACTTATCTTACGTGTTATTTCCAATTATTACGAAAGATAATTTAGAACAAACGATTTAAAGCAAG
This sequence comes from Latrodectus hesperus, assembly GCA_037975125.1. NCBI lineage: Eukaryota > Metazoa > Arthropoda > Arachnida > Araneae > Theridiidae > Latrodectus > Latrodectus hesperus. Next base: position 22,447,486 of record CM075862.1, read on the forward strand.
ATATAGTGGTTTCTTGATAATTATCGCAGCTGAACAATGATTCGAGAAAGATCAGAAATAAAGCTTGTTTCAATGGCATGGAAGTGATTTTGGAATTATGAACTCGAACTTGGTTCCACAGCACACAGCGTTTCTATCCTCATTAGTTTGGAATTCGCCAAACAGTAATTATACAGAAGTGGGACAATTACTTGGAACTTAGCAGAATCGCGAAGGTCTCATCTGAGAAATTAGCTGGGGCAACGCGCTTCTAAATCGCGCGAGTTGGAAGCGTTACCATGTAAATCTCTCGAATCTTCGACAATAAACTAAAACGGAACACCCTTGTAGAGAACTCATGGAATACACGCGAAGAGAATCATCATGGGAACTGCTTTCGAGCTACAGTTTGGATAATCCTCGTCTTAATTTTAATTACAGCAGTATCTCAGGCGACTGCGAAATAAAGTAATACATTTCTATTATTTAGTTTGAAATGTACTATGTAATGAGAAATTTATAAGCCTTTTAGATTTGTTTAACAAGGCCACTTAACTTGAGAAAATATAAACTTTAAATTACCACGATTTTCAATTTTAGAACATGTATACTTTCAGAAATTAAAGTCAAGTAATATTTTAATATACATTTGTGATTTAATGATTTAGTTGTGTTTCAAATATTTCTGTAAATATAGTAACATAATAAGTTTCAAAAGAAGTTTACAATAAATGAATGGACAAGGATATCGTATCATCATAAAAAACTTCTAAAAAAACTATACGGTAAGTATTCTTTTTTTTTTTAATATTTTATGATGTTAATAAAGAAAATTAATTTTTAATGGGATATATATTTTAACATTTATGAAATATGATAATTTAGAAACAAGAAAATCAAAGTAAGAAAAAATACCACATTTAAATTGCTATTTATCGTATCATAAAAATGGTACAAAAGTAATTTTTTTTAATTCTAAATAGTTGCGAGGTTAGGAAGAAGTATTAATATATTTGTGTAGAAAAAAGGACTTAAATTCTGAAATTTTTTTAAATAAAATAATAAATTTTAATAATAAATGATGACAATAAAAAATGTAAAAAAGAAATAAAAATAAATAAATAAAAACTTTAAATCTTCCTTACCGATTGAAATTCAACCATGAAGTGTTTTCTTTATTTTTTTACGATTAAAATGGCTTATCCAACCCTAATTTTAGCTTCCATGAAATGATTCGACTAACTTTTGGTTCAAAATCGAACGAATCGTGCCAGGTCATGACTGGAAATGGATTTATATATCCTAAACCATTCGATGGTGGTTTTAACGGCTTGTCACATGAATCGTATTAGTTTTAAGTGGTTTGTGGTACCATAGTTTTGGCTTTCGTGGAACAATCAATATTTTACGAACAAAATGTTCCTCAACAATTTTTGCATTTCAAATCGTCGATTCATCAACCAAGATAGAAGTGATGTGACCGAAGACAAAGTCTCATGTTCAGAGCAGTTCTCAACTTTTAAAGTATCCACTAAATGAAGTATGTCTTTACACTTTACTTGGTGGCTCGAAATGATTCATATATCCTAGACAAAATTTTGGTTTCGAGTCGATTTTGCTGCGTCATGATCCGGAATGGCTGTCATGCATCTTAAGCTATTTGATGAAGATTAAGCGGTTTATACAATATGCACAAGGTTCGAAGCAGTTTGAACTGGCTTATGGTTCCATGATTTTGGTGTTTGTGGAATAATCAATGTTTAACGAACAAAACGTTCCTCAAAGATTTTTGTACTTCAAATCGAGCGAGTCGATATCATCAGCTAAAATAGAAATCGGAAGCCATTTGACTTTGGTTAAACGGCTTATGTCAACGTACACATGACTCGAATCCATTCAAAATCACTTAAGAACCATTGTTACTGCATTCATCCATCAATCGACATTTTTCAGGAACGTTCATCTGGGCAATTTCAAATCGAACGAGCTGAATCCGCTGATTTAGCACCCAAATTGAATGCATTTATTGGAAGTCAATGGATCATGTTTAAAATGCTTGTGTCAGTGTGCAATTAATCAAATTAGCATCGAAACTATTAGAAACAGAAGAAAGTGAAGTGGTCATTAGACCATAATTGAATGAAACAAACATGGTTACTTCATGGTTAAAATGTTTTATATTTGAATATTCTGTTCTTTATGCATTTTTTCCTAAACCGAAAGTGTAAAATTTAATTTATTCCAGTGAAATTTTTATATTTAAAAATATAACACAATATCTAAATCGAAGTGATAGAGATGTGATACTCAAAAGTTTGTACTTATTACTTTTTATTAATTTAGCATATGATCCTGTATAGTTAGAAAATATAATTTTTTTTATCTTCTTCATACAGAGGGCGTACTGCAGATAAATAGTAGGAGCGCATTCTTTGAAGTAAAATGTCTAAGGTTCAGTCCCAAGTACTGTTGAATAGCAATTGCTGAATGCTACTTTTTGCATCTACGTTTGACAGCATTAGTACGTGGAAATTTTCCTGGTTGCCTCCCTGGTGATACGAGCTCACAAGCCACAGCTTTCTAGGAAGACCATACCTGTCGGATGTTCGAATATCTTCGAGCAGCTCTCAACTAATAAAGTATCCTCTATTGAGGTATCAAATCTTCACATTTTACGCGCGGTAACTAGAAACTTTGTCAACTTGAATTCGTGATTATTTTCTCTGTGTGGATGCATTTTTTAAACCAAATTTTTCTAAATTCAATGTAACATCTTATTGACTAAAATAACTTTTGATCAATAAAATGAATAACTATAATTAATTTCTATGTTTAATTGTAAAATTTATCTGGTTCTTTTTAATAACATCTTAGATGAAATATTTTAAAATTATTTACTCGTCTCTTTTTTTTTTTGCATGTAGCATTATTTTATAATTTTATTTAAAAAAATATAAGAAAAAAACTGCTATATTTTTCTGTACATTAAGGTAAGTTCACATATTTATGCAATGGCATAGCGCAAATTGCCCCTATCCTAGTTAAACCATTTAATTGGACTGATATGTAACTGTCCTGATCTAATGAAATAATTTAAAATCATAATTGACAAACTGTCTCTCAACGTAAAGAAGAATTTTATTGGTGGTCGCTTTGTGTACTTCTTAATAATAAGAGAATGTTCTTAAAATAAGGCCATATTGCGATTCAAGTAAAGTTTTATTCAGCATGTAACAATGGAATAGGGTTATACCCACTCTCAAGCAAGCTAACAAAGTAACAACGAACGAACGATAACTATAATAAATCTGAGTTTTTATTCCATAGCTTTATGGGGTTGCTGATGCGCTTGGCGAAAGGAAGAAATCGCCAACATTCAAAGCACAGGCGCTAACACTTTGTAGTATCACATAGCATAGAATTAAGTTGAATCCACCCTTATTCTCAAATACAAGATTATAAGGATTGATGGATTCGTAGTATTTAAGAAATTTTTATGACGCAAATTTTTTGTTGAAGAAATTTTGAATTTGGCAGACACTTATTTAGTTTTTTAATTATTGCAAAATGGAAAGAATTTTTTTATATTTTGAAATTTATTACATAGAAATTTATATGTACTTTCAAGTTATAGTAAGATATTGTAAGATATTTTGATGGTTAATAAATTTTATCAAACTGTAATACTAAATGTATTTTCTTCACAACACTTTATGAAAGAAGAGCAACTGTCTTTATACCTGAAAAAAGAGTTCCAACCCTGAATAAAAGAATCACCAAGAAAGAGGCTGGAACATCTTTTTGATGGTACAATATAGTTAAGTGATTAATAAATAAAAAACAGATTTTTGTGAGGCAACCTTACTATTCCCTACATCTGAGAAACAATTCTTATATCACATTTTATAGAATTCCTTTCCTGAGTTAAACGTTCTTTAAAATAAAAATGACCACGTATTTCTTCAGAGGAATCTCAATATACTTATAATTTTGCATACTATGCTGTCATAATTGTTTGCTATATTTCATGTCAATAAAAAAATGCGGCGGGTCAAAAATAAAGTTTTCGGGACAAGATTTATGGACATCGTTTGTTCTAGTAATACATTAATCTATATCTATCAACACAGATAGAGATACACACATTATCGTAATTAAACCAAAGCACGTCAAATAATTATGCCAGTGTTCCGCAGAATATTTTTATAAATCATTTTTAATTTTTTTTTCAAAATTTTAATCAATTTTTATCAGTGATATCAGTAAAATATTATCATCAATTTATCGCTGCATATATTGATTGAGATATAAAGGATATATGAATTCTACAAAAAACAAGTTAGTTTATTTAATTTTAATCCGCTAATAAGAAAGCAAAATAATTAAAATAAAACAGTTTTGAAGGGAGAACAGTTTGCGTTGAGCCATAAAAACAATTACAGCAAATTAAAAACAGCATTAATTGTGTTTCCAATCAATTAAAAATGATGTAGTTTAAATTTCGAAATGAAGCATAATCCATTTTTCAAATTATAGAAGTTCCTTTTCAGTGTTCAATTTAGTTATGGACAAAATTTTGAAGAATAAGAGGATAAGGATTTTATTTGTATACATTATTTTAAAGTATTGTTCCATTTCAAGTATCTGTAAAAATGACAGACTATCATTGACGTTAATGATATTTATAACTAATTACAATAGTTAATCAAAGCAATTCATGAATTTGAATCTAAAAAAATGCTTGATGGTTAATTTAAAAGAGTACCTGTTTCTTTTGTGTTATGCACATCTTATGATTTATATATAGCAAAACTTTCAACACATAATTACTTATTTAATATATATATATATATATATATATATATATATATATATATATATATATATATATATATATATATATATATATATATATATATATAATGTACGAAGGTCCGTAGTAGCCTAGCGGTTAGTTCCATCTATCAAAGTATGAAAGCACTTTCACCTTCATGGTGCTCTGATTAAAACAAAAGACCAAGGCATAGCGAGCTTAGCTTGTCCAAGTGTCATAAGTAACAACACAACAACAACATAATGTACGAATATCGTTTTTTACACTTTCTATGCGTGTAAAATCATTTTTTTAAACATGAAAATTTGCATGTACCTCATTAGTTACATTTAATCTGATTCTACGCAAATATTTGTGAAAATCTTATGCATTTTTTTCAGCTTTTTTATTATTTTCATTTTTGGAAAATTTATGCTTTAAGATTATGAATGGCAACAATAAAATTCGTCTGCTTGAACAAATTCTTAGATTTTAATGAAAACGACTCGTTAGTCGTTTACCAAAATCATAACCTGGACACATTTTAAGCTTTCATTGCGTCACTGAAGATACATAATCGTTATCGATGCTTTCAACAACAGAAATTCTCCCCACATTGGTTATACCTAACAATTGAAATGCTTATGAAATTTTGTGGTGATCGTTTAAATTTCTGTAATCCTCCAGCCCACAAGGTCTTTCCCTTTAGATTTTATTGTAGGGAAGACAAGGTTTTGCAGAGAACCCCTGAAAACACCAGGGAATTAAAATAAATGATAAATGAAGAAATATTTCATCAATAATACCAATTATTTTGCGAAGTGTGTCAAAACACTCGATTCGATGAGTTCATGTTCGCATTTAAAATAGCAGCTAATATTTTCAACATTTGCTTTAAGAAACGATAATGTAAAAAATTGATTTAAATTATGTTTTTGAAAAATAAAATTATCACATGTTTAAGTATCATTGTGCATGAGCATTTTTTATACCTCATAAATAAAGTTGCAACGATCTACCAATATATAAAATAATTTTCTTCCTTTAAACAAGATTCAAACAACAATACTTCAATGTTAGAAAAATAGTCATACCATCAGACTTTAAGTGTAATAAGAAAAAAAATGGTACATTTTTAAATTTATTATCCTGTATATTAATTCATCATTAAAGTCTATTAATGCCCAAGTGAAAAACATGAAGAAATCACATCAGTTTTTGGTTCGAATCCTTTTACACAATTGAATCCTTTTTCACATGGCAGGAAGTTTATTGATTTATTTTATTACTTGCTGTGGATTTTACAATTTAGAAATTACCCATTTATAAAACGTCTACGATTCATTTGTTTCAAAGAAAAAGCCTTATCAAAAATAAAACAATTTTGCTCGAAAGATATGGCTGACCAACGCCGGTCAGAATTCTCCAAAGGGACTCCAGAAACGGAAAAGTAGCATTTTATATTACTGGTTTTAGTGCTTTTAGGATAAATCCACTTTGTAGCTTATTTTAGAAGAGAAACGTAAAGTTTATTTTACAACCGCTATTTTTACTTGAATCTGCTTAAAGGTGAACAAAAGAGTTACATTCTTCAAAAGTGTGTTGCGAAGCGATGATTTTGAAGTACAGCTGCATTTTTTAGTCATGCCAATGAAATATAAATAGATTCACTATGGCGTATTCTAAACTTTTATTATCTAGGGAAATTTTGCTAACTAAATGCATCATTTGTTAGAAACATAGCTTCAAATTGTCTGAAATTATAAGATTTAATATTTTTTTTTTATCGTTTTTCAAATACAGTTTAGAGTAAAAAAAAAAATATAAATAAATTAAAAAATAAAAAAAAACCAATACCTACTACTAATATATATTTTTGGTAACCTAACCAGTGCAAAAGCAGCAAAGAAATATAGGTCAGTATAAATGAAATAATATACAACATTAAAATACAATAAAATTAAACAAGTAAGGCAAAATTTGAAGAGTTACTAAGAAGAATAAAACATATATATACAATACACACACATACACACATCGGAGGAATCGGAGGACATCATAGGGACCATATCTTCTTCAGACCAATGTTCTTAGATGGGAAAAACGGAAGATGTATGAAGCTTGGCTCAACACTCCTGGTCAAACCCACGCTAAAAGTATGATCTGTGGATCATCAGCGAGGATTGGCTCTGAAATTCTTAGATGCTTTAGGCAGAAGATACGTTTAATCGTAGGCTTCATAACTGGGCACTACTATTTTAGAAAACACCTCCATAAAATGGGACTGTTTCAGCAAGACCCTATCTGCAGGAAATGTCATACGCAAGAGGAAACGGCCAAGTATATCATTTATGAATGCGAGGCTCTTGCCCTTCCTAGATTAACTTCTTTAGGCATCATCCATACTAGAAAGTTACACCTAGACTCCATGAAAGGGTTATCGGACTTTATTAATAAAGTGGGTGACCCGAGTAACTGGAACTAGGAAACATTGGGTTTGGAGTTAATGGTACAAAACGCTGATTAAAGCAGAGGTGCCAATGACATACCAACCCAACCTTAAGAAGAAGAAGATATCTTCTTCAGGATTGAGATAGTCAGATATGCAAATTAAACTCTCTTTTCTGACATGCACTAAGAGCATATAAACATTCTTCGATGGAATTTCTCGAAGATCTACAGACATATCTCCTATATGACATATATACAAAGGGATAAAGATACTAGGGGCATTCAAAAAGTAAGTTACACTCGAACAATGTAAGTTTAAAAACACTTTACTGAGAAGTGCACTATAATACAATATGACACACATACGACACACAGAATCTCCCAGCCTCTGCAGAAATTTGCCAAAAAGTAGCACGAATCGCTCGATGCCCTGACGATAGAAAATCGCTCCTTAGTCCTAGAGACAGCTTAGAACAGCTTTCTGAACCTAATCATCGTTCGAAAATTTTCTAACACCTAAATGAGAACTTGCCGAACACATGGAAGCCGCAGAGCGCCAGGTAGGGACTGTAAGCGGATGCTTCCTGACCTTCCATCCAGAACTGCGAAGTAAATCATGTGCTGTGAGTGTTTTGTGAGTTCTTGCATTGTCGTGCACGATTACAACGCCTTTACTTAACTTTCTATGTGGCTTACTTTTCACTGCTTTGCGCAAACCTCTTAGTATTTCTCAGTAGGACTCAGCATTAATGGTGGTGCCATGCCAGATAAACTCGATGTAGATAACTCCTTCACAATAAAAAAAGTAGCCATGACTTTACGCGCTTATGGGATAATTTTGGATTTTGTTCTCACAGACAGTGATGTGCACCTCCATCCCATCTACACCTGCTTCGTTTCTTGAGTGAAGTGATACACAAATGTCTCATCACTTGTAATGATGCGGTTTAAAAAATCATTGTCTTTAAACAATAACGTTGAAGGAATTACAGGGAAACTGAAACCGTGCTCTTTTTGTGTTCGGAACTTAAAGAATAAGGAACCCATCGTGAACACCTTTGTTTGCCTTTCTTGCCTTTCCGCTTTGGTTAAGTCAGTGCGACCATCTTCGAACTGCTGGCACCATTTCACACTAGTTGAAAGTGACATTACAAGTGGCTTATACACTGCTGATACTTCACGATGAATCTCCAGACTCGTTAAACGTTTTGCCCACAGAAAGCTAACTGTTCCACAAACTTCAACGTTAGAGTAAGTGTCTAGCTGATAAGCCATTTTTTATTGTCGTCCTACGTAGCAATGGTTCAAATAATCCGAATGAATTTGTTACAGTTGGAAGCCACACAACCCAATTATCGACTGCATAAGCTTCGATCTTCTTTCACAATGATAACATCTCTGGAGGGACAAGCGTGACTTACTTTCTGAATGCGCTATGTAATTTCCAAAAACATTTTTTTAAAGAATAGTTGAAATTGTGCGTTTTTAACATTTTGATCATACTTGAAAGTCTACTCTGCTATTTTGTTTTGAAGGTACTTTATATAGAGGATACTTGGGGTTGTTCAGAACACAAAAAAAGGTTTTAGAAATTTGCTGACACAAAAAGAGGGAAGTAATTGACTTCAAAGTACGGATAAAAAGAGGACGTATTCTTATATATACGTATTAAATTTTAGTGGTTTTATTCACGATAACAAACGGCTATATTTTTTGGTGGAGTAAAATCAAAATCAAAATTTCCCAAATAGATAATAAATTCATCGTATTATTGAATTACATCAATAAATTACATATTGGCGACTATAAGGAAACAGTGTTACCAAGTATGGTCTCTGTAACTGATTAATGCAGAATAACATTCACTGCTTATATTATTCTAACTTAAATTAACAATAACGGAATAGATAAGATTTTTTTAATATTTTAAGAACTATCAAATTACTCTAAAAACAAACGTAAATTATTTGAAATTGACAACCATTCTTTTTACGTTCATTTTGTCATTGTATGAACGTAAAATTTTATATTCAAAAAAGATTCGTCCATTAAACTGTCTTAGGTTGAAATTGATAAAGAGAATTGTGGTTTTTGAAGGTCGATATGTAATCTTCAAAGAAAGAACTGTATCCGCTATTTGAAAGACGTATATGTGCACACAGCTTGTGTTTGTGAGAATGATGATAAATTGTATTTCCACCGAAAACGATAAAAAAAAAACCGCAAGAATTCTTCATTCCTAATGGTGAAATCGCTTTTCAAAGTCATTTTATAATATCGGACCCAGAAAGAGAAGCTTGGAGCAGTAATTCTTCCAGTTTTAATTAATCATCCAGTCGAAATAAAACATCCAATCCATTTTCTTGACATTATTCGAGAGAAAGTACTCGTAACCGTGAGAAGTGAACTAGAAAATGCACTTACATAGGTTCAAAGTTGGCGACCAATGTATTCGCTTGCTATATTTCATTTTTAGAAACGTAGAAATGCAATTATCTCAAACAGCATTTAAAGTTTTCCCTTTTACTTGGGGAACGTCAAATTAATTGATTTGCGGTTTTCTGCTACCATTTTTCCAGGGACCTCACAATTTAGAAAAAAAGGGACAAATAGAAAAATGGAATTTGAGGGCGAGAAAAAAAAGGCGATGCATTAAAAGAAAAAAAAATTCTGAATGAGATAGATTGTCAACATAGCAGAAGAAAATATTACCTCTTCGAAGTAAAATACTTAATAGGGCTCCATTGGGAGGGGTGTAAAAGAAGAAATTATACCACTTTATTTTCCGGATCATGATCTCCACCCAGTGAATTACAAAGATTGAAGAAAAGAATTTAAAATAGTTTTTTTCGTAGGGCATAGAGTCAGTAATTACCTTCAAATATGGAGAAGTTGTAAGGCATCTTTTGTGTATAGGAAATGCCTTTTTTGAGTTTTTTTAATCATCGGGTCAACAAGTTTAGTTGTTCCTTGATCCTCAGTATCGTTTTTATGATAAAAATACTTTAGTCGTAGATAAATAACCATCGCTTAATGTTATTCAAAAGTTAAATTTCTTTTAAATAATCATCTAAAGGGTAAGGATTTTATAAAAAGAAAATAAATTTAAAATTCTTTCAACTGTTTTCCCACATGTGTTTATAAATAATTTTAAAAGTTATTTATTAAAAATATTTAATAAATAAAATGAATTGAGAAAATAGATTTATATACAGATTTTCATCAAATTTCTTGATTAAATCATTAATTTTAATTAATCAAATATTAGCATTCAATAAAAAGAAGTTTGTTAAAAAAATTGAATAATTGTTTCATTAGTTGATGCCAAGAAATATTTTATGTACTTTCTTTTATATAAATAATCTCTAATATGTTAATAACTATATCAAATTATTTTAATATTTAGTGTATACATATCAATAAATCAATTTTTTTAGTTATAGAAAATCCTTCTATTGATTTCAGATTTTTTCATCGCATTCTTAGTTTGAAAATATTGAAAGTTAAATTCTATAATGGTAAAATAAAAGCAAAATTAAAACGGGGAACTCATATGGAATTCGTAAGAAAATTTTTTATTTATACAAATGCCAATAATCTTGTTTTTCAACAACTTGCTTCTCCCCACAAGCTCTTAACAATTCATAATCTTGTAAGATTAATGGATCTTATGAATTGTTATGGGCTTGATCTTAATTTGATTGTACCTATTAGTTGCCTCAGTATATAAAGGTAATATCATTTCTGTCCCTTTTATTGCTGAAAGGTTAAAATCTTAGTAGCAGGACATTTTAAAACAATAATCGCTTGAGAGCGTAGGAGTGTGGGTTCGATTCTCACCGTGGCCCTGGGTGTTTTCTTCGTTATTTTCTGTGGTTGTACATCTGTCATTGTGCTATTTGTCCTATTATCGACGAAGACTTACAAGCGGATCTCAAGAATCAAGCATACAAGTCTGAATATATGTAATGTAATTAAAATAAAAAACTTAAAACAATAAGAACAAAATGTCTTTTTTCTAGTTTTAAAAAGAACATTTTGTTGATACTTACACTTATAGAAATTCTTATACGATATTATGAATAGTGTAGTATCCTTTTCTCGATCTACTATATATATCCAATTCTGTAGAAAGGTCATGCATATGCAAAAGTCAAAAACAAAGTGTCACAACTGATGTGATCGTGCACAAAATACGTGGGTCCGATTGTGCAGCTCAAGACTATATTTTAAGAAACGGTAGATATGCAATTAAGAAATTCAGTGCAAGTACAAGTGAGTTCGTCCATGACATATGGCAAGAAAGATCACTGGGACAGCTTCACACGTGAAAGAATGATCAGAAAGCTGGGGGGGAGGGAGGGATGCAGAGTGATGAGAGTAGCCGAAGAATTCGGGATCAACCATTCTTTTGCGCACTTAGAAAATATTCCAAATCATAAGTATAACTGTTAGAGAGGTGACCGCCCCAGGAAAACAACTGTTGTGATTAACCTATATATCGTTTTGAAAGCGAAAAGAAACAAGTCAGCAAGCACCAAATTAGTAAAATTAAAAATTAAGTAAAATTAAATTTAAAAATTTAGTAAAATTAAATTAAAAAAACCAAATTAGTAAAATTAGTAAATTTTTATTAATTATTATTGCAATTATTATTTCCTTTTTCTGCAATATATGATTTATTAAAGTCCTCAGCTTGCCATTCTCTACATTCCATTTGTATAAAATTTATAGTTAAACTTTTTAGAGATGAAATTACATCGTAGTAGTTACTCTAGGCATTCATTTATACATTCAAAAATGAGTAATCCATCAGACACAGCTGTTGTATAATCCAACATGCCACATTATGAATTATTTTGGCTACGAAAAAATGTTACTAAGATGACGTATTGTGACGTCTCGCGATGACTTAAATACTAGGATTGCTATAATAGAATTTTCTATATAATTCTTATAGGTCTTTATCTCTATGACGTAATAAAAATTAAAGTTGCCGGATAAACAAGAAAATACGCCGAAAAATCACCAAACTCAGAATTTGTCATGCTGGATTATACGACATCTGTGCCATCCTTCATATACACTTTAATGGAGTTTACCTATTAGTTTTAAAAAAAAATTATGCAAATAAGTGGCACAGATGCCGTATAATCCAGGATGTCAAATTCTGAATTTGTTTGGTGGCGAAGAAATGTTCCCAAGATCGTGACGTGTGCAATGACGTAAATACTAGGGTTGCCAAAAAACTTTTTTCTGCATAATTCTTATAGGTCTCCATATCTATCATGTAATAGAAATCAGGTCGCCAGATACATAAAAAAAATTCTCCAAAAAATCTCCTAACTAAGAATTTGGCACCCTGGATTATACGTTATTTGTGCCAAATAAGCAAAACCTTAAGTCGCATTTAAAAGAAATTTTGGATGAGTTTAATTTGAAAAGGAAAGCAGTCAGCAGTCAGTATAATGTACAGATAATGATTGTTGAAAATGCTTATTTTTATCAGAGCTCAAAGCTTTATCAAACTATTAAGCTCGATTTAGTAAGTTCTATGTTTACAAGCAAGAAATTAAAAATTTTTTGCTCAGTGTCATTTACAAAAGAAAAGATGCATCGTTTGCAAAAATAATTTAGTTCGATGACGAGGTGGTCCGCCGAGGTGGTGAAGTACACAAAAATGATAAAGGTTTTTAGATTTTGATTGAGAAATAGGAATTCTAACAAGTATATGTAATGGAACAGGATGTATAGAATATGAGGGAGAAGATAACTGGATATTGTACAGTCAGCAGTTAAAATGAGTGAATACTACATTGGTTCAACCTCATTGTTAATAATTAAATAAAAACAAGAATAACGAAAAAACGATTTTTTAAAACCAATGTATGATTAACAACCCCCCACAACAACAGTCAGTATCATCTTATTCTGAAGATTAATAAAGTGTACATGAAAGATTATTATTTTTTTTCCGTTATCATAAAGTTCTACCATATATTCTAAGAAATTATATTATTAGTAAATTCATATAAATAATATTTCACGTAAGGGTTCATATCCTTACAAATAGCACTTTTTTCATATAACTGTTACCTTTAATAAAAAAGTTTCGTTCAAAAATAATTTTTTAATGAACATCTTACATTTTTGGAATTCCTTAATAATTTATGCAGTAATTAATCAAGCTATATAATTAATAAAGTATTCTTTTAAATTATCAACTTGATAAAAGGAATCTAAATGAAAATAATAATTTATACTTGGTATATTTACTGACTAAATAGTTAAACACTAATATTTGAGATAAATGAATTAAAATATGCTAAATTAAAGTTCCAAGTTTAAAAATTTAGTCTGAGTTCTAAATTTACAGAGAGAGACATCAGATTTTCTCATTTCTTATTTTATTTAAAATACTAAAATGAATTTCTGTCTAGACAAATAATTTCACCACTTTGTGATCAGTGTGGAAATTTTGTAAACGCTGGAATGTTTTTAGTTTGATATCTGTATCCCTTTCTAGGCAATAAACACATTAGGAAACAGATGATTTTCGTTTAAACAATATTTACTCATGACAAAAGTATTTCTCATGTATCAACAATTACAACCCGCAAGTTTGTGCAATACCTTCGCATTTACAGTAAAAGCAATAAAATGTGTGCTAAAAATTCTTACACAGTAAACAATTATAATCGGAAATATTTATTAAACTTTTGAAATTTATAGAAATTATTTATGAAATTATATTAAAAACATATTTAATTAATTAAAAGATCGATATAAAGACAAAATAAAAACTACATAATAATATATAGTTTGCAAATAAAAGAGCTTAATTAATATTTTGCACAGTCATTCTACATAAACATTGCAAAGTTAATATAATGGTTATTATATATGTACTATAATTTATGAGGCCGACCAACTTGTCTAGTGGTCAGCGTGAATGACTACGGATAAGGAGGTTCTGGGTTCGAATCCCGGTTCGGGCATGGATGTACTTTCTTTCTTTCTCTCTCTCTCTCTATCTATCCTATCTTTGTCCTTTTCTTGTATGAATGAAGTGTGAATGGTTACCGACCCTATAAACGGGTACCTATAGCATGTGTGTAGAGCAAAGTCGTACTTTCACTTTCATGGTGCTCTGATTAAAAAACGAAAGACGCTGCCAATCGACTTAATTCGCATAGCATAGCGAGCTTTGCTTGTCCATGTGTCATTAGTAAACAACAACAATAATTTATGTTGTCTTAAAGACAGCAAATTTCGCATTACTTATAGTTTTCATTTTGCAATCAGATTTGATTCCAGACATTGTTTGAACAGCAAGAATGTTAAACTTCTCGTTTTTAAATGCATTTTGTCAAGGCTTGGGAATTTTCCGAGTTTTTGGACAAATGAATGGGGGAAAAGATGTGGCAGAGGTTCACAAATGCCTCTTGAAACAGTCTTCAACTCTGCAATTCTCTATTATGCAGTGTCAAATCTGTTTGTCTGGGTTCGAACAGTTTCCAAAAATATGGCTGTTATTGAATGTAACGTTTTTTTCAACTATGTTTATAATTCTGTTTGAATCTTTGAGTTTAGATCATGACTTTTTAAATTTAGATCGTGAAGCGAATTTCCTTGACCACTAATATAAAAAAGTTTAGTTTTTTCTGAAGATCTCAGTTGTGTGGGTTATAAGCAGATTATTCAAATGCAACGTAAAAATACAAACTAATTGGATGAAAAAATATAACTGTAAAAAACGAGAGAAAAATATTTCTGTATTTTGAAATGATCGTTTTCTTTTAAATTTGGGTCACAGAATCCCTTTTCAAATGAAGATCTCAATTAAATTATACCTGATAATATGCGGAAAAAAAAACTTTAGATTAATATGCAAACACGCTTTATTGATAAGTAAAGTAATGAAAAGTTGAAGTATTAAATTTACTATTATCATTCTGTTTTTTATAATAAGCAAGAATGCAAATGAAGTATAAAAATCACAAGTTAGATTGCATTTATAATGTAGTTATTCAAGAAAAAATATAAAAATACTAATTTTTATTAACAATAACAATTTTAAAGAATAACAGGCACTATGGAAAATTTTCCATATAGGATTTAGTACTGTTTAAGTAAATGCTTTTTCCATTGTTCTGAAAAACAGTATTTAAGTTTCAAATTGAATTTCATCACAATGATATAAGGTGCAAGCATTGGCCATTTTATAAAATTAAATTGAAAAACATCTTTACGAAATTCTTAGCATGGTTTCGAAATTTAAACACAAATGTACATTCTTTTTGCATCTCTCTCTCTCTCTCTCTCATCGCCCAATTAAATATTTAATTTCTAGAAAAAAGCCACATCTGCTCAAACGCCGCTCTTAACAAAAATAGCTTAAAAAACTAAAATTGCACGTAAAAACTGCATCAGCGTAAACTCCACACAAAATGGGATTGTGAGACATTAACAATAAAATCGCAAAATCGTGACCTAAGTCATTATGTGTGACTTATCAGTTTTGAAAATAATTTTTAAAGTGAAACTTAAAATAAAAGTCATAGGTGAAAATTATTGAAAATACAATCTGAAAATATATAAACGAGTTCAAAAATGTTCTTATAATTTTACTTTTAAAAGATATCTATGCATAAATGTAGTATATGCATAACACTTATATGGGGGTGTAAAAGAAATTTTCCGCTCTATAGCTAATATCGTCTGCAGAAACCTTATTTTTGTGTTTTGTTTTTGGCGCGTTCTTTTTATAGTTTGTCAGACTATTTTTGGTATTTGGAAGAAGGAAACTCGCTTTATATAGAACACTGTGTTGTCAGATCTATAAAAACATTTCGTTATCAAGTGCAAGGTGTCTGAGAAAGAATTATCCAACTACCTGATTAGAGCTCTCATTTACATCCAATTCTGTTGCCAAAAGTCAGCAACAGAATATTCGTTTTCATTTTCAGGAAGTTATTCTAATGAGACTTTTTATTTACACAAATCTGAGAAATTCATATTTTTATTTATATTTTCCGAATTAATCAGCATTATTTTGTTATGTTAAATGTTTATATATTAGATAAGATATTTATTATATACAAATACATCAGCTTGGCGATTTTTTATCCGTCGCCAACTAAATCGAATCAAAGATATCATGAGACAACTATTCTCTTATGTTATAAATCTCATTAACAAATATTTGTAATAATAACAACAGCAGAAATATATTTAAGATTTTTTCAACTTCCTTGGAATCATTGCTTTTTTTAACTAAAGTATTTTTTTTTAACTGCAAATAAAATATAAATCATTGCTAAAACACAATAAAATATTGTTTGGAAACAAAATTAAAAAAATATTTGTTCCAAAGAAATTTTAAAAAAACATTAAATTGAAGCATTTTTAAAAAGTAGGAAAAAGCAGAAGTTTATGAAAGAGAAGATGATCTATTCAAATTCTTTTAACTATCCTGACAACTGCTCATAATACAAAATTATATAGTGATTGTCTATGTTTAGGCAATGACGTACTTCGAATCAATCGAAATATTTAATGGGAGGTGTTATTATAATTTTTAGTCATTTAATTAGAATTTATAGTTTTGTCCCTTGTTTATCTGTTGTTGTTGCTTTTGACACTTGGAAAGCCAAGCTCGCTATGCCGTTGGCTATGCGAATTTATGTCAATAGAGAGGGTCTTTTGTTTTGGATGAGAGCACCACGAAGGTGAAACTACGACTTTGCTCTTTTTAAGTTGCCTCGTAATTTTGAACCACGGTCAGGTGACGAGGCCACGCCTGAGCTGGCACCCTTCTCTCCACATCCACGCCACACCAGCGGAAGGACTTTGGACGTCACAGATTAACGTGGACACGTCCCCAACCCACGGAGTTCCAGCAACCCAGTGAAGGAGAATACACCGTGGTCACCCTCCCAACCACTGCCCGCGGCAAATGATGCTTCACTTTGCTGAGCTTACGGGAAGCGGCGTGAAGCTATTGAGCCACTGGAGCTCCCTTGCTCTAAGATAATATAGATATTTTTTGTTGTGCAACATATTGAAATTCTTGCAGAAAAAACGCTTAGCAGGATATCATTTTATGAATACATTAAAGAAAATACTATTACAATACAATATTTAATACTGAATTATCGCATGAAATGTTTCTATTGTTAACAGTCATGTGTATGTATTTTCTTAATTAATTTTAATTTCTAGAACAATAAACAAAAAATTAGTAGATTGAATTTTCTCTTAACATAATCTTTATAGTAGATTACGTTAAAAATTTGTGCTCATTTTTATTTTAATTTGAATTTTAATCATCGATTACTTAAAAGTCAAATTAAAATGAAAGGTTTTTATATAAATATAGATTATTTCTTTCAATATTCCAGTAGTTGTGTATCTAAATCGTATTTAATACATATTGAGTTTGCATAAATGGAAAGACATGAGTAATGAAACAGGATTAAAGAAAGTTTTTTTTTTTTTTTAAAAAATTCTTTTCCGCTTTTCAATTAACAAATATTTCTGTATAATTCCGATAGAGGGAGCTAGCTTATTTCAATAGAGAATTCGACTGATTGGTAAGAATTGATACATTTTTAATGCTGCGTTGTTCCTCTTTCACTGAATTTTTCGAAACACGAGTAAAATTTGAACGAACTTATGAAGTATAAATTAATAACTATACACACATTATATCAAATGAAAACAATAAGATATAGAATTGAAATATTTTTATTCATTAAACTAAAAATTATTTTATTGAATTAAAAATTAACTTATTTGTAGGAGATGTATCTGTTGAAAAGTTGCTTAACGATTGGACTATGTTTTATTACTCATCTAATTTATTATTGAGTCATTTCATAAGAAAATATTTTCGGCACAGTTGCTGTATAATCCATGATTCCAAATTTTGAATTTTTTTGGCGATGGAGAGATATTGCCAAGATGATGTATCATGACGTGTGCGATGATGTAAATACTAGGGTTGCCAAAATAGAATTTTCTGCATAATTCTTATAGGTCTCCATATGTATGACGTAATAAAAAAGAGGTTGCCAAAGATGGAGAATGCAATGTATTTTATCAATTGAAGAACTGAACAAGAGAAGAAAGATCAATTTTATCAATTGATAAACTGAAAAAAACAATTGAGAATGCAATGTATTTTATCAATTGAAGATCTTTAATTCATAAAATATATTTACATTACAAAATTTAAAATATATTTACATAAACATCATTTGTATGTGATAGTAATCTCCACTTATAGACAACAATTAACCCTTACCATGTTATTTTGTTCTATCCAAAACTCAGGTATCCCTATAGCAGGAATTAGACTCAAAATGTTAGGTTTTGTTTTTAAAATTGCGAGAGATCCATTGCCAGTCGAAACCGTTTTTGTAGCCTGCGTGGTGTTGAAGTTCCATAAAAATGCAAATTACAAATCCCTATCCAAAATTAAGTTTATTTAGCTAAATATCGTAAGATTTAGACGATTTATTAAAGGTTAACTAATTATGTTATTGAAAAATCTTTAGAACTTGTATGTTAGTTTAAAGATAAAAAATATTAGCTTAATAATAAATCACATCAAATCAATCAAAAAAATATAATGCTTACAAATGTTTCAACGTTTGATATTCCTAATACAACGTTTGATATTTTTAATTTATATTATAACAACAAACGTTTAATATTTCTAATTTATATTTTCAAAATTAAAAGGGATATAACTGTCATCACTTACAACAAAAAATATTACATTCTTCCTTTTCTATTGTAATTTTTTATATTCTTACAATTCAATAAATATAAAATAAACCATATAACAGATATAAGTGTATTTAGAGATTTATTTGACACCAATTTCGTATAATACTTTTGGCACATTTTTTAATGTGTTCAACTTTTTGGTGGAGTCAACTATCTTTCTGGTAACCTAGATATTTTATTACGTCAGAAAGATAAAGAATATTAGGGATATTCAACGATATTCTATTTTGGCAACCCCATATTATACGTAATAACTGTTTTAATTTGGGGACATTTTTGAATTACCCAATTATTTTAAAATACCACAAAAGGATTATACAGCAGCTGTATTGTATATTTTATATTTATTTGGTTTATAAATAATCTTAAGTGTATCTATTAATGATTTGGAAATCGTGCATGTTATGAGAAAAGAAATCTAAGGTCTGTGTCATCATTTTCTTGCATCAATGTTGCAAACCTCTTGAGTTATTTATGATACTGAATAAACAGGTTGGCATATATAGATTACATTACATGTGACTACACAAGGAAAATATTGTGTACATACAATCTTATATGCATGGATTTACTTCTAATGATTACACTAGATATGATTTATGCAGTATTGAGACATAAACTGAGAAATATATTCTGTTCTATGAGCACGCGATGTTAACAACTTTATGATTTAATAATGTTACATGGTTTATTATTTTTTTCTCTAAAACATTTCACATATTTTACCCACGGTGTACTCTCCTTCACTGGATTTCTGGAACTCCGTGGGTTGGGGACGTGTCCATGTTAATATATGACGTCCAAAGTCCTTCCGCTGGTGTGGCGTGGATGTGGAGAAGAGGGTGCCAGCTCAGGTGTGGCCTCGTCACCTGACCGTGGTTCAAAATTACGAGGAACCTTAAAAAGAGCAAAGTCGTATTTTCACCACCTTCGTGGTGCTCTGATCCAAACGAAAGACGCTCCCTCTTGACTTAATTCGCACAGCCAAAGGCATAGCGAGCTTGGCTTGTCCAAGTGTCATAGGAAAACAACAACAACAACATATTTAACATATTTTTTGTTTTACATCTCAGTTGGATTCAAGTTATATAATCCTCTTTAAATATCAATTCAGGGAATAGTTATTAATAGTTAATGTTTCACAGCAAAAATGCATATATTTTTCCTGATGGTACACGCTGAATATATTTACATTTAACGTATATTTAAATCTATAATGCAATTTCAATTTCTGAGCTTTCTCTCAGATTTATGAGATCCAATGTTTCTTTTCTGAAAGGAAATTAGATATCCAATTCTCTTAATTCGAATACATAACAATGCATGAAAAAGATCATATTTTGATATATATATTTAAATTTCGCATAGAATTGCAATCTTGACTATAATTTTACAATTTTTATTTTCAACTTGATACCAATTAATGAATAAATTTATGAACTGAAAGCAATTGTAAAGCTTTTTAATCATTTATAGTCCTTTGATGATGAGAGAATTTTCCATTGATAATGTATCACATCCAAATGCAACAAGGGAGGAAACCATGAAAAGTCCTAGGAAAAGACCTAGACAAATATGTATTCAGAAAGTAAAAACAAAGCATTCCTTTCCAAGAAACAGAGGTATAACTGTAGTTCTCTGATCAAAATTTGAACCTTCCATTCCAGAGAATGAGATGGGATATGACTATGACTACGTCAAGTTATTGACTAGCCAGTTCTTATGACTAAGTTAAGTTAGTATTTTCCTTTTTAATTTTAACACTGCATAATGAATTGTTTAGAGCTAAAAAAAACATTGTACAGGATTTCTAAATTCACAGTAAATTGATTTTCGCAAATATTTCCATAGATTCAGGGCGATACTCCAATATCGCAAAGGAGGAAACCTGGAAAACATTTAAGCAATCACATACGACAGATGAGTAAGTTGAATCAAAAACAGAACACCCTCTTCGTTATTCAATAGAGCTATGATCAAGCCTAAGGTCACCTTTGCTAAACATTATGTTCTTATCCAAAACCACCGAAAGTCAGCTTTTTTATATTCCCTATATATATATATATATATATATATATATTATATATATATATATATATATATATATATATATATATATATATATATATATATATATATATATATATAATGCAAGGTTAGATACTGAACTATGTCTTGGGCCATTGCAGAAAAGGCATAATTTGTGGCAATGTGGGCAACACCCTCTGAAGAAGCTGGCCATATTGGTACTTCATTCCATTCTACATATTTCTTTGATATTTTCCTTGAAATTCAAGTATTTTCAATGTATTGTTTTCCATTTAGTATTTTCAATGCATTATTCTCCATTTGCCATTTTTCATTGTATTTTATAAAATATACTATATATATATATATATATATATATATATATATATATATATATATATATATATATATATATATAATAATTTAAAGTAAATATAAGTAAATATAAATTCGAAAATTCTTTGAATCCAGGCCACAGTTACGAAATATATCATTAGCTATAAGTTTTAGCAAAAATGCTGTTGTTTCAGTTGAGTTTGTTTTACAAAAAAGAAATCCATTAATGCAATCTCATAATCATGTAATGAAGCTATTTTCATATTAATGTACTGGAGTCATTATTGAAAATCGATGCAAATGCTCATATCAGGATGGGATGATTATATTTCGAAATTTCTAGAAACCAAGACACAAAATTTCGCAATGTTTCAGATCCTAATATATGAAAGAAATTTGGAAACAGCGCTGATATGTATTGAGGAATAGTTTTCAATAAAATGAAATAATAACTTTTGATGCAGGTTATTATTAAATTGATATTTTTATCATTGAAATAATGGAAATTAATTTTAAAGTTTATTTCCTATTAATTTTATATGTGAAGAATCGAAAATAAATCGTAGATTAATTTTATCTTTCAATTTTACAGTTTATCTAAATTGTGCAATAATTCAATTTCAAAACTGCTCAGTAATTTGATAACTCAATTTTGCAATTCATTTAGGTTCTTTTGTAGTGTTTTAAATCACATTACGAATGTCCCAATATCTTTTTAATCGAAAACGGTGTAAACGTCATCAATTAAACGCCATCTCATTTCTCTTCATAAATTAAATGAAAAAGTAATAAATAGGACAACGTATATATATATATATATATATATATATATATATATATATATATATATATATATATATATATATATATATATATATATATATATATATATATATATATATATATATATATATATATATATAACTGAAAACATTTTTCTAGTTTTCAACGCATTTAATCGAAAAAAATTCACACAAATAGTTATTCGAATTCCCTAGAAAGTAACGCTAATAGACTAATTATTTCACAAACTTTAACATGATAACTTTTCCAAAACAATTTCTAAAATTTTTATAAAATTAAGATAATTTTCAATTAAAATTTAAAAATATATTATTTAAAAAATATTTAGTTTTAAATGAAAAGAAATTGTAAATGACAGATACATTTAGCCAGTAAATTCATTATACAAGGAGTAATTTTTTTTTCAGTAACAGACTTTACTGTCAGTGAATATTCACCGAAGTGGGCGTGTCCAACCAATCAGAAATACCGTCTATTCTCTTGACAACCATAAAAACAATCCAGACGCAACTTGAAAAACCACAATAATATAAAAGCAATAATGTTCTTAGAAACACGGATATTGGAACAGCACGACGCTGCAGCATAACAGGTGCTTAAAGAAATGACAAATTATTCTTTTAAAATTTTTTTTAATTCTCATTTCTTTTTAATTCTAATGAATAGCTCGTTTTATTCCTTTTATTTACGCCTATTATTTTCTTTTATCTTTTACTTACAAGGGAATGAGTTTTAAATGATTGGGTTCATAACGATATTTTGTGAATGATGTGGCTTAGGAAACGCGTGGAATGTGTTAAACTTTCCGGAGGCCTTGTGAACACTAATGTGAGCCCCATGCATTCTTCTTTAGTCTTTTTACCATTTCACAAATTGCGCATTGTTTTGTTTCGTTTTAATGATAATATATTAAGCCTAAATCATGTTAATTTGTTAAATTTTCTCAATTAGGAAGTACGTATAGGACTTCAAATATTTGAAGAAGAAAGAACGTTTTAGAACAATTGTGTTATTAAGAGTTCTGGCTGTTTTCGTGATTATGCAGTTAACCGAAGATGCATTTAGCATAATAGGGACTTCACGATTCTAAATAATAAAATATGCTTAACTGTTTATATATATGATTCCCTAACAGCCCTGGTTCCATTAAGAAATTACTTAATTTACAAGAGGCGTCCAAAGAACATAAATACTATATTTTAAACTACCATGATAGTACTTAACTATTTCCCGTCAGAAACAGAGCATTTTCTATCATTCACAAATAAATCTCAACTTTTTTTTCCCCAATGGCGGGCACACAAGGGTGACTGAACCCTATGCCACAACAAGGCCAGAAACTGCTACTCATTTATCGTTACCCAGCGGGCACCTGTGAACCAAGTCACGGAGGCGAGTAGCGTTACCCGCGCCATACCACCACGAACCCGTTTATAGGGTGGGTCACATTCATACCATCAACATACACACATCACAGAAGAGAGGACAGAGAAACACAGAAGAAAAGAAACATCCATGCCCGAACCGGGATTCGAACCCGCGACCAACAGCTCAGGAGTCAGGAACGCTAACCACTCAGCCAAAATAAAACTCAACTAAAAATAGTTATTTGATATATTTCGCATCAACTAAATGGTTTTGATCTAAAAAGAACATAAGCTGTTTGATTAGAAAAAAATCACAAACTGTGAATGTATTTTTACCTCATTCAATAAATAAAAATTGGAAACGAGAAGAACAACGAACTTAAAAATTCAAAATTATATTAAAAAGAATGAAAATATTAATTTTTTCAGTGACTTCTTCATTCTTTGTGATTAATTTTTTTTTTGACTCAGTATTTAATAGATGGCTTTTTTTATTCGTAAATTTGTTTCGTTTATAAAAAAAATGATGTAAATTTTCCTGTCTTGGATTTTATCAATTTAAATATCTGGAAAATTCACAGAATTATTATACTGAGTGATATTAGGAAAAACACCAGTTGGATTAACTTTATAAAATAAATTAGTTAAGAAAGCTAACTACGCGCTCACTCATTTAACAGAAGAAAATACTAACTAATCTCTCGTGGTTTCGCACGCTACGTTAGGATTTCTTTCTAAACACATTTTATTTATTTATTTATTTTATTCTTAATGAAGCCATAAAAATGCTAGGCAGTAATTAGATTTGTTCTACAATAATATTTTTTGAAACTTAATTTTTTTTCAGTATCAAAGTCTAATTGCTTTATTTAATTATAAACTTTACGCCACTTTTTGTTACTATATAATTTAATAATAGTTAATAAAACAACTGGATGTTATTTTGTGGTTAAAATTTTCTTTCTTACTTTGTATTTTATGACAATAAATACCATATGGTAATACTCTTCATAAATTTACATTGCTAACATCTTAAATATACGTACAAAATGGTTAGCATATTTGAAAAAATCAATAATAATTTTCGTAAATTATAAATAAAAACGATTAGATTTTTTGCATTAAAAATAAAATATACAAGTTTAAATAAACATAATAAAATTAATCTTTAAATAATATAATATAATATAATATAATATAATATAATATAATATAATATAATATAATATAATATAATATAGTATAATATAATGTAATGAATGTAATATAATATAATATATATTAAATTTCATTTATATGCCATAAGAAACTAAACTTTGAGAAGCTTTCAAAGACTCACCCCGGTAAATATGGTAGATATTTTTTCAACAGAAGCTGGAATTAAACTAGAGACCCTCACCTCTGTACAGCATCCTATCAGTAAACCTGTAGAGATCATATCAGTGGACACAATGCATAGGTTTTGCATAAGTTATATGCATAGGTTTTGAATTTATTACATTTGTATACAGATTAAATTGTAATGATTAACAGATAGAATTAATGTTAGTTGTGAATAAAACAGCTTACCGTTACCTATTAGTAAGGGAGTGCTTTTCAAATCGGAAGGTCACGGGTTTGATTCCAGCCACTGTGCAGCAATGGATGATGGTGGTTGAGCTTTTGCCTTTTGTATGCACTTTTATCGGGGTGGTTGTCCTTGTGAGTACGACTTATTATGTATGAAAAGTACTACTGAAAGACAATTTACGAGCTGGATTTTAAAATATCTTACAACAACCTTAGGCAGACAGGTTGTCTAATACGTGATGCTGAGATTAAGAACAAAATATATTTTACTTATTTAATATATTTTTTGTTGTTTTTAACATCACTAATTTACTAATTTAGTAGTCTTTGACACCACTAATTTACTAACTTAGTAGTCTCTAACATCACTAATTTACTAATTTAGCAGTATTTGATATACCACTAATTTATTAACTTTTTAGTAGTCTTTGACACTACTAATTTCATAATTTAGTATTCCTCTTGACACCACTAATTAATTAATTTAGTAGTCCTTAACACTACTAATTTATTAATTTAGCAGTCTTTGACATCACTAATTTACTAATTCAATATTCTCCTGACACCATTTACAAAAACAGTTTTCATATTTCATTGTTGTATTTATATTTGACATATCAAATTATTTTGAAACCCGTGCAGTGTTTCTAGCAATTGAGGGGATTTTAAAATTCTACAGCGCACAAATTTTTTCTTAAATCTGGCAATTGAAGAGCTGCTGTCGTAATAGTTAGAAAGTAGTGTAACATATGCAACACTCCTTCGTATAAAGTAATAAAAAACAAATAAATAGGGCAGTACGATTAAATAGAATAAAAATAAACTTAATAACATATAAATAGATAGCTTACATATGCTTTGTACTTTTTACTCTGTGCACTTGATTCTCGTATTTCACATTAAAAAGACGATTTTTCCGAAATAAATTTGAGAAAAATATTCCTTTTCATGAAAATAATTTGCATGCAAAGAGTGAACATTGGCTTTTTAATTTGCCATTCTTTGGTTGTTAAATATGAGAACATCAGAATTCTCCATTTTTGTCAAAATAACCATATTCAAAAAGGAAAGAATTGAGGAGTTAAAATTCGACTTTAACATTCAAATTTGTTTCCTCAAATCAGCTAACTTCTTTTTCATGTTATATAATTCCTTTATATGTTATAGTCATCGGAAAAAAGTTTTTTTTTTTGGGCGATAAGTGTTTTAGTTCTTTTTTTTTCCTGGAAACAAACTGACAAAAATCCGATTTTGGATATGTTCCTAAAGACGGGAATCGACAATTTCCAACTTTCATGGCCCAACTTACATACAAAGTTATACAAAAAAAGAAAAAGAGAAAGAAAGAAAAAAGTTTTTGAGGGGATATTTTCTTATCATATTTTACTGGTTTGTGAGACATCTGACAAAGGAAGAATATTGAGATAAAAGAAAAACGTAATAGATGACAACTTAAAAAGGCAAGGAATAGAAAAATAATAAAAAGAATCGAAAAGAATAAGCTTTTTCGCAGATTTTTCCTAATATGTGAGAATTTTTTTTTCCCGCTCTTTTACGTTTTATATATATTTTATCGTTCCATCCCCATCTTATGTGGACTTTGTATTCGTAAGCTGACACTTAAGTATGCAAAGGTAAAAGTCAACATTATGCCAGCGACTTTAAGGGCAAACTTCGCGAAAAGGGGTCGGAAGATAGAAAAAAAAAATTCGAATTTGCTTTGACTCTGCAGAAAATAGGATAAGCGACCGGAAGGATGTAAGGAGAAAGGGTAAAGGGGAGCAGGAAATCTCCCTTTCTTATACCGAGATTGAACTTTCTTATTTACATTTAAAGTAGAGGATTTATCCTGACTGGTTCATGCATACAATTACCTTTTCTATTTATGATTTTTTTTTTAAAATATTATTTTCTGATTTTAAAGCACTTTAGTTAAGGCGCCCATGTCGTAAAGCCAAACAGTATTTTTATTTATTTGTTTTTTCGATGTTCATTCTTTGTGTTGTACATGCTCTTTCGAACAAGAAAATAGCTGTCTTGTTTTATTCGTTATTATTTTTTAAGATCATTGAAAAGTCTAGAATTCAATGAGGGGGGTATCTCGTGAAAACAACGGCCGAAATAAGAAAAAATAAATAAATAAAAGATACTGGGATAAATATTCGATAATGGCGATTGAAAAATTTCCGAAAAATGGAAGTTTTGCGAAGTTACTATTTAAAATATGCATTATTTTGAGGAGAACGATTCTTAGGGAATATATTTTATGGGAGACTAGAAATTCTTAGCATTTGTTTTTTATTATCGGAGCATGATGTTTTTGGGAGTGTGCTTATGATAAAATTAAAGAGAAAATGTGGTTAAAAATAAACATTGGCAAACGAGATTATCAAATCCTACCGTAAAATCGTTATCATATCATTATAACAAAAAGAAACACAAGACAGTATTGTTGTGTAAATATTTCTTACACACACACACACACACACACACACACACACACACACACACACACACACACACACACACACACACACACACACACACACACACACACACACACACACACACACACACACACACACACACACACACACACACACACATTTATATATATTGTGGTCAGCAGTAAACTTATGCTATATTTCATTCCGAAATTTCGATTGTAATTGATTTAACCGGTAATTAACACGTATTTAAACTTCATGTAAAACTATTCGTCACTAAAACAAAATTAAGGAACTCTACTCGCTTCGAGAATGACGTAGGAACTATACTTAACTACTGGTGGTAGAGAAAAATATGAAAGAACTGATTTTTTTCTTTAAGAAAATAACGATGTTCACTATTTTTCCACAATTTTTGAATAAGTGTTGTGTTTTGCTGACTGCTGCGAACGCGTTTTCGGTTTTCCCAATATCCCGCTGATAGGTCATGCATTAAAACACTTCTAAAAAGAGACCCAACTTAATTATTTAGTATCTTTGTAACAAAAGGGAATTTTTTAATGTTTCTAAAGTCATCCGATTTGCTTTTAGCTGATTTATACGTGAGATCGTTTCGTACAAAGTTAAGAAATATCGTACCAAAATTAAGATTTAACCGATTTTAACCAGTTATAGCCAATTATTGAAGAAATTTAAATGAAATTTGTTAAAATGTAAATTGATACAATATTGTATGTAAAACAAATCTACATTCATAAATAAATTATGTTTTCATGATTTAGTACTTTTAAAGGGAAATCAATTATTTGTATAAATATCAGTTTGACGCTTGAAATAATTGTTTCTTTTTATAGACAGAGTTTTAATTAACTTTTGATGTTGACAACAGTTTTCACAATTAACATTTAATTTTTTAAAATTTTTAAATTAAAATATTTAAATCTAAAATATTTTAAATTCTTAATTGTTTTGATTTTTTACACATTAAATTAGTTTCTATAATACTGTGTTGCATATTAGGTCTTTTCAGTCCTTATTGAATCAATTAAACATTTGAAGAAATTTCAGTGTGTGTGATTCTAAATAATTCCTTTATTTCTTTATTATTTCAAATTAAAGTTAAATGGAATAGAAAGTTAAATAGCACAATTTTCATATCATTTCAATAGTTTTTTCTTCTATCAGTTTTGGCGCATGCACATTTAGCATATATTTTAAAATATAGCCGAGTTGATCGCTGAAAGCTAGAGTTCGGAACTTTAGTCTTAGGTTCGATTCCAATAGAGTGTGAATATTTGTAATAGTTCAGAATCCTCTTTAAATTGTGGTCCTAATCTGTACAATAATTAACCATAAAGTTAATAGACAAACCAGTTCCCCATGGTCACAGCACTCTCCAGAATGAATGGTTCCGGGTTCGATTCCAATCACTGTTGAGTAACAACAGCAACAGGAAATGGATGTTGCGCTTCTACTTTCTTCATTTGTCAGAATGGATGCTTAAGAAGTTTCCGGGTTACCTGCCTTGTGTCACATAAAAATCGCCAACTATTTATGAAAAGTCCGCCATAAATTACGCTTTGGATGTCAAAATACCTTCCTGCAGTCCACAATGCGTCTCCAAAAGAAATTAAAGCAGAACTTCTTCCATGTTGCTTTCACTTTCTAAGCAACAATGGTTTGAGTATCTGAAATATCAGTAAGTCAGTTCATTCAAATGAGAGTTGGTGGTTCAAGACCAAGAGACTGTGATGGACCGCTAAATTAGATATAATTATGGGGCATGGGTAACGTATTAGGTCTTGCTTGAATTAAAATGTCGTTTAAATAATCGGCTTTAATAAGAGATGCAGTAATGACCATCGCATTGTAGTTACGTCATAAGCAACTCACTTTGAGATATTTTTGGTATCATCCCACATTCACTTTTTGCACACCAAGATCGATTTGATTGTGATCTATAGTTTAAAATGGATTGTGAGCCAATGAAAACGTCCACTCCCGAGCTGGCAGTAGAGCCGTAGATCTTCATGCAGATACTTCCAGTTGTTAATTTCCTAAGCACTTTCCATACACTTTCATAGGGCAAGCACTATCAACAAGTGGCAGATTGACAAAGTTCATATTAAACAATTTGATCATACTAATGTATTAAATACTTTATGTAGGACTTCTTTTTACAAAAGAATAGCAAGAAATAAGACCGTTCCTTTAGATAAAATAATTTAAACATCTTTATATATATATAACACGAATAAACAACTAAAATGAAATTTTTTATAAAACAAAGGTTTCGCGGTTTTACTTTATTTACTCATTTATATTCGTTTATTCCATGCTAAACTATTATTTAATTAGAAAGTGATCATTACTAACTAGTGTATCATGTTAATATCAATAGATGTACCTACAAGGCCAAAAAAAAAAAAAAAAAAAAAAAAAGAGCTTGGTGGATAACTAAAAGCTAAAATCTGTTTCGAAGCATCTGCTAGTAAATAAGTAGAATTTACTATCACACAGTTTTATATAAAATTCATTTCCGGCAGGAAAAAATTTGGGAATTTCCCAAGCACATACATCAAGAACAAAAATACAACTTACATCTTTTTTAACATGAATTCAAGCCTGGAATTAACTCTTCTATAAATCTAGGCCTATTACTAGGTCAATTTTAAGCCCTAAAAAACTGTCAAATATTTTTAAGGCTTGCCTAGAATTATTGTTTTAAATAACTCTCATATCTTAAGCACAGCCTAACTGTTATCTATGCATTTTAGTTATGCGTGTTTTTCATGTAGAAAAATAAATAATATGAGGTAATTTTATTTAAATTTCTTAAATTTTATTTAATTAGTTTTATTTAAAAATTTCATCACCATAACAAGGATACTTATAAGGATGAATAAAATAATGAAAATATACAAGTGATCCATTTTCGCTAATTTTCAATATTTTTTTATTTAGAAGTCAGAGATTATCTATTAATATGACAAATAATGTTTCAAGTATAATTTTTGACAAATATACTTTTTAAAATTGTCAGTTAATTAAAGAAGGGTGTAGCATATTTCTAGATATAGATATAGGTAATAGATGGTACGATTAGGTCTGTTTGATATATCATGTAAAATCTTACATTAAAATTACCGCATCCTATTTCAATAAATTTTTAAATGGTTAATAAAATAGAATAAAAAATAAATACTACTATTATATTACAAGTGTATTTGATTCTATTACTAAATTTTATAGAAATAATCAAAAAAATTTGTCATAGGGAATCAGCAATTATTTTTATACTTTATAATTTTTTGTATTTATTGATGTATAGCTTAGAATTTTACTCTTACATACTTAAATAATTATTTATTAAGAAATATAATATATCTATATAAAATTATATTCATATATAGAGAATTATTCAACTAAGTTTCTTATTTAATCAAGTGTTTCGTTTTCCCATCAGAGAATAAACGTATTTTCTAATAATTATGTTTATTTCAATTCATTCTTTCACAATAGATGGCGCTTTATGCCCATTATTAATACCCAAATATTTTATTTTAATTAATCACCAGCAGATGGCGCTAGTAGTAGCGATCTCAGTCTTCCATGGTAAAAGTAATAATAATAAAAAAGCCTGCATCATCACATGGCTGTGTTCTCTTCACTGCACGCGGGGTGGCGTTGCGAGCAGTGATTATCAGAAGCAGAGCTCTCGATACTCCCAGTCAACGTACTGCAACCTTTCTGAATAGACTTGGCAGATTCCACTCAGTCTCTTCGCCAGCAATAAGGTAAAAGTTCGCCAATTTGCATCGACTGTCACAATATGTGAACTGCAGGATACACAGTGGATTTCGTTCCTCTGCATGGAGCGTAGGCGTATAAACAAAAACATATATCTACATATATTTGAGATGTAAAAAGAAAATATAAATATATTTAAAAACATTGCAGAATATTTACTCACGTTTTGTGGAGTTACCCATTCCGTACTTCAAGCTGTGCCTCTGGTAAGTCGGAATGCGTAGATTAGTTTAATATGATAGATACAATGGATTATTTTTTTAAATACATATATAATTCAAATACACAGCACAAAATTAAACAAAAGAAAAAACATACAAAAAAACTCAATATTAAAAATAAATTTATATTACAAAATTTGAAAAAGCGATACAAGTGATACAAATATTTACTTAAAAATTAGAATATATATATATATATATATATATATATATATATATATATATATATATATATATATATATATATATATATATATATATATAAGTATAAATGGCATTTAATTATTTTAGAGAATTTGAATAGAGTTGATATAAAAAAGTTTTTATTTTATCAAATTTCTTCATAGTCTGAGATGTGCGGTCGAAAAATAAGCTAACCGAAATTTGTGAGTTATTATTGATATTATAGCAATTTAATCCCAATTATTATAGATTTTCATTTGTAACAATTGATTCGATTTTGATTTTTTTTTCTGAATTTTTGAGTTTATAAAAATACACTTAGATTAAAATTTCATAAAATTTATGATGCATAAGAAAATATTCGTGTTTCTACATAAGAAAATATTTGATATATTTTTAAAAGTGATAGCGAACAATTTTCCTGGAAAATATTGAGGAAATTTTGAAATTATTTTTCAATCCATAACACAATAAATTTAATATTTTTGCATCACGTAACATATATTAGAAAATAATTAATTACTTGTAATTTTCTGGTCTCCAAGAAAATATTATAAAAGTTTAAAAATTATTTTTTATTCAATGAAACATATTTATGAGTAAAATACCATAGAAAGTTCTACAATTAAAACAAAATCATACAGCAAAAATTGCATAAAAAATATGAATTATCCCCATCAATAGATTCAATTATAAAAAATAAAAGAACAAAATCCTAACTTAGTTGAAAATATAATAGAAATTATTTCATTCAAAAGTAATTTATATATTCAATGAATTGACATATATGTATATAGTGAAAGTATTACGAAAGAGTATTCGCAGAAGATGAAAAAAAAGATTTAAAAAAATTAAAAAAAGGTTTTAAATAATAAGTATAGCAGAAAAAAATTTTTAAAAGGGCAAAAAATTTTTAAAAAGAGAATTTTTCTTTAATAAGCCATAAGAATTATAATTTTTCCAAAGAAAAAATTTTTAAATTCGATTTATCTGGCAATCCCATAGACTATAAGCTGATTATTGTTTAAAATTGAATTGCTCTTTCTTCTTTTTATTTAATGATCGATTATGGAACTTAAAAAAACACATCGTTAAGGTCAATAAACATCAAATTTGAATAGGATTATGTTAGATAGTAAGGTTAAATAAAATATATATTTTTGACATTTTCTTACGACTGGTATTTAATATAGTAATGTCAAAAGTAAATGCTTATAACGTAGCATACAATAAGTGGTATAAATTTCTTATTATTCTTATTAAAAAAATATGGCATTTTTAATAATTTGATATTTTGAATAATATGTAAAGGATATCATGTTGAATAAAATATTGATGAAACTAATAAAATTTCTAAGTAAAACAAAATTAATTTTTGAATTATATTATGCGATTAAATATTGCATCGAATTTTTTATAGGAAAGTGAAATGTTTAATTATAATTTATTTTAGATTCTTTTTAAAAATAAAACTTTTGTGTTACATTTAAATGAACAAATACCAAAAATTATGCATTTTTATCATTGAAAATAATTATCTACACAAATGATATTAAATAAATAAGAAATTGAGTCCACAGAGATTTTGAGAGCGGAATTCTGATTTAAGAGCTATAAAATATATTAAATAAATATAATTTTCCAGATAAATATTAAAAAAAAATAATGCATATTAAAGTCTAAATATTTATTAATACATTCACTTTTAGATTTAATGGGTAGTTTTTAGTTCAAGCAAAGGCATTTATTTTTTATAAATATGGTTACTCCTTATCTAAAATATGTGTTAGATTATATATATATGTATATGTGTGTGTGTTAACGCTGCTAATTCATTTTAAATGAAGAATAAATAATTAATTGCATGTAATAAATTCTAATGAAAATTTAATTAAATATTCCATGAAACTAATAAAAAACTTTATGGTATAATGCCATGGAAGAAGACGTATTTTAGTATTATTATAACATATCTAATTGCGTATTATAAAGATTTTTATTCAATTTTAATACTATGTAAACACATTAATATTTTTTTACAGCAGAAGTCTTATTGAATAATACACAGAAAAAAATAAATAAAAAATAAAATAAAAATCAAATTTCATTTTTTTAAATTTAGATTGCTATTTAACGAGACTTTATATTTTCAAACTCTCATTACATTTTTAAATGAAATAAGATAATAAAGTTACTCGACAGTCAAAAATAAAGACTTTTCATTGTTTTTTACTATATATTTCATATATTTATTCCAACAATTAGTTACATTTAAAATTTTCAAAACGTAATTTTATGATTTAATTTACCTATATGATTTGATATTTGCTGCGTAGAAGTTGCTTTGGATTTTTTGCTATAACATTGTTAAAAAACTTGTTAAATTTGTGGTGATCACATATAGAAAAATATAAATTTCAATCATAAAAAACTAGCAAATAATTTCTATTTTTTCTTCCCGTTGAAATTTGTTTTAATTGAAACTTTAATCTCAAAAACTTGTTTTGTGTATCGCGCGTACATCAAAAATAACCATTTCTTCCTTCTGTAGAAAAAAAAAATGAAAAAGTTTTGTAAATTAGTAAAATGAAATAAATAAATCCGAATGCATTTTATGAAACGGGAAAATGATTTACATTAATGAATATAAACAACGACAACAATTTAATTAAGATAAAAGTTTGGTATTATTTTGTTAGAGAGGGTGCAAATGAACGATCAACCAACATGGCGGGAATATCAGTTATTTAACCACCAAAGAATCGTTTGCTTCCGGATAAGTGATTCCTCAAACTAAATAAAAATAACTCTTATATGAATATTAGTATGGTTGAGTGGCCCACAAGTAACCCAGACCTCAATTCAGGACAGAATCTGAAGGCCGTTATCAACTGTAACACGTGGAAGATATGAACTTCGATTAGATGAGAAAATAAGTAACACTAAAATTTGATACAGATCTTTTTTTTTTATTTAAATCTATTGTGAAATACTTGGGTAATATGAATAGATAATTTTACCACGAATGCAAAAATTAAACTAATATAAATTGTAATTATAAAATCTTTTCATTCTCCTTTTTAAAATTTCATTATTTAAACAAATGATGCATATAAAAAGTGCTTGGAATTTTTATATTATTTCACATTACAAAGAACTATAAACTGATGATCAAAAAGCAACTAAAGTATTTCCCCCTAACTTTGATGTCATATTTGTTTATATTCTAAGTAAATAACTCTTAAATATAATCATTTGTGACTTCATAAGCCACTATGCTTTCGTTTATACACATAAACTGATTCAAAAATTTTCTTTTCAAGTTAACTGCGTGGCTGAAACCATGTTCTCTGGCCTCGGAAAATTCTAGGTTCGAACCTAGCTACTGGTAGTACATTTCTTTGACATGCCAGCATCGTTACTCGAGTGAGAATTTGTGAGTTTTCCGAGTTTTCTTCTTTGTGATAAGCGAATATGGCTTTTTATCCATGAAAAAATCTTCCCGCAAAAATGTGATAGATGTTCTGTTATAGAAAAAAAAACTCTACTATGTGGCTTTTAGAGTTAACAGAATAAATTTTCTTTTTTCTAAAATAAAAAAAGTGAAACATTTCCACTTCTTTTACTTTTATGCTAACTTGATGAAACGAAAAGTCATAATCGCATGAAAATAATATTTTGTAAAACATCCTACTTAATTTTTCAAGTGCTGTTTCTAAATCCTATTAATAATAAATAAATTCAGGCTGTTACTTTGTGTAGTTTTCCAGATATAATTGACTAGAACGAGTATCATTTGCAATGGTGGTTTTGCAGAAAGACATACTAACTAAGCATTTAATTTGCCTTCTTAAAGGTGAAGCCTAACTCAACCAGCGCGACATCTCACGTATTTAAGGACGAAACAAAATAATTAAGAACTTTTCTAAATAATTAAAAGTGAAAATTATGAGTCGCTTTCTTTTTGCGGGAGAAAAACCACTTAGTCTCCAATAAGCAAGAAATATGAAGTTTATTATAATGAATCTTGGAGTTAAAAAAAGAAAAGAAAGTGAAGTGAAGTGAAGAGAATAAAAACCTCCCCCCCCAAAAAAGAAGTATTTCTCATCAGTGCAGTTGTGGTAGCTGCTTTATTAATTATCCCTTTCTTTGCTTATAAATATTTTGCTTTTCAAGCTCGACGGCTATGTTAATTTAATGTTTGTTTTCTGTATTTTCTAAATTAATGAACAGTCATGATGAACAGTTATTCATGAGAGCTTTATAAAAAAAAAAAAAAGAAGTGTTCTGTTGGTAGTGCAAAGAAAAATGACTTTTTCCTGGTGTAAAAGAAAACATAAGTCATGCCATTTATTAATATTTGATGAAAGATGACTCGTCGATTAGCAAACATGCATAAAATTTTGGCATATTTTAAGCAAATTGGGCTCTGTGTGGAGACTTTTACACTTAAAATTTATCAAATTTTTCTGCAGTGCATTCATTGGGGGGATATATCAAACCTGCACCCCAGATTTAAATATGAGGAGTATTGAATTTTTTTTATTAAAATAAAAGATAAACGTTGTTGACTTTAGAAAAAGAAAAAATGTATAGAAAGAAGAATACGTTATAAAAACTATATAACTAAGAGGATTTATTAGCAGTTTAAACTAACATAATAAAAAAAGTAAAAAAAAAATTAATGCAAAAAAAAAAACTTTTTTATTATGTTTGTTTAAGACTTAATGGAATAAAACATTTATAAATTGATACTCTATTTAATAAACATTTCAGACAATTTTTTTTATACTTACTGATGCTCGATTTCTGAATGTAATTTTTTTCAAAAAATTCCAATGTTATGCGAGACAATATGAAAGATCATTCGATATTACCTCGCTTTTAAGTGAATATTAATAATTGTGCCTCAATCAATCAAAATAATATCTTTTATAATTATCCCAAAATAAATTAAATCCTTCAAGTCATTTGTTTCAGGAATAGAAATGAATATAAAATACGATTTTTCCGTAAAATAATTCATAAAATATCGGTTAACTTCTCGAAGATTTTGTAATTATAAATTCCTTCACACATGTTGCCCCTCCGTGACGCCTCGCGTGTTGTCTTTCGGTGGTGAGGACAACAAAATGCTGTGTACTTTTCGAATTTGCTGCGGGATTCTTTCCAGCTCATTTTATAGCACCCTTGCACGACAGCAGAGTCGGGCCTTTTCGTAATTATTAGGTGTGTGGCAATTCGAAACATTTAATTCTAACTCACACACACAGGCATGCATTGTGAGATTTGGAATTTAAATTTCAGACATCCTAAAGTCGTTAAAAAGAAAGATGCTGAATATTCACGCTCGTATGAAAACCTTTTTCAGTTCTAATTTTAATCCTTTTAATGAATTTGGGAATAATTTATGAATTAAAAGGAACTGCGTATGAATGAAATAGTGAAAATTTGTGTATTCCTTATTTCCGTGAAAGTAAATTTTTTTAATATAAATTTTGACCTAAATGCATATTTAACTATAAGCAAAAATCAACTTAAAGGCATGTTGATGCTGTTGTTGTCGTGTGCCAGCTAGGCTGGCAATATGGGATGCGCTGCTCCACTTTTCCAACTGAACCATATTTGGTGTGGAGTCCGACTTCCTCAGTACACACACACATGCCATAGGTACCCGTTTATAGGGTAGGCAACCATTCACACCTCATTCATACAAGGAAGGGACAAAGACAGGATAGATAGAGAGAGAAAGTACATCCATGCCCGTACCGGGATTCGAACCCAGGACCTCTTTTTCCGCAGTCAGGCACACTGACCACTAGACAAGATAAGCGGCTATCAATGTATTGGAATTATTATATACATGCTTTAAAGTATTAATTAATATAATAAAATATTATTTAAAGTTGAAGCAACATATGTAGATATTTTATTTTTCTGAAAGTATGTATTGCATTATTAAATTTTTGAATTATGAGATACAAAAAATATGCATAAATTGTATATACTTTTGTTATGGTACACAAATAATACACGAATGAACAAAAATAAAGAATAGTACACAAATAATTTGATACGATTAAGTGAGTAGATTAACAACTAAAACTTATTTAAATACCCGTTTAATACATATTGCACAATATCTTGAAAAAAGTTTTTCATAACTAGTGTACTATGTTAACATATATCGAAAGAAGAAATTCAGAAATATCCCAGGCACCTGAGTCAATTGGTAGAGTACTAGACTGCCATTTGCAACACCGACAGATGCTGGTCCCAATGTCCTGGTTAGTTAGGACTTCGTACTCACTATCGGAAGATTGTGACTTCGAATTCTGGCTTTACCAAAGATCCACCTTGTTCACTAAAAGCGGCTGGGACATGTTAAGTAAGTGGTGGTCGCAATGTCTTCCAAGTGAAGTGATACCTCTGGAGGTTGCAGGTCGAGTACTGAAGAGCCTTCTGCTTGATCTCTGCTTCAAAATTACAAAGATTTCCCCTCGGTTCTTCTTCTTCTTCTTAGAGTTGGGTTTGTATGTCATTGGATACTTCTGCTTTTATCAGCATTTTGTACTATTAACTCCAAACCCAATGTTTCCTAGTTCCAGTTGCTCGGGTCACCTACTTTATTAATAAAGTCCGATAACCCTTTCATGGAGTCTAGGTGTAACTTTCTAGTATGGATGATGCCTAAAGAAGTTAATCTAGGGAGGGCAAGAGCCTCACATTCGTCAATGATATGCTTGGCCGTTTCCTCTTGCATATGACATTTCCTGCAGAGAGGATCTTGCTGAAACAGTGCCTTTTTATGGAGGTGTTTTCTGAAATAGTAGTGCCCAGTTATGAAGCCTACGATTAAACGTATCTTCTGCCTAGAGCATCTTAGAATTTCAGAGGCAATCCTCGCTGATGATCCACAGATCATACTTTTAGCGTGGGTTTGACCAGGAGTGTTGAGCCAAGCTTCATACATCTTCCGTTTTTCCCATCTAAGAACATTGGTTTTTGTGGTCTTCAAATTGATCCCACAAAAAGGTTTCCCCTCGGTTGCTTCCATGTAACTGGTACAGTCCAACTCTGAGATAGGTACAAGGAAGCAACAAAGGCATTTTACAATTCGTCAAGTATAATTCTATAGTTTCATAAGAAATAGGATTTATTTCTTTAAGATTCCTTAAATATGTTATATTGGAATCATATCTCGTTCATATGATATAGTATGAGTTCATTAAAATCTATTTGAAATTAGCATGAGTATATGTGCATTTAATGAAAGTATGCTGGTGCAACAACACCGACAGATGCGCATGCACTTCCCACCTCTTTTAGTCAAAAAAATAGGTGGTATTGAGCCTGAAACCTTTCATTATGAAGAACACCAGGTACAGTGTGTCTAAGCATATGAAAAATTATATAAAAAGTATACATGTTTACTATATCAAAATACAATTTCGCATTTTTATTTCACACAGGATTATTAGTTATTAATTGGCAATGCATATGCCTGTTTGAGTGTGTTGTTTCTGATTAACGTATTTGCAATAGAAAAATTAGAATTTATGCATTATTATGGAAAAATTGTTAAAGATAAAATATTTAATTACTATGCAGTTCCTTCTACATAATAAGTCACAAAATTAGAAAATGTATTTCAACATTAAAATTTAATTTCGGATGGGGGTAATTAATTTTTTTTTTACCGAATAATACTTTATAAATTAAAAATGTAAAATAAAGAACCTTTTGGAATATATTTTGTAAAAGTATGTCATATTTTTAACTACTTTGCATAACTTTTGATAAAGTCTCTATTCATTATTTTTGTATCAATTTTCTCTAATCTCGTGTTTGTTTCATTAAATTTTACGAAGAGTTTTCGTTACTAAAAACAATCAAAATAGAAAGTTTCTATAAAATGAATGAAAAAAATTCTTATTGATTGAAATTTAATTTAAAAAGAGAAAAACACTAATTTAATTTTTTAGTGAATAATTTCATAAATTAAAATTGTGAAATATAACGAACATTTTGGAATGCATTTTCTAAAATTACAATTCATAATTTTCGTGTTAATTATCTATTTTCTTGCCTATTTCATTAAATTTAAGCATAATTTTCATTAAATAGGGCGAAAAAGCTTCTAAATTAGGTAGCAAAGTCATAAAATAAGGAAAATGTTTGCACATTAAAATTGAATCTGAGGACAGAGCCGCTAATCTAAATTTTTTAGCAAATAATTTCAAAAATTAGAAATTTAAAATAAATGAAATTTTAGAATACATTTTCGAAAAAAAAATGCCATTTACGTATCATTTAATAAAATCTCTATTCATAATATTCACATCAATTCGCTATTCTCTTATCTGTTTTACTAAATTTTAAGAATAGTTTTCGTTAAACACTGGGGAAAATAATTAATTTAGGAAATAAGGACATTCTTTCGCATTAATTTTTTTCAGCTTGTGTTTGTTTTACAAAGCTTTAAGAATAACTTTCGTTAAAATATTGGCCAAAAAACAATTAAATTAGGAAGTAGTAAATTGGCAACATTCTCTTTCAATGAAATAATAAAAGTCAAATCAGACAGCAACTCAACTCAGTCCAATTTTTTTTTCAATCAGGTGCTTTCGTTGTCAGGGTGGCCCAACCTTGTCCATGGCCTTAGGGACACAAACTGCTGAGCACCACCCTTGCAATTATTCGGATTAGTGTTCGATAATCTTCGAATCCTCTGCCCTTCCTCGGAAGATGTACCTCATCCTGCACAATACGTTGAAAATGATGGTGGTTTAACAATTCAATGGCTCGATAAATCATCTTCCAGGAAATGTGTTTGCCGGCTCGTGTAATTTTCGCGCAAGCAGCCATGTTGAGTGGAAATTAATAACGGACGGACAAGATGCTGCTTTGGGGAGGAAGGAATATTTACTTGCTGCTTCCGGGATGTGCGGGCACTCCCACTGGACAGGAAGCGTATTTTCGACTCGGCGAGGTACAAGATTCGCGCGCAATATCCACGCCAGTGCATTGTTTTATTCATAATTGCCATGTCATTATTTTGAAATCTATTGTGGGATCTGGTGTTCATTTCTCCAAAAGATATGTGGCGAGCAAAAATGGTAATTATCATTATATGTTTGAATTACCGTATGAAATTGAACGAAAATAATTGAGAAAATCTTATAATTCGGCAAGACTAAAACTTCATTGAGATTAATAAAATATTTTTTCCACCTAAAATATTTATAAACTGCATTCGGAAAAAGTAATTGTTTTTTTTCTTTTGTAAATGTGATTTTCAGTTTTTTTTTTTAATTGCATAGTGAGATGTTGTTAACAGTTTAAGAACAACTGTTAACAATATCCAATTATGCAAATCAAATTGGAAAAATAATTTTATTAATTTTTTAAATGTGGTTTTTAATTTTTGAATTGCATACTAAGATATTGTTAACAGTTTCAGAAACAATACTATAAAAACACTCAAAAGGGGGCCGTGGTAGCCTAGTGGTTAGGGTATCGGCCTTCCATCCGGAAGGGTGGGGTTCGATTCCCAGTGCCGCCAAAGACCCACCGAGTACATGCGATATACGTGCTCGTTAAATCTGTGGAATCGAAAGTCCTGTGGTCGGTCGTTGAGCAGTTATCATGGTTGCAATGGTCTGGAGAAATTTACTTTCCCTTCAGATCAATGCCAAAATTGAAGGAGTAGATCCTCTGGTACTGCCATCTATCGGAGAATTTGAATAGCAAAAGT
The DNA here is from genome assembly GCA_037975125.1 of Latrodectus hesperus. Taxonomy (NCBI): domain Eukaryota; kingdom Metazoa; phylum Arthropoda; class Arachnida; order Araneae; family Theridiidae; genus Latrodectus; species Latrodectus hesperus. The sequence continues at coordinate 22,489,047 of CM075862.1, forward strand.
CGTACTGTTAAGTACCTTCATGGTGCTCTGATTAAACGAAAGACGCTCCCAATTGATTGAAATTCGCATAGCCAAGGCATAGCGAGCTTGGCTTGTTCAAGTCTCATTAGTAACAACAACAACACTCAAAAGATTTATATGCCATCAAAAGAATGCAACAGATCTACATCTATATCTTTTATTCGTGATTTGAATCTAGATTGACCCTATAAAAAATCATTCTATGACATCACATTAGCGGATATGCAATATGAATGTTTAACAATAGTAACAAAGCATTGTCACTTATGCCGCACTTTGGTATATATTATCATTTCCTTTTCTCATTTAGTCAAATTGAAATGCTTGTTTAATGTTAATATCCTTACATAGCTTCGAAAGCAGACTATTGACAAGATTCAAATCTTACTTAAAACCTTGAAATAATTTCATATTCACTCGAAATAAACGCAAAACACATTTTCATGGTACATTGGTAGGACTATCACCTGACCATGTTACGAAGTCCTATGTTAGACTTACGAAGTTTCACGTTAGCTCCTAATCATGGTTCAATAGTGGCAGAAAGAAGCTATACTTCTGCACACACATATATCAGAATGAATATTTGGAAGTTTTTTTTAAGTTTCTTCAATAGTGACACTCGAATACGACATATTATCAATGTGAAGTTCTATTAAAAGATAGTACTAGGCAAACGTTCACATACCTTTCAACAGGCTGTTAAGCATAAGCCACTCTGTGTCAAATATGAATTAACACATATATTTTTCTCCGGAATTTTTGTGTGCAAATATCCTTACATAGTTTAAGGAAAGCTAAAGCTAAAGGTAGCTAACATAGCTAAAGGAAACAGAGGAATATTAGACAACATGCTTCACAGGTGGTATTTTTCAAGAAGTCGACCAAGTTTACAGCTGAATGATTAGAGTTGTTGACGTCAGTTCAACAGCTGGTGAGTTCCATTCCAATCCCAGCATGGCTATTTTTATTATTCTTGAATCCACTTCAAAGTGCATTTCCCAATTGAATTAGTTCTCATATACAAAAAGATGACAGTAGAATAATAAACGAAATGATATCCCACGAATTAGGTCTGAGTTCGAGCGTTTAGGAGTCCTTTTTGTTCCATTAGAAAGTAGCCATCCCATGTTTTCTTAGTATATTACTCCAAATAAATGTCATTGTTACTCAAGTGTTTCAGATGCTGAAAAAAATCAATACTATAATCTTTTAAATGCTGATGTTTAAAACATAAAAAGGTTTGGAAAAATGTTTTTCTTTAAAACAATTACGTAGATGGACTATTGAATACATTGTGGTGAATTATAATTTGGTGTAGAATACTATAAATTTTTTTCAACAAATAACATGAATAATATTGCTTGTAGAGTTTTTAACAAGGCAAATTTTTTTATCATCGTGGCTTGCGATAGTCTTTAACTTCCCAAAATAATCTTGACTATGATTATCATAGATTTAATTGTTCAGATACAGCAATTCAATAAGTGGCCAAAAATTCAATCTTGTTTTAAAAATGCTAATTCTTCTTACAAATAATGTATACAAAAATATTAATTTATTTGTCATATCATGGCTTATTATTATTCACTTCAAGGAATAAATAAAAGATTAACACTATTTTCCTATAAACAACATGAAACTTCTTCCTTGTTATGTATTTAAGAAATTAACATACCCGATAGTATTTTCTTCTCTAGGTTTGCCTATATTAAAATTATATTTTGCAAATATGTCAAACTTTAGAAACCACCTTAAGACATCCATTAGTCATTATCTTAAAGCTATTACCAAATTTTAAATGTTCTTCTCTGCATTAACTCTTTTAAATAATTCCAAAATATCTTCAGTTTGAATAACATCATTACCTATTCTATGTAAAATGATATTTCAATACTTTTTTAATATCTTCACTACAAAATAATTCCCTAAAATATATGTATTTAGAAACATGAAATGATTTTTCATAACTTAGTATTTTAAAGTATATCATATATTTGACGTTGACTGATTGAGAAATTAGGAAATAAATCCTAATTTCTTTTTGAATAAAGGATTGATATAATAATTTTAAGTGGAAATGTTTATTTATAAAACATTATCTTCTTACTTAAGGAATTGAAAAATACTTACAACGAACAAAATATTTTTTAAGATTATCTTACAATTGATCTTATAGCAAGATCACTTCAAAAGTGAAAGATTATTTTACATTTTACAATAATATATTTTATAGAGAATGATATAGTATAATAAGATAAATAATCATATTATAAATAAATAACAAAATATTATTGACTAATCAAAAAAAACTGTAAAAATAATGTAATTTTTTTACTAATTTGTATAAAAAATTTTATAACAAAAGTTTCAAGAAAAATTAAGATAAATAAGATATTGTTCACATTTTCATTAAAAAAAAAAAGAAAAAGAATATATTAACTGAAGACATTGCGAAATATTTTTTTTAATTTTTGCAAAAGATACTTAAAATTGTACATTTAGAAAATGAATATATATATGTATATGTATATATATATATATATATATTTATATATATATATATATATATATATATATATATATATATATATATATATATATATATATATATATATATATATATATATATATATATATATATATATATATATATAAATATAAATGCAAAATCAGAAGTATAGCTAAAAGCTCAAGAATACATAAAATATAAATGCAAAGTTAGACATATAACCAGAAGCACAAGAATACATAAAATTTTATGTTTTAAGATTAGCAGTACATTTAGCGCAAAAGCAGCTAGAATAGTACTACTAAGATATAGTTAATAGTATAATTTATAAAATATGCAAAGAATATAACATAATGAGATAAAATACAATGAAAAATGCCAAATAGAAAATAATACATTGAAAAATTAAATGTCAAAAGTAGAATATCAAATGGAAGTATATTGATATTTCAATATATCGTTTTCCTTTTAATATTTCAATGTGTTGTCTTCCATTTGATATTCTACTTTTGACATTTAATTTTTCAATGTATTATTTTCTATTTGGCATTTTTCATTGTATTTTATCTCATTATGTTATATTCTTTGCATATTTTATAAATTATACTATTAACTATATATATATATATATATATATATATATATATATATATATATATATATATATATTATATATATATATGTATATATATATATATATATATATATATATATATATATATATATATATATATATATATATATATATATATATATATATATATATATATATATATATATATATATATATATATACACACACACACACACACACACACACACACACACAACACACATACGTATGTAATCTGTATCTTTATAAAAAAAGCAATGATTTAAAATGGGGTAAAATATTTTTTTAATTTGTGCTGAGAAATTAATTTACTTAATTATTTTAAGGAATTAAAAAATTACAATTAATTTTATTAGAATCATCTCTCTCTGGTATTAAATATTTTTATAATATTTTCCTTGCCTAAATAGTACCTTTCAAAATTTGCAATATAAAATACTTTTGTAGTGTGCTTTTTTTCTAAGTTCACTGAATTCGCATTAAGTGAACGATTCACAAATAAATAACGAATCACAAGGATTAAAAAGTCGTAAAAATAATGAACCGCACGACTGCGCTGAATGGGAAAGATGAGCCCTGCAGGATGCCCGGATCAAAACAAAGATCCTAAGTCATTATACCACTACTACTACCATTTTGTTTCGTTTTTAATTGATGCCATGGAAGGTCATGATGTGGTGTCCAGCAGAAATGCATTGTGGGAGTCATCGTGAAATCGTTCCGTTCGAAAACTATAAACAATGATTATTCTGAACGCACATTTTTATTCTCTTTGCTGTAATTGTGGTAGGTAAACTGACATAAATCAAATTTTTATATATTCCATTTTTTAAAAATAGAATTATGTAAACAAATTGCTAGTTTTTTTACTTGGTTAATGAAATATCAAAATACAGAACTTTATGAAAAAAATTCCAAGCTTAATTGTCCTGATATTTCAATATAAATCATTATATGCAATCATATAGTTATTATATTAAAATTACACTTATAATAAAATAAGAAATAATTTTATTCAATATAAAATAATCTTCTGACAAGTATGCTTGTGACGCTCTTTACCAAACAAAAATCAGTGTGAAAATTTTATCAAATTTAAGGCCTGTTGTCGTATGTATCAATGTAGTTATCAAATTTGGAACCATTGATAATTTATATAATAAAAATTGAATCAACATAATAGTATATTATATAGCACATATATTCTGTTAAAACAGTTTTTTGCTTAAAGCTTTTGTTTTTTAAAGTTTTAATAAAATTTTCTTGGTAAAGCTTTCCTCTAATAAATCTTTGTGTTTTAGATGTTTGTACTCATTCTATTGGTTTACTAAGCATTAAGTTTAATAAACATAAATAAGAATATCCAAAATAATCTTATTTTTTTAAACATAGGTTAGAATATCCATTAAAAGAACTCCAAATTTACTGAAACTTAGGCTTAATAAATATAATTAAGATAAGCAAATAAAACGAGAACTTCACATGTTGTTTCATGATAGTAAAAATGCTGCTTTTATGTATGAATAAATAAATTACATGAATGAAATTTGTATTATTTTAGCACAAATAATTTATTAACCAAATTATTATGAAAATTATTTTCTTTGCAGCTTAGTTTCATACAAAAAACTTATTTTTTCAAAGCTGACGCAGGAAATATATTATTTATTTTATCGAAAAGCAACTAACTAATATTTATTCCCTTCCTTTTGTGCTTATAAGTAAGGAGAACTAAATCATACATTGTTCAACATCTTTTTAATCAACGCTGATTAGAAATGAAAAGAACCAAATTCTCAGTATGTTCATTTATCATGATTTAGAAGAAATGATACATTTCCTGCATATTATTGGCATTTGTTTAATTTTAATCTTTGCAGTTGACACAAGAAAAAGAAAGATTTCTTATTTGCTTGCTTTTAATCAATGAAAGCGAGGGAAAGAAAATTATTTGTTTATCTTCTTTTTTTTTTAAATTAGCGACATTTTAGTAAAAATATGTTTATTTGTTTTGTTCAGAATTTTCACGAACAAAAGTAACTTGTTTATCGTTTTAATCTCAGAGCATGTGAAAAATATTTGTTTATCAATTTTAATTTGAAAAAGAACGAAATAATATAGTCCCTTGAAGTTTAAATTCTTAAATAACTTTATCTTAGAAGAGTGTTGTAAATTTAATTTGATAAATAGAAAAACAAATGCAATGCAAACGATAGATGACCTTCATTGAAAATTGAATTCAAGAAGATTTGAAGTGAAGTGAAAACATTTTCAACTAAGAATGCATCGTATGTCAGTCACACTTTATTAGACCTCAGAGTAATTCATTTTGTAAAATTTTATCCTCATTTTTCTTAATATTTCGGAACTAATCTATTTCCTCAAAAATTAGCCATTTTGGAATGTGTAACGTAAACAGAATAAAAATTAATGCTAGCAAGACAATTATGGAACTAGGAATTACATATTTAGGTAAGTCCAATCAACGTCAGTAGCGAACCAGCGGATTTCTGTGACACTGTAATTCATCATTCCGTAATTAGTCTACGTCACTCTGCCTAATGAAATTCATAAAGAGGAAGATTGTTCTCTACTTTATAACTTCGATCCCTTATACTTATGTAAGTAATTAGATAAAAATATTCTTAACGAGAATTTTGTAAAAAAGAGTAAATAAATATTTAAAAACTAATTAAATACTTGAAAAATAAGAAAAATTAAAAAAAAAAGAATATAAGAACATCTCTTAATATTCATAAAGTGTGAACCTTATGAAAACTGTAGTATAATTAAAATTATATTCAAGAAAAAATTTAATAAGAAGTTAAAAATATAAATTCTTCTGTACTGATTAAAATTATGTGGAAGAAAATAGTATTAATAAATATTTCGAATAATAATAATAAAAATATAAATAAACATTCCAAACATTTTACTTAAATTTGGAATTATAATATATATTTCACTTAAAAATACATTAGTATTATAAAGGAATTATACGTTAGAAGTCATAAATATACTTAAAGTTTTAAACTGAATAAGTAATTCTTTAATTTAAATACATGATATGAAACAGTATTTTTTAACATATCTAAAATGATGAATTAAAGAACACACACACACATCACACACACACACACACACACACACACACACACACACACACACACACACACACACACACACACACACACACACACACTATATATATATATATATATTTATATATATATATATATATATATATATATATATATATATATATATATATATATATATATATATATTTATATATATATATATATATATATATATATATATATATATATATATATATATATATATATATATATATACATATATATATATATATATATATATTTATATATATATATATATATATATATATATATATATATATATATGTATATATATATATATATATATATATATATATATATATATATATATATATATATATATATATATATATATATATATATATATATATATATATATATATATATATATATATATATATATTATTCTAAAAATAAAAATTGAAAAAAATGAAAATCTGAATTTTTTTTTTACACTGGTTTATACGAATTACAGGGTAAATTACTTTTTCTAATTTAGATATACGAATGTAGTTCGACGGTCATTTTTTAACACTTACAGTTTAAAGTGGATTCCGAAGCACTAAAAATATTCAATACCAAAGCTTCCAGCGACAATTTTGGGTGCAAAAAGTGAGGCAATGGAACAGTTTCTTACAAGCTTGAAATTTATGTGGAAAAATTTTAGACATTCATACCCAACATCATAATTCCCTTCATGCCATTAGAATTTGCTTAAATTTAAAAATACTCTCGACCTCAAACTTCTTCTCCGCTTCAGTTCCCGTTTCATCAAGTGTACGCGTAAGAAAAAGTGATTGAAAGAGATTCAAAATATTATCTAAAGCGTAAAATGTTGCAAGAATTTGATTAATTTTAATTGCATCATTTTTTTCATAAAAATATTTCCATTTTTATATTTTTAAAGCATATGTTTTTAATAAAATCATCTGGTTTCTTTTTTTAGTTTTCTTTTTTTTAATAAAAAAGAAAACTAAATTCAATTCAAAATTAAATTCTTATAGTTCCTTCCTCGTAAAGTGCAACAAGTAGGTTCATTTTTGCTGTTTCGCATAATAAAAAAGTACCTCGTTTTCTACCACACATATTTTTATATGTATTTTGATTAAAACTTTTAACAGTTATCTTTCCTTAATTTTTCACAACAGTCTTGCATTATTATTTCGAAAAATTATATTTTTGAAGACTGAATGTTTTTTTTAAATAGCCTTAAAATGGCATTTTTTCATACCTAGGATAAATACAGTTGCCCCATTCCTTAAATATCAAAGTAGTACGAGCAATACCTTGAAAGTATATATAAGAACTTTCATATTTTGCCTAATAACGTTAGATATTCTATAAAATGTGTAAGTATTCTATTTAGTCAGCGTTTAATATATTTTTAGAATCATTTATAATTATAAAGAGAAAACATAATAAATTTTATATTTCATATTTTACATAGTAATACCAGAAATTCTCTAAAGTGCCTAGGTGTTCTAGTGAATTTCGCCTTTCCACAAAACACCGGAAACACATATGATTACATAGAGTAATGCATAACTAAATAATAATTCTCATAATTCATATTTACCTAATAACGCAGCGAATTCTTTAAAATGCCTAGGTATTCTATCGAAATCCGATGTTTCATACAAAGCTGGAAACATATAAAGAGAAAATACATAATACCTTTCATAATATAAAGCTAAGAATTCTATAAAGTGTTTAGATATTCTACCGAATGCCGATATTTCATACAATGTTGGAAATACATGTGATTATAAAGAGTTCCTAATAATACCTTTCCTAATAAGAGATATAAAGAGTTCCTAATAATACCTTTCCTAATAAAGCTAAGAATTCTATAAAATGCCTAGATATTCTACTGAATGCCGATATTTCATACAATGTTGGAAACACATACGATTATAAAGAGAAAATTTATAATACTTGGCCTTATAAAGCTAAGAATTCTATAAAATGCCTAGATATTCTACCGAATGACGATGTTTCATAAAATATTGGAAAAACATATGATTATAAAGAGAAAATATATAATACTTGGCCTTATAATGCTAAGAATTCTATAAAATGCCTAGATATTCTACCGAATGACGATGTTTCATACAATATTGGAAAAACATATGATTATAAAGAGAAAATATATAATACTTGGCCTTATAATGCTAAGAATTCTATAAAATGCCTAGATATTCTACCGAATGACGATGTTTCATAAAATATTGGAAAAACATATGATTATAAAGAGAAAATATATAATACTTGGCCTTATAATGCTAAGAATTCTATAAAATGCCTAGATATTCTACCGAATGACGATGTTTCATAAAATATTGGAAAAACATATGATTATAAAGAGAAAATATATAATACTTGGCCTTATAATGCTAAGAATTCTATAAAATGCCTAGATATTCTACCGAATGACGATGTTTCATACAATATTGGAAAAACATATGATTATAAAGAGAAAATATATAATACTTGGCCTTATAATGCTAAGAATTCTATAAAATGCCTAGATATTCTACCGAATGACGATGTTTCATACAATATTGGAAAAACATATGATTATAAAGAGAAAATATATAGTACTTGGCCTTATAATGCTAAGAATTCTATAAAATGCCTAGATATTCTACCGAATGACGATGTTTCATACAATATTGGAAAAACATATGATTATAAAGAGAAAATATATAATACTTGGCCTTATAATGCTAAGAATTCTATAAAATGCCTAGATATTCTACCGAATGACGATGTTTCATAAAATATTGGAAAAACATATGATTATAAAGAGAAAATATATAATACTTGGCCTTATAATGCTAAGAATTCTATAAAATGCCTAGATATTCTACCGAATGACGATGTTTCATACAATATTGGAAAAACATTTGATTATAAAGAGAAAATATATAATACTTGGCCTTATAATGCTAAGAATTCTATAAAATGCTTAGATATTCTACCGAATGACGATGTTTCATAAAATATTGGAAAAACATATGATTATAAAGAGAAAATATATAATACTTGGCCTTATAATGCTAAGAATTCTATAAAATGCCTAGATATTCTACCGAATGACGATGTTTCATAAAATATTGGAAAAACATATGATTATAAAGAGAAAATATATAATACTTGGCCTTATAATGCTAAGAATTCTATAAAATGCCTAGATATTCTACCGAATGACGATGTTTCATACAATATTGGAAAAACATATGATTATAAAGAGAAAATTTATAATACTTGGCCTTATAAAGCTAAGAATTCTATAAAATGCCTAGATATTCTGCCGAATGACGATGCTTCATACAATGTTGAAAACACATATGATTATATAAAGAGAAAATATATAATACTTTGCTTAATAACGCTAAGAATTCTATAAAATGCTTATATTTTCTAGTGTCGGCGTGTCATACGATGCCAGAAACAATTATATAAAGAGTAAGTAAATAATAACTCTCATACTTCATACTTTGGCAGATAACACCAAGCATTCCATAAAATATTTTTTTACGGTTAAAATTTCAAACTAAAGTTACTATAAAAAGAAAACTACGTCAAACTGTTGTAGTAATTTAAGCGCATTTTAATAGTAAAACTTCTATTTCCATTTTTCCTTTCGGACAATATATATAATATCAGGATTTATAGTTTGACTTTATTCATCCTATTTATTTCATTCTATTGAGTTATGTTTGCTTAATTATGTAAATATATTATTCAAAAATATATTACAGTTACAGGAATAGCAAGTTAATCAATTTTTTCGTAATGATTTTAAGTATAATAAAAATAATTAAGTTACACAACCTTCATTTAATAAATTTCAACTTCTGTCTCTATATAAGATCATTTTCTTAATCTTAGTTTAACTTTATAATAAATTAATTATTTTTATAATAATACGGATAATAAAACAAATAATGAAAGATATTAATGTTTTCCATTTTTCAAGAAAAATAAATTAGTGTATAAAATATTAACTTTACATAATTTATGAATATATTAATATAATATTAATTAATTCATAAGTTACATATATAATTAATATATTGATAAAAATATATTAATTTTTTAAGCCCGACTCTTCACTTACAAGAAAAATATTACCTTATTATAAAGAAAAGAAGGATATAAGAAAAGTTTCTTAACTTATTATAAAATACCATAAAAGTTTTAACGAAGCTTATTATATATCTAACTTTTGATGTTTTCCTTTACTTAATGATTTAAAAACTTATTTCGTGGTAAAAATATTGGACTGGTTATTTTCGATATCCTCTTGTTAAAATTTTAAATAGCCCAATTTTAAGTTTAATAAAACTATTTTGTGCAAAGCAGTTTTAATATATTTTAGTAAGTTCTTTATACTGAGTTTTCAAGACCTTTAATATACTTTAAAGTATTAGCTATATATTTTAAATTTTGACAGCGGAATTTTTGATTCCTTCTGAATTTTAATTATAAATTTAGACGGAGCATATTTGACTAAATATTTAAAAATAAGGAAAATACGTTTTTTTTTAAATTTTAAATATACACACACATTATTAGCTAGAATATATATATCATTCTTTGAATTTATCGTTTTAAGTTTTGAATCTTTTCTCAATTTTTACTTATATATTTTAGAAGATTAAAGCCCTGATCACATTTACGGAAAATGTGAATGTTCTTATTCACATTTATCCAAACATGGTCAAGAGCTCAAAATCATTTCTCACGAATACCACATTCCGAGAAGGGAAAAAATGTGATATGTGTTCTCCACAGTACCACGAACGATTCCCTGTTTTCGAAACAAAATTTATGTTTTAAAATCGTTGCAATAGCATAAAACAAAGAACTTCACGTGTATTTTTATTATTCTGCAAGCGATTTTTTCAAGATTACAGATACAACAAAATTCGAACCTAATAAAATGATATTCTGATATACAACTCATCAATATCGCAAAGTTTCATTCGACTTATTTTGCAATGTGAGAGACTGCAATTGCCGAACACCAGTGTTCCAAATTGATCTGAAGATTTCTGGTTCCTTTTCTGTATTTTGAAGTTTCGAATTTGCTTACAGCTACACTCAAAAGGAGAAGGGAACCAAAAAAATATAGCTCCCTGATGGAATTTAAAATTTAAATTCCTTGCGGTTCATGCATAATAACGGAATCACATGCTGCCAGTGAGTGGGGAAAGTGTGAAAAGAATGCTTGTTTGTTTACGCCAGAAGTCTTGACACTTTGATCGATTACCTCTTGCTTCATATATACGTTTCTTTTTATCATCCTGTTCTATATTCCTAGGCCTACTTTTATCCATACATTACGGTTTTCCTCGTGTATACTTACTGATACTTAGAATAATATCTTAGCAGCGGCTTCAGAAGGTTTTCATTTACTTTCGTGGTCGCCGAGTTCCATTTATTATGTTTTCCGCGAAGATGGACGCTATCATTACGATGTTTTCGAGAACCTTCCACGCGTTGTTTGGGTTGGCGAGTTCTTTTGGGGCATAATGCATTTATTTAGTGCTTCTTTGCCTTTTGCATCTTTTAACACCGTCTCTCCATTTTGTTTTCACTTTCGACACAATAAATTTCAGGCGGATGAAGCTGTTTTCCAACCAAACAGTGGCTTCCTTGGCCATGATTATGACAACGTTCGAGGAGGTTGAAAAATTGCCCGGATGAGAAATGTTCCGAGCGAAAATAACCGCTGTCGACCTCAGCGCTTGTGACTTAGGTCTGTGAAAGTGTGATAAACTACAGATTACTTTGGAGATAGTCACTTGTCTAGTGCACCGTGAGATTGTTGATGGCGTGCCCGTCGAGCTACATGGATGTGATTAGCTTTCTTGGCACGTCTTTATTTAAATTTATTTCGTAAAAATGACTTAATAGTGATGCAGTTAAGGACATAAAAACAGATAAGGAAAAATTAATCATATACTAAAAACAATTTTTAATTAATTGTACGTCTTTATGCAAATAAAAAAATGAATTAGAGTTTAAAATCATAATTTATATTTCTGCTTGCCAAAATTTATTTCATTTGAGATTATATTGAAATTAGCTTTCCTCTTTAAGTTGCTTTTAATACTTATTTATTTTCGCTCAAGACGGATAATTTAAGTAATCCTAATAACTTAAAAAGTGATTCCGAATCACAAAAAATATTCACGTCTAATATTGAATTTTAGCTTACAGGATTTGTTATATCGAAGAGAGTTTGTTCTGAAACGGAAAAAAAATTATGCGAATGAAATAAGATATCCAAGGAAATCCTTGCCGCTGAAAGTGGCATAAGATTCGTAAGTGATTCTTTTGTTTCACAACACACACACACATATAAACTAAACTCAGTGGAACGATAGACCATCTGGGCCAAGGACTACAGTGCCCATATCAGTTTTCATGACCCAAGTTTCTGGGGTGCGAAGCATAAGCCCAAGTTAGGTGGTCAAACTAACGTGAACCCTCCCCTCCCCCAAGTTTAGTTCTCAAGCATGCTTGGTACTCCGTTTATCTACCTAAAGAAGGGATGAAAAGCGATGATTCACCTTGCCTAGCCTGAGTATCGAACCTCGGACCTGAGGCAAGTGTGAAAACGCTGCCACTAAGCCACTGGGCTTTATATATATATATATATATATATATATATATATATATATATATATATATATATATATATATATATATATATATATATATAAACAAATAAAATAGACAAACGTGCCCCTCTCATACATATATATATATATATATATATATATATATATATATATATATATATATATATATATATATATATATATATGAGAGATGTGCGGCACGTTTGTCTATTTTATTTGTTTCATTTTGAAAAACGGGGTATATTTTAATTCTGTATTTGTATAAAAACTGCTTAATAAGAACTCAAATTTTTTTTCCTTATTTAACAGTATATTAAAAGAACGATATAAAGTATTTTAAAGCGCAAACTTGAGCTACTATGATGTTTTAGCGTAGGAATTAATAAAAATCCATATAGTGAATTAATATAAATGCGTCACAAAAATCGTGATTACCATTCTCATGAAAAACATCACTTTGATCATAGTGATATCTTTATGGAAAACATCTACTTCATGTTCAGAAGTAACCACATTATTCTAATTTGAATTCTATTTTTGCAATACGATTTTGGTGGTACATACACTTCTAAATCAACAAACTGAGAAATAATAAATTCGTTATTTTAGAAAATAGAAAAATTAATCGACTTTGTATTCCACACATGTTTAGGAAAAGATTGCGGTAATCTAAGATTTGCAAATTTTAAAAGTTTAGAGTAAAATATGCATTTACATTTCTATATAATCAAATTATTCATTGGCTTTTCCGAAAATTCTAAACATTGTGTTCAATCATAGCAAAGTCTCCATAATTATTCAAAACTTTAATATTTATGAACTAGTTCTGATTCTAAAGATGTAATTTATATGCCGAAATGCAATATTAAATTATACATGATAATATTGTAGCAATAAATCCTGTTTCCATTCATAATATGGTAAATAACATAAATATTCTATATCCTTATATGTGCTAACTACTCTTCAGTGTTATTCAATTTCCACGAAAAGCTAACTCATTTTTGAAGGGAAATTTATAATGTAAATTTAATAACGTTATATAATTTTCCACGGTGTAAAGTTTTAGTGTATTATACCCTCAAAAGCTAGTTTTGAAATATTTCGTAGTTAAACATGAACAGAATTTCAATCACGTATCGTACATTTTTTAATAGAAATGCAGAGAAATTTTAATAATTTTTATGCTTGTACTATTATATCCCAAGAATAAATTCGGAATATCATTTACTTTTTTATATTTTAATACTCAGGAAATATTTCTGATCCTCTTAGAGTAGAAACTTTGTTTGGTTAAAGAAAGCTGGAAAGGGATGATCATATATATGGTAATTTTTATTACTAAATAAGTTGATACGTTAAATTCAATTGAAACCATTAAGTTGAAGGAAATGATTACGATTACGAAAATGGTTAGAAGGTAAGATTTATTATTTTTTTAAATTCAAACTGTATGAAACTAAATTTGAATTTTTAATGAAAGTTGAACTGAAATATGGTATGTACTAAAAATAGTTTTTAAATGTATAGAATTGAATAAAATTTTGCAAAACGATTTTTACAGGATGAAATTATTCATGCCTAGGAAATTTGATTAGAAAAGATTAAACGATTATAAGCAAGCAGCTAAAAGTTAAACAGTTACTTTGATTCAGTATTGCTGAATCTTTTTCTTTAAAACAGAGATAATTAGGAACGTAAAATTTTACAATAAAAAAGTATGTTTTGTGAGAATCCGCAAAAAATCTTTTATCTAAAAAATATGAATAATTAATAAAATAAGCAAAATTTATAATGAAAATAAATTGTGAGGCATTTTATTTTGCATCATACAATTATTATATACTTATTTTTCAATTATACAATTATTATATATTTATTTTTATTATATACAAAAGTTTTTTGTTTTTCTTTTTTAAAATTTATCACAATATGCACATTTGTCATTTTGAATATTATTAATGTACAAATGTAGTGGTTTCTCATGTCCTTTAATTATCGAAGTAAATTGTGTCATTGGTGTCTGTCAGTAGAAATATATCATGGTAAGATGAAATATTTACCCTCATTATCTAATTTTTTAATTATTTTTTAACTTTTGAGCTCCAACCTAGGAGACAAATGATTAAGAGTTTTAGCCTACAACTCAAAGATTAGACTCACTTTAAGGCCTTGGATGTTTATTGAAGTTCAGAATTTTCTTTAAGCAGTAGGTTCCACTATAATGAGCTCTCATGTGCAAAGAAATGTCCGCTATGCGACAAATAAATCAAGCATTTGAGCAATTTCCTTTTGTCCAGTTCTGCATCTGATAATTAAGGTCAACTAATGTTAAACTATTTGGTTATGCATTGTTATACTAATATTGAGTTGTTATTCAATTCCCTTATTTGCCTAGCATTTATTAACTATTCTTTTACCAGACAGCACTAGATTTTTTACGATTTTACAACTTGTTCCCATTTTTCTGTCTTCTCTGGGATCACATTTCTATAGAAAGATGTACCTCGATACAATGAAATGAATGTTCAAGGATTCTTCTAAGCAAGAAAACATCGCAATATTAGCCTAATTTCTTTGTTCTCAAGATTATTGCTCAGCGAACATATCTAGTCTTTGATTAAAAAACGATAAGAAAAATTAAAGCGCGATAGGTGGTATAGAAGACTACAACGGCTGCCATTACCAAACATCGATGCTAAAGTCTCTCATCTTCAATGCCATGCGTTAAAATTTCCTCAAGTTGGCTTTCATTGCTGATATCATTTCTTTTCTCTGCATGCAAAAAATATAATCAATTACTATTTTATATTAATGGGTTTTTTGAGGCCTAATGTAAGAACTCCATTCTACGGAGTGGGAAATTTCTGGTTTGATTATAGTCACACACACACACACACACACACACACACACACACACACACACACACACACACACACACACACACACACACACACACACACACACACACACACACACACACACACACACACACACACACACTTGAGAAAGAGAATAACACTCTTTGTTTGTTGTTATTGTTTACTAATGACACTTGGACAATCCAAGCTCACTATGCTATGAGAATGAAGTCAATTGGGAGCGTCTTTCGTTTTAATCAGAGCACCATGAAGGTGAAAGTACGACTTTGCTCTACACACATGCCATAGGTACCCGCTTATAGGGTAGGCAACCATTCACAAATCATTCATACAAGGAAAGGACAAAGACAGGATAGAGAGAGAAAGTACATCCATGCCCGCGAACCGGGATTCGAACCTGGGACCTCCTTATCCGTAGTCAGGCACGCTGACCACTAGACAAGTTGGTCGGCCTCTTTGTTTGTTAGATTATTCATTTTATAGGTTAGAAAAAAAACAATGGTTGTAGAAATTCCGGAAGTAAATTTGCCTTTAATTTCTCTTGCTGTCCAGCAGAATATGAAGCTGTTCACTTTTGCTAAAAGAAACTAACTTCTATAGTGGGTGAATAAAATTCATCATTTCATTTTACATAATTCAGCCTCATGCAGAAATCTAAGCAATGCAATTAAAGATGATGTGCGCTTTTAATCGCGTCAGCTACTTCAATTTTTTTCCACATAATTTAGTTCGTTCAAGCTCTATGTTTCCAGGGTATGAGGCTTTGACGAAAGCGCAATAAAAAGGTTTCTACCACTTGTGTAATATGACAGGTCTGGGAATGCCACGCGCTTAAAAGCTTTCGGCAGAAATCTCCCCTCCCCGTGGTTGTCACGGGACATGACAACGGATTTGCAGCACACTTAGCTGAACATTTGTGCTTTGCGAAGCCCAGATTACCAGTTTTAAGGATGTATTCATAAGACAAGGGGGGGGGAGGATCTTTTCATTGTATGGCTAATTGCATTCAGATTTATGCGCCAATCAAATTTCAGTTTCACAGGAAATGATAGTCAAAATAGAATATATAATTGATAAAATAATAGTCACTGTTATATGAACAGTAAATTAGAACAAAACAAATATGTTAGTAAAATATATTAATCAATATTCATATATATATATATATATATATATATATATATATATATATATATATATATATATATATATATATATATATATATATATATATATATATATATATATATATATATATGTATATATATATAATATATATATATATATATATGTATATATATATACATATATATACATATATATATATATATATATATATATATATATATATATATATATATATATATATATATTAACATATTTGTTTTATTCTAATTTACTGTTCATAAAACATAACTCAAGTAAAAAAGGACAATAATATAATGCTCATACAATAAGTGTTTATTTGGTAATTTAGTTATAATTTGGAAAAAAATAACAAATAACTCAAACCTAAAATAAATTAGTCCTTAGTAACTTTTTTTTATGAGTGAGATTTGACTATTTGCAGCAATGAATCTATGAAATCAGTTCTCTTTTCCATTACCTCTCATTTTTACGTGCTGAGTAATAGGGATTCAAACCTTCTTTTGAATATCCTCATGCGAGAAGAACTCTTACCTTGACACTTAATAATTGGAAAGACTTAGTGCGTAAATTCTCTTTGGTACATTATTTCTTTTGCTCCCATAAGCGAATGTCATATATGAATTATATATTTTTTTATTTATTACATTACATATATTCAGACTTGTATGCTTGATTCTTGAGATCCGCTTGTAAGTCTTCGTCGATAATAGGACAAATAGCACAATGACAGATGTACAACTACAGAAGAATAACGAAGAAAACACCCAGGGCCACGGTGGGAATCGAACCCACACTCCTACGCTCTCAAGCGAATAGCGGTGATGCTTTAGACCACTCAGCCACGGAGCGCCCTATATGAATTCAAGAAATCAAATTAATTTGAAGATTAGTTTATTGCAATACGTTTCCGGATATTTTTTTTCTGACAACCAAAGTCACCAATCAAATTTAATCCAAATCCACCCAATTTCAAACTCAGATCAATTCATGAGGTCAACATCTGAGCCAGCACATTCCACTCTAATCTACACCAATGGATTTTGCAGAAATTGTTAACGAGCATGGCCCCTATCAGCAAGATGACCTTCTGTTGAATTGGGTATCGAACCCGTTACCTCTTCATCATCATAACGACGGCTCTTAATTTCAGACTACCATGGCTTCATTCCTACGAAATCAGCTAAAAACTTCGCCACCAACGCGATTATTAGCCTATGTAATTAATTATCTAGGGAGTAGAGCATATTTTTCAAAGTAGTTTGAGGGATGATTTTATTTCTTGACTACGGAAAGTTTAACTAAGTAAAAATATTGGAATTTTGTAGTTAATATTGAGAAGGACTTATTCACTTATAACGAGATATAGCGATGAATTTAATCACAACCGCAATAGATTTTTTTCGAATTTTCTATTTTAACGCTCTTAAGAGTTCTCCAAGAAAATAACCAGCTGGAAATACATTACAAACAGAGGTCTAAAGAATTTGTTCTTTGAAGCAATTTTTTAAGAATTTTAGATCAAAAGAAAGTGTTATTATCGCATTACCTTTTTGTGATGTTCTAGATTGTTTTGTTATTTTAAGTAAAATAAATTTTTTTACTGGAGTTATAAGTCAGAAATTAATAACAACAATTTTTTCAACTCCATCTTCATGCATTAAATTAATATTATTTCACATGTGAAAGGATTCTGTAATTTTTTCTACATTCATTTTTATAGAGGTTTTTATATATAGTAGCTCCTACCTTGTGTAATCATTTTTAATACACTTATCACATGTGTTGTTACATTCATCTTATAACAATAGTTCTATGAATTAATATATTTTTTGTTTCTTAACTAAATTCTTAATTTATATAATACTTATGAATATTTCTTGTATTAATTATAATTATTCCTATTTTATTAATATTTAATTAAAAATGTAAGATAATGTTTTTATTCAACACTATAATAGCTTAGTATAAAATTGATGGTTTAATTAATTTTTTTCTATGTCTAAAAATATACGTAAATATATTTAACAAATTTATTTTCATTAAAGTTAAGCTAATTTTTAAAATGAAAACTACAGACAAACTAAAATTTTTTTTTTTAAATTTTCAAATTCTCAAATTATCTTTAAAAAAATTATCTTCAACAATTAGAAGCAACTGTCAATAAATTTTACTACTTCTATAGAAAACAAATGATTAAACAAGCAGTTATTTCACTCTATAATGTGTGATATTTTTTTCCAGTTATTATAAATTCATAATTTCGAAATATCAATAGAATGCTTTTGAAATAAAATAACACAATTGAAAATGAATAAAACAATGAAATAACATATTATAATTTGGAAATAATAGAACTTTGTATTATCTAAATCATTAATGGCCCATTTAATGGAAGAAGCCAAATGTATAGTTTTCCGAGAACACATAAAAATAGATAAATTTAAAGCACTTTATCAATTATTCTTTGGCAGTATTGTTGCCTTTCAAAAGGTGACAAAAGAAAACAAAGTGTAAAAAATACTGTAAAAAATTTTTTATTTGGAAAATAAAGCTGACAGAGAACGAATAGTATCTATAAAGAGAATTTTTATTTCTAGCTTGGCTTCTTATTTTAAAATTTAATTTACGGTGGATGATGCATTAGCAGAATAAAGGAGAACTTCAAACAAAAGCTTTTATTGGACTTACATTACGCCATTTTCAATTCTGTTGCCAACAAGAGTTCGGTAATTCTATTGTCTGAAGAACTTAGAAAGTTTGAATCATTTTGAAAGTAAAAGGTCGCTTTGTCAAATTTTAACATTTATTCCGGGTTGTAAGAATTGTTTCCGTGTTACAAATCGGAATAATACTTCTTTTCATCTAAATGAGAACGTTTATTCTATTTGCTCAAATTCTATTCTATGTGTTTTTAAAGAGATTTCATTTCCTTTTCAAACGATTTTTAAAGTTTTAAAATTTATGTTTGGAGAATAACAGAATCATAAATATTTAAATATTAAATATTTACCGATTTTTATATCTTTTCCGAAAAAATTCATGCATTACCTTTTTATTTATTCAGAACGAAATTGTTTCTCTGCAAATATTATTTGAATTTGTAAGTTTTCTGGAATGAATCGATTGAATGGCGCGTGCCCTTTTCCCTAAAAGCAGTGAAACACTAAATGATTCTAGTAATAATCTTTCTACATAAAAATGAATATATCACTGTTCTATTGAACCTTATGTAATCTCATACACTTTGACAATTTCATTCGAAAATTGGAACATATGTTTCTTGTCACTGAAAAAGATTAGGTAGTCAGAAAAAATGTTGATAGCCATTCAAGTAAGAGGAAGGAATAAGGAAGGTATGATATGCTTTTGGTGTACGAGTTCATTGTGTTAGAAATATATCTTAATTATACTATTTTAGATGATTAACTACTGTTCTAAAAAATTTGCTTGCTACCCGAAATGGAAAGAAAGAAGGGTAAAATAGATGGTACGATATTCAAATTTGCACGGTATTTGAAGTATGTGCTTATCATTTTCCTGAAAAATTAATCACGTGTCTTAAGTGTTGTTTGGTCCTTAAAAGAAGTGAAGGGAAGGTAGACATGGCAATTCTCTCAAGAAACTTTGTTCAGTTCCGCAAAAATTGATGAATTGAAGAAATATTAAATACATATACATTTTTTTGGAAAGGTTAACTTTCACGTTCTTTCATATATATATACCCAATTCTGTAGAAAGGTCATGCATATGCAAAAGTCAAAAACAAAGCGTCACAGCTGATGTGATCGTGCACAAAATACGTGGGTCCGATCATGCAGCTCAAGACTACATTTTAAGAAACGGCAGAGATGCAACTAAGAAATTCAGTGCAAGTACAAGTGAGTTCTTCCGTGACATATGCCAAGAAAAATCACTGGGACAGCTTCACCCCTGAAAGAACGATCAGAAAGCGGGGGGGGGGCGCAGAGTGATGAGAGTAGCCGAAGAATTCGGGATCAACCATTCTTTTGCGCACTTAGAAAATATTCCAAATCATAAGTACAACTGTTAGAGAGGCTACTGATGACCTCCCCAGGAAAACAACTGTTGTGATTAACTTATATATCGTTTTGAAAGCGAAAAGAAACAAGTCAGCAAGCACCATTCTTCAGCAACTGTGTACAACAACGGGGTACAAGTGTCTTGGTTTACTGTGTCCTTCACAAAGATGTCCTATTCCCTCCCTGTCCTAAACACTGCCTCCTTTTGAAAGTTGGTTGTCGCCACCACCGTCTAGAGTAATGCACAAGGTGCACAAAATCTGGACAGCTCATCAATGGAGTCGTTTCCTCTTGCCACAAGTGATTCTTAACTGTAGTTGATTTGAAGAGATTTCGAGACATAGTTTAATCTTAGTAACATTGCGGAAATAGACCGTTATGGTGGTCTGGGAGTTGTTGTCTGAGGAGGGATTATGCCCAACGGCTGAATTGAGCTAACGTTTTCAACAGAGGCTCTCTATACGGCTATCACCATTGTAAAGAGGTGATTTCTCGCCATATGTATCTGTTCCAAGGTGCATTTGGAGCAGACTTCGTTTTATGGGTGACTGTATGCGATCACATTGGATTACTGCCGTTCATCAGTTGTAAGAAAGGGAAGATACCACTCAAATGTATTGGTTTACTTCCTTGATTTAAATCCCATACAAAATGCTTGGAATGATTTTGGGAAAGATTTTGAGCCATGTGTGTGGTTACAACCACTGATTTACCATACCCAACAACTGAAACAGATGCTGAGGAATGAGAATTTTACTTTAAGAATGGTTGGACAATCTTGTTCTGAGTGTGGAGAGATGCTGCAAAGCAACCTTTACAATAAGGGGAGGGCGTATTCCATATAAAAGAACATCTTTGTTATTTATAGTATAGGACGGACAATTATGTGTACCGATACTATGAATCCAATAAGTCTTTTCCTGCTTAATTTCATACTGTATGCATTGTAGTGACTTCTAGCCAATGTTTCTATTAACGTTTAAATACAAAATACTATCGCTCATTTGTGAGTTAAAAACACACCTGTTGCTTATGTTTTGTGCACATTAGAGTTTATATAATGTTCCTATTATATATATATATATATATATATATATATATATATATATATATATATATATATATATATATATATATATATATATATATATATATATATATATATATATATATATATATATATATATATATATATATATATACAGTATGTCCACTAAAGTCCCTTGCCATCTTCTTAACTTCGGAACTGCTGCAACTATATTTATAAAAGTGGTGTCTAGGTATATTAAAGTAGCCATGCGCTACTAAATGAAACAAACTACTGCGCCACCTGGTGGAAAACTGCGGAGTTAGCATTCCTATCTTGAAAACGAAACGAGATAGAGAGAAAAAGTGATTTACAAAGTTGTAGAGCATCCTCGATTTAGTACTAAAAGATACTTTGTAGGCATTAATGTGAAGAATACAACGGTTAAAACGCGCATTTGTTGTTTCGTGCTGTGACGTGACAAAACGATCTAAGAAAGGGAAAAAACAAATAGGTACAACAATATACTTTATTTAAGATGTTCAAACTTCTCACCGTCAGCTGCAATGCACATTTGGATCCTCGTTTAAAGATCACGTTGCACACGTTGGAACACGCGACAGTAATGTGTCATTTAAGGTACTGCAATTTTTGTGGAGGAGTCGCATACACCTGCTGCTTCAAGTATTCCCTCAGGAAAAAGTCCAGTGGAGTCAGATCAGGAGAACGTGGAGGCCACTCTTCGAAACCGCCATACCCTAGTATTTGGTTGCCAAATTTCTTGACGAGGTACTGCTTCACTGGAGATGTCTAGTGAGCAGGCGGGCCGTCATGTTGAAACCATAGATTCTTAAGATTAAACAACGGCAGGCTCTCCACGAAATCGGGTATTAATAAGAAGATGTCTCTTTTATGGCTGTTTCAGGTGAACAGGCATGACGTTTCTTAGGTATTTGCATACTGCATACAAATTGTTAGAATTATTTTTAATACTCCGGTTCTTCCCATTTCGAAATAAAAGTGAAAATGTTATCACGAAAATGTAAATCGTTTTCTTTCACGGTTAGCGGTGAAAGAAAACGATTTTTTGTTTTTTCAAAAAGCACATGTACTATGTGCCACGTCACAGCACGAAACAACAAATGCACATTTTAACCGTTGTATTCTTCACATTAATGCCTACAAGATATCTTTACGTACTAAATCGAGGATGCTCTACAACTTTGTAAAGCACTTTTTCTCTCTATCTCGTTCCGTTTTCGAGATACGAATGCTAACTGCACAGTTTTCCACCAGGTGGCGCGGTAGGTGGTTTCATTCAGTAGCGCATGGCTACTTTACTATACCTAGACATCACTTTTATGAATATAGCAGCAGCCGTTCCGAAGTTAAGAGGATGGCAAGGGACTTTAGTGGACTTACTGTATGTATATATGTATATCACTGGCAATAATTTTTCTTAAGAAAGAGTGAAAGGAGGTTGAAAAAAAGAGGCAAATTATGATATTCCATAATTTTTGATGAGCTTGAAAGAAATTTTATCACTTATGTAATGTTTAATTATTTTTATAGCTTTTTAAATCTTCCACAAAGGAGTTAAAACGGATCAAAATAAGATAATATTGTTAAAATTAAGAAAAATTTAAATATCATATTTTTGTGTCATTCCTTAGAAATACTCACAATACTTATGCATGTTTCCAGATACTCCACAGAGGTAGAAAGGAATAAAATGGAACATATGTATTTATCGTAAGTGTGATGATAGCAACTGTTTTTGTATTCTTTATTTAGAAACCTCTCTACACACTGTAAAAAGCGAAGGAGGAAAACAACTCTAGGATTTGGAATATGTTGTTGATGTATAATGCCCTGCTACTTGAATTGTTATTGTTACTTATGGCACTTAGACAAGCTAAGCTCGCTATGCTATGCGTATTTAAATCAGTAGGGTACGTCTTTTGTTTAACCAGAGCATCACGAAGGTGAAAGTAAGACAGCACTCTAAAGTCTTCCGACAGATGGCACCACCAAATGACTTATCTCGCAATTTTGACATTGATCTGAAGAGAGAGAAAATTTTCTCCAGAACATTACACCCATGGTAACTGCTCAACGATTGACAACAGGATTTTCGATTCCAAAAATTATAACGAGCATGTATACAAGAATTTCCACCTTTCAGCACTAAAAGGGGCTGAAGTGATAGCACCTACTATATGGAGCAAAAAAGATGGGTGTGCTATTGTAGTTCTGAAAATGGATCTTCGTAATTTAGGAGCAGGGACAAAGCAGAAGACCCCCAGTCTTGGCTTGCCACCTCCCAGAAGTATCATTTCACTTGGAGGAGATTGAGGTCACGACGTATTTAACGTGACCCAGCTGCCAATAGTGAACATGACGGCTCTTCGATTGGGTTGGGATTCGAACACACTACTTTTCGATAACGAGAACGAACTGTCTAACCAACTAGGTCACCACGGCCTCGAATTGGTATATAATAGCTGAAAATTTACAGCATTTGAAAGATAAGAAGAGATGTTTCTATTTTACGAGCACGAGCAGCACTTGATGGAAACATTGAACATTGGTAGAAATAAAACGGTAAAATATGAAGAATTCTAAATATTATTTACAGGGTATTGTAAATAATAAAATAAATAAAATGTTTCTTCAAAATATTAAAATTATTTGAAATTATTAGAAAGGTGAGCTCTAGAAAGGACTTAAAAAGACGAGTTCTTACAACTCCTGTTTCAAACAGATAGTTAACACACATCATTCATTACTTTTATTGCTGCATATTTAAATAAAAATGAATTAATATTGTGAAATGAAATAACGAAGTGAAGTATATATTTCCTCTCACAGACACAAATTTGATAATGTTATTCAATGCAGTATCTTTAAGCCCAATCCCAATTCATAATTTTTCCCAATAATTAGTTTGCAATATAATACTTCATAGAGCTTTTGTAAAACATTGCAAACAATGTTTCTGAGATATTGTCAATATTAGTCAAAGATTTTATAGCGATAATTATGCTTTTTATTTTATAATTTAATTTTTATAAATTTATGCTATGTTTTTTTAATTTAAGAGTGCAAAGTATAAAAATAAAATTTTAACATTGTAGCATCATTAATTTATTTATTTTAATATGTTTAATGAAAGTCATAATCTGTAAAATAGTCCTTATCTAAATTATTATTGCTTATAAAAAAATAAATATACCATTTGCAAACAAAC